>JAMPIV010019849.1:0-400090 GCA_024509875.1 Oreohelix idahoensis
GGAGAGGTCACATATATACATGTATTTGATGTCACTAAGTCCCTATAACTATTTATTTAATCCCTAATTCCACAAGGAGGCGCGTCAAGATGTGGCGCATGACTTTTCTATTATAGTATAGAATATTAGCGCAGAGGTGACTACTTCTGCGATCAGACACCATGACTTGTTATATAGCAAATAAATTTGTTCGATAAGGTCGGGTGTGTTGTTTATACAAATACTTAGATAATTATATTATATAAAATATAAAAAAATCGATAATGACGGAAAAAATATAAAAAATCAATAATGGAGTCGGTTAGTAGGCTACTAACGGGGTTTTTGAAGTGAGTGGAGGTTTTATTGTGCTGGCGATGGTGACGATGTATAGTGGGGTATAGTTTAGGGGGATTCTTGTGTGATGTTGTATTATATTGTTATACATATATATTTACATATAATACATCAATTAGACATATAAAGACATACAATATATATATATATACATATATATATATATATATATATATATATATAATACTATAAATAGTATTATAATAATATATTATAATATATATATAAAATATAAAAAAATCGATAATGACGGAAAAATCGATAATGGTAGGTTACTAAGGGGTTTTCTGAAGTGAGTGTAGGTTTTTTGTGTGCTGTCGAGATTGACGACGCATGGGTGTAATGTAGCTGGCAGGTTAGGGGGGATTTTTTGTGTGATGTTGGGTGTGTTATTTAGACATATATACATACATATATTGGTCATATTAGTCGCATGAAAGATGGTCGCCTTTGCAAAGATGTTTGGGGACTAGCAGATAAACTTGTTTCCGATAGTCTATATTTAGCGCTGACGGCACCCACCCTAACCGACTACAAACAGTATGACTCATTCCTCGATTACATCTGATAATGTTTTCCTCGCGAGCGCAGACCATCGATCGAGTTTAACAACGAGTGGTAAAAAGCACGTGCGTGTTGGGTTTTCTTAAAATGGTTGAAACTGGCATCGGCATTGTCCCGATTGCAACCTGTAACACTAAGGTGTATCTAGTTGGCACCATAAACTAGTCTGCCTGTGACATATATCTCTACGGTTGTGCTCAATAAAAAACTGTCCTATTTGGCCTTGTCCAACCTGGCCTTTGATATTATTTTTTTATGTTGGAAACCTCGACTGTGTACGGGTCATTTACATAACACTAGATGGACATTGGGGTGAGTAGATTTTATTACTCGATGCTAGGGAACTAGTCAAGTCTCTAATCACTTCACTCCCACCTTCTCGCTGCTGGCTCTGGTCATGTCCTCTAACACTTCCACTCCACCTCTCGATGCTAGATCCTAGTATAGTTTTTAACACGCCCCTTTCCACACTAGTTGGTGGGCCTAGTGTAGTGACGTCTCTATAACAACTTCACTCCCACCTCTCGATGGTGGATACCTGTTCATGTCTCTAACACTTTACCTCCCACCTTAGATGTTATAATGTTTGTAAAAATATATATTTTAATATGTACGTATAAAACTGTTGTCATAATATACAACACGTAACACAATACAATACAACACACCGCAAAACAACAACCACACAACACACACGCACGCATGCACAACACTCACACTCACAGACGCAACACCCACGCACGCGAGCGCTCACACACACAACCAGGGACACTCATGGTCATACTTTACTGGAAGAGGTGGTGTGATAACGACAGACACTAGCGCTCATACCTCGTTGAAGGTGGTTTTCCATTGTTCCCAGACCAACGTGGGTGTACGTGACAATAAGTGATGAAATGCTTAAACCGTTGGAGAGCGGGCTGAAGACCGCAACTGTAAGTTTTTACCGAGGCCAGCTTTTGTTACACGTGCGAAAATACTTTGGTGAGTCATATCTAAAGTTTCCTACCAAAACCGGTGGTCACATTTCTATCACCTCACGGGCACATTTCTATCACCCCACGTGTACATTTCTATCACCTCAAGGCACATTTCTATCACCTCACAGGCACATTTCTATCACCTCACGGGTACATTTCTATCACCTCACGGGAGCATTTCTATCACCTCACGGGCTCATTTCTATCACCTCACGAGCACATTTCTATCACGTCACGGGCACATTTCTATCATCTCACAGGCATATTTCTATCACCTCACAGGCGCATTTCTATCACCGCACGGGTACATTTATATCACCTCACGGGCACCTTTCTATCAACTTACGGGTACCTTTCTATCACCTCACGTTATAACCAGTGGACCATCAAAAACCGTCTGAGACCAAGACCAGCCTTCTGAAAAAAATCAACCGTTGAAAGCAGATCACGTCAAGCTCACCACCAAAAAAAACGTATGTTGCTTTTTATATCTCTGTATTTGTGTTACTTGTTGTTTGTAACAAGACTACAACACATCCACATCTCTCTAACACGTTACTCCCCAATTTGTTTGCCAAGGGGGAGAAATTGTTGACAAGTGGAAGAAATATTTTGACAAGGGGGAGAGATTTTTTTGACAAGGGGAAGAAATTTGTTTGCCAAGGGGAGAATTTTTTGACAAGGGGAAGACATTTGTTTGACAAGGGGAAGAAATTTGTTTGACAAGGGGAAGAAATTTGTTTGCCAAGGGGGAGAAATTTTTAAATAAGTATTTGACAGTTGATCTATTTACCTAAGGTTGGACCCTTTGCGCAGGCCTGGGAGACAATTTTGGGACCATCTTTGGTGTTTGGAAGAAAAGCTTTTACTACAGTTTGAAAATTGCAGGACAAACGTAGATACCCGTTAGTTAACTGGAACAAATACTTAGTTATATTTATTTAATGTACTACATTTCCGTGGTCGCCGCATGTATGAATCGTTTGGGAGACAATATAAAACATATCACCAGATGTCGCCCGTATGAAAAAACTGAAACCTTAAGTCGCGGAATTCGAACACACGAACGAAGGAATGTTTCTTTTATAAATTTCTACTATTGATCGATTGTGTTTTGACCTTGTGATGTGAACATAAATTTACGCGCTGTTTTGCGCGGGTCATCGATCTGGTTCCAAAACAAGGGAGGGTAAAAGCTCGTGTTTGAACTTTATTAAAAATGAATGACACTGGCCTCGACATTGTTCGAGTTACAGACTGCAACACTAAGGAGGATCTAGTTGGTGCCATAAGCTAGTCTGCCTGTGACATGCATCTCTACGGTTGTGTTCAATAAAACTGTCTATTTGGCCTTGTCCAGCGTTTGACATTATTTTTTATGTTGGAGACTACGGCTGTGTGCGGGGTCACTTACATAGCACTAGATGGTCATTGGGGTGAATAGATTTAAATTACACTCACACGTAGTTATTTTATTCAAGAACGTGCGAATCCCTGCGAACAAAACACACAAGTCTGGTTGTAACATCACGAGAACCAACGTTACTCACTCAGTCACAAGACTTTTTTTTGGGATACACAATTAATTATTCATACCCACCTGCGAGTAATTAAACATCGTTTCTTTGTAACGAACATGGTAAATTACATATCGATAATGGCTTCCTACCATTGTGGAACAAAACCGCATGCGCGAGCTCTGAAATTATCGATCACGCATGCGGGCTGCGCGTGTGAGAGACAATTCTGTTTTTGATATAATCTAAGACGGAAGGTTTTGGAACATATCGGTTGTTATATTCGTGTAAAAGGGTACAAGCACAACGCCTTCCAATAAAAATGATAAAGCTACTTCTAAATCAGCTTGCTGTTTGTAACAAGACTACAACTCATCCACATAGATAACAACGTTCTGATGAGATCACTTTTGGACAGTGTCCCAATACCTAAACTTGCATGAAATACCCAAAAAGAAAAACTTTTTCACATCGACAACGCGTCAAGTATCGATTAGTTTATCCAATAAACATGCCCTGACTAGCGCGAAGCAAACCTGAACACGTTTCAAAAACCAGATTACACTGATATTCCTTCATATAGCTAGACACTTGGAAGACCAAGGCCCAGACACTCACGTTCATACTTTACTGAAGAGGTGGTGTGATAACGACAGACACTCGCAAGCACAACGCGTTGAAGCTGACTTCCCCTGTTCCCACCAACTGGGTGTACATCAAAAGAAGTGATGACATGTTATCTATGCTGTCTAAATATGGTATGTATAAATATCGTGTGTATACATATTAATATCTGTTGTAAAATATATATTGTATAAGTTTTGTATAAAAAGAAAACACAATGCCGAGTCATACACAATACAACAACACACAAAAATATCTACACAAAAATGGTATAGCCAAGTCTCTAACACTTCACCCCCACCTCTTCCTGCTGGCCCTGCTATAGTGCCGTCTTTAACACTTCACTCCCACCTTTTCATGCTAACCCTAGTACAGTCAAGTCTCTAACACTACACTCCCACCTCTTCATGCTAGACCTAGTATAGTCTCTAACACTTCCCTCCCACCTCTTTATGTTGGTACACCCGCCTGTTACAACCCAACACACACACACAACCACACCCGCACACCCGCACTCAAATAGGTAAGTCTCTAACACTTCAGTCCCACCTCTTGCTGGTGGACCTAGTATAGGCAAGTCTCTTACACTTCACTCCCACCTCTAGATGCTAGACCTATTATAGGAACGTCTCTAACACCTCGCTCCCACCTCTCGATGGTGGTCCTAGTCAAGTCTCTAACACTTCACTCCCGCCTCTTCCTGTTAGCCTTAGTATAGTGATGTCTCTAACACCTCACTCCCACCTCTCGATGCTAGACCTGGAATAGTCTCTAGCACTTCACTCCCACCTCTAGATACTAGAGCTAGTATAATCAAGTCTCTAACACTTCACTCCTGAGTCATACACACAACCACCTGCTACACCTTAAATTGTACACACTAATGCGTCGTCCCCCTCGCCAGTACAAAAAGACTCCACTCGCTTCAAACTCCCTTAGTAACCTACTCGCCATTATCGATTTTTTTATATTTTATATATATATATATATATATATATATATATATATATATATATATATATATATATATATATATATATATATATATATATATATATATATATATATATATATATACTTACTTACTTAGTCGTTCCCCTTCTACCGTGAGGTGTAGAGGTTTGGAAGAGAGAGCGCCAGACTATCCTATCGGCTGTCTTCCTCCTGGCCTGGGTCCCTTCTAGTCCTCGGTCCTTCAAAGATTGTCTAATGTTGTCCTCCCAGCGGACTCTGGGTCGTCCTGGAGGTCTGGATCCCTGGCTCTTGGTTTCCCATGCTTGTCGTGGTAGCCGATCTTCTCCCATTCTGCAGACATGGCCAAACCATCTTAGTGGGGACTGTTCTATTTGGGTCTGCAGCGGATGGGATTTTAGGCCTTGACGGATCGTCTGGTTGCGGACCATGTCTCTTCTTGTTACTTCAACCACTTTCCTCAGATACCTCATTTCTGAGGTTTGGATCTGCCTTTTGTGGGTTGTAGTCATTGCCCACGACTCGCATCCATATGTCAAGACTGGGACATAGGTGGAGCGGTATACAGCCATCTTCGTTTTCTTACCAACCTCTTTCTTGCTGAGGAATCCACGATTTATGGCCTGAAAAAGTCTCCCAGCCGCTGCTTTTCGAGTGGCCAACTCTTCTTTGATGCCTCCCTTTCGGTCTATAATAGCTCCGAGATATTTAAAGTGGTCGACCTGCTCCAGGACCTGTTCTCCCAACTTAATCTGATGTTTTCTTTTTTCTCGTGTTATCACCATAGATTTTGTTTTAGAGCTGCTTATGACCATCCCTCTCTTCTCCAGCTCTTCCTTCCAGACTTGCAGGTTGGATTGGAGATGTGCCTCTGATTTAGCAATCAGGGCAACATCATCAGCATATGCCAGCTCCGAAATATAGACCTGTCTCATCTTCCAGTACCCCACTGAATACTTTCTTGTTCTCTCCTTACATGCCTTGATGACATCGTCCATAAGGAGTATGAAGAGGTAAGGTGATAGGATATCACCTTGTCTTACACCAGTGGTGGTTCTGAACTCTTCTGACTTATGGTTTGCTGTCCTCACATAATTTCTGCAAGACTTGTAGAAGCTCTGTATAGCATGAATCAGAGGTGCTGGAATATTCTTCCTTGCCAAACAGTCCCAAAGTTTGCTCCAGGGGACCCTGTCAAACGCCTTTTCCAGATCTATGAAAAAAAGATGGATCTCACTCTTATACTCAAGGGCCTTTTCACTCAGCTGTCTGAGTGTGAAGATTAGGTCTTGAGTACTTCGGTTTGCTCGGAATCCGCACTGGACCTCATCCAATTGTGGCTAAGCTAGGCGTCGGAGTCTCTGCTCTAGGATTCTAGAGTAGATTTTACCAGGGACACTGAGAAGGGATATGCCTCTATGGTTTCCACATTGTCGATTGTCACCCTTTTTGAAAATTGGTGTTATGATGGCAATCTCCCAATCCTTTGGTATGGTCTTGTTGCACCACGCTGCCTGTAGGACCTTTAAGAGTAATAGGTCGCCTGATGCTCCCATGTACTTAACCATTTCTGGTGTTATACCATCATGCCCTGCTGCTTTGCCCATCTTTATTTTCTCTAGTGCTGCCCTCAGTTCTTCCATCTTTATGTCATCTTCACCATCATTGGTTTTCTCTTCTGTGCTAGTGGTTATCATTTCTGATGCTTCATCATGCTCACCATTCAGGAGTTCTGAGAAATATTCTTTCCATCTTTCCATTACTTCCTTCGGGGCAGTAAGCAATTTGCCTTGCTTGTCCTTTATAAATTTGAGAGGGCATTGTTTTTCTTTCCTCATGTTCTTTAGGGTCTTATAGAACAATTTCTGGTTTTCTTGTGCATCTTTTCCTAGCTTTTCTCCAAATTCTTCCCAGGACTTCTGTTTTGCTGCTAGCACTTTGTTCTTTGCTTCTGTTCTGAGTGTCACATATTCTCTATATTTTTCCATTTGTCCTGTTGTGTTTTTAGCTCCTAAGTATTGTTTCCATGCCATTTTCTTCTCTCTTATTTTCTCTTTGACTTCCTCTGTCCACCAAGGTGTCCTCTTTCTCTGGTTCCCAAGTCGGACTTCACCGCATGCTTCTGCAGCAGCTGTCTTTATGATATCCTTGAATTTATTCCAGAGGGTTTCCAAGTCATCAGGTCGTTCTTCTGTGTTGCTCACTGCTGTAGCAATAAGCCCCTGATATCTGGTCTTAATTTCTGGCTCTCTCAGCTTGTAGGTCCTAATGCTCATTTCTCCTGCTCGTTTACTTGGTTTCTTGCGTGATGTTGGGCAGTTCCTAGGCTGAGCAACTCTTTCAGTTGTTCGTTTGATTGTTAGCAGGTAGTGATCATTCCAATCTCTGGCCCCCTCCAGACTCTTGCATCTCGGACATATCTGAATGAGCTTCTCCGAACAATGGCATAGTCGATCACTGACTTCTCATTCTTGGTTGGTTCACATCTAGTGTATGCATGTATGCGCTTATGGGGGAACTTTGTGTTTGTAATGATCAGATTCTGCTCACTGCAGAATCTAAGGAGTCGCTTTCCATTGTCATTGAGAGTATCTTCTCCATATCTTCCGATAACTCCACCCCATCTAGCATGGTCATTTCCAACTCTGGCATTAAAATCTCCGAGCATAATAACTTCATCTAGGCAGTCATCCACTGTCCTTTGAAGCAGCTCGAAGAATTCCTCCTTGACCTCTGCTCTCTCATCCTCATTTGGCCCATACACTATAACCAGGTTGACTATGGTTTCTCCTTCTTTTAGTTTTACAACCATAATGCGCTCCGAGACAAAGTTCCATCCCTTGATACTATCTTTTTGATTTTGGGCGACAATGCAACCCACGCCCCCTTTAGCTCTTTCAGATATGGGTACACCACTGTAGAGCAACGTGTTGCCATCGAGATCCATGACTCCTTGTCCTTTTTTCTTCGTTTCCGTTATAGCCAGGATTTCTAGTTTTGCTTACCTCATCTCTTCCACCAGCTCCTCTTCCTTCCCATTTATACTTCTTGTGTTCCAAGTTCCATAAGTCGTAGTCCGTAGTCCGTTCCAGTTCGTCGCCTTTAGAATCAGTCCGGTTTTCTCTCTTGTAGTTCGCGTAATCATGATTTAAAGCAAACAGGTGATTGGCCTGTTGTGCCTTTGCATGGTGGAGGGGCTGCCTCCTTACGGCCTCCATGCAGGCCGCCCTCCTCCTTTTTCAACCGGCTTGGGACGGGCATTCGCGGAGTTTATATATATATATATATATATATATATATATATATATATATATATATATATATATATATATATATATATATATATATATATATATATATATATATGTCTAAATAACACCCCCAACATCACACAAAAAATCTCCCCTAACCTACACCTGCCAGCTACATTACACCCATGCGTCGTTGTTACTACTCCGTTATTGTTGATAATGATGACGATCATTGTTACTAATGCGTCTTGTTATTAATGAGGATTAGTGCTACTACATACCACTGCTACACACGAGATATTGTTATTGATACAACCTGTTTGTTGATATATATCTCGCCACACAGGCTATTTATGGTCATGCGTTACTACCGTCACGCCTACTGTTCTCCTACCGTGTTAAATGTTGCAGTGAGTGTGCGTGGGTTCATTCACACACTACAGGTACGCACGTATGAGTCGTGGAACAATACGTTAATATGAAATACACATAGTCAAACACAACTCACAACAAGGAAGTACTATAGTCACATCTCCACTTCTCAGAATCATTAGCGCTATACAATATCAATACTGGATCCTCTCAGCAACGGTCATCATCACCGTGCTTATATAATAAACCTCATCAAAGATGCTTTCAACATCATCTAAATAGTTAATGGATCCCTTCAGCAACGGTCTGCATCACCGTGCTTATATAATAAACCTGCCTCATCAAAGACGCTCTCAACATTGGCGCTCTAATGTAAATATGGATCCTCTCAGCAAACGGTCATCCTCGCCGTGCTGACAACATGAATAATAATGGCCTCCTTAAATCTGCGCTATAATATTCTCATGGATCCTTTTAGCAACGGTCATCCTCGCCGTGCTAATAACATAAATAATAATGGCCTCCTCAAATCTGCGCTATAATATTCTCATGGATCCTTTTAGCAACGGTCATCCTCGCCGTGCTGACAACATGAATAATAATGGCCTCCTTAAATCTGCGCTATAATATTCTCCTGGATCCTTTTAGCAACGGTCATCCTCGCCGTGCTAATAACATAAATAATAATGGCCTCCTCAAATCTGCGCTATAATATTCTCATGGATCCTTTTAGCAACGGTCATCCTCGCCGTGCTAACAACATAAATAATAATGGCCTCCTCAAATCTCCTCAATAAAGACGCTCTCAACATTGGCGCTCTAATATAAATATGGATCCTTTTAGCAACGGGATCATCCTCGCCGTGCTAACAACATAAATAATAATGACCTCCTCAAATCACCTCAATAAAGACGCTCTCAACATTGGCGCTCTAATATAAATATGGATCCTTTTATCTCTTCAAAAATACTCACAAACATAATTCTTCAATAAACTCAGGAATTACTGGCCTACACAAATAATGGCCTCTATAACTTTTGCACTGCGCAGGCATACTCAAAACACACACTGTAGGGCCGACCTCTCCAGTCGGTGCCCAAAAACAGACTGCTCTTAGTTCACACACTAGTCCCGCCTAAAAAGACACGAGACTCGGCTGTTTAAAAAACTCAACTCAGTCTCAATAATTGCATGGGCTAGTCACACGAGCTTACTCACAGCTCAAGACAGTTCAGAGAAAACACATCTCCGCAATTTCAACTGACCAGTGTTCGCCACGCTTACCGACTTGGAAACTTCTCGATCACACGAGGGAATTCCCCTAATACCATTTTAACTTAACATCAGTTTAACCAAGCAACGTAACCCGCAATCGAATCTATTCGCTTAACATTTTCAAGATCACTTCCCCTTGCTAATATTTACTCTGTATCAGTTGCCACACCGCCCGGGGAAAAAAATGATTTATCGTTTTTTTTTTGGTTGAAAATTTAAGTCCCAAAAATTTAAAGATAAATGAAATTATATCATATGGCTACAAAAAATGTACCTATAACAAATGAAAATAGTACATCTACCAGAAATATCAGCAATAAATGTAATATTACAACCAAACATCAAACATAATCATCCAAGCATACCAAAATTAATCTTAATACAACACCAAGCTAAGTACATTTAGTACAAGCAACAACCAATAGAAAGTGAAAGAACAAGATCAAGCAACAGAAGAATGATCTGTAGTAAAGGAAAGTAAGAAATCGGAAAATTAGGAACAATCAACAATACCATATAATAACTAATAAGTAAAACGATTTCATGAAAAATAAATACAAATTTACCAAAATACTAGTTACATTATATTAAGTTATATAATTAACTCAAGAGTACAACGAATGAAAGTATAAGTATTGAAAGAAGAAGAAGTATACAAGTATAATGAAGAGAAACGAAGATGTGATACGGAAATATAAACAAGATATGAACACATATCGGAAAGACAACAAAAGGATAGAATTAAATGAAAAATAGTCAACAAAGACGAATGGAAAGCAAAGGTATGAAAAGTCAATAACAATACATACTAATAAATGTTTGGATCAGACAATATCTTTCAAAAATTAAATACAAACATGATTACAAGGCACAAAACAAAATGTCAAAGTATATCCATACTAACACCATAAAAAGAATAATTCATAACTAAACAAAGTCTAATAAGTAATTTAACTAAGTTACAAAAGTTATACTTAACTGAAAATAAATTATAAACCTTACATAAACAAATAATAGCATTTGCGATAACTAAGTTTTGACCTAACGTACAATCAACCGCTAAATAATAAAAATACATCATAATATCAAATAAGACAAGTTTCCAAAGAAGTAATATCCCTTTCAATCATAGGGCACACAAAAATAAATTACAATGCCAAAAAACAATTTTTTTCCCAAAATTACCATACAAAATATTTCAGAACGATAAGTTATCAAAAAATAAAATTATTATTTAAGTAATTCTAAGTCATAACTAATAAACTAACAATGAAATTAACTTTTAACAAAATGAGAGAAGCATAAAATATCTTATCTCTAGACAAACACTTAAATCAAAACATGTAAGTTTTTCTTTTTCTCAAAAAATACATCACCAAAAAAAAACACCTAAGAAAAATACGATGTCATCTGTATATCAACTTTCCAACATACAAACATAACATAATGTTACAACCAAAAAATAAATCAGTTGTAAAAAAAAATATTCCCGTCAATCTGTCGATAATTCCTGATCCTCCAAAAAGTGACTCGTCAGATGTATAGCGAGACGCTCATAGGTTCCGCTTGATAGATAATCCACATTCTTCACGAATAATGTCAACAAGGGCGCCGACTCATCACAACGTCGCACGCTACGAGACAATACAAATGAAAATTTCTATTAATCATCTGTTAGATTTAATAAGGAAAAACGGAAAATCAATTTTCACGTTTACCTATCCCTTGTGGTGGAGTAGAGTCTTGGCCCCTTTTCACACATCTCAGCAAGCCCTCCTCAAACGTGTAGACATCACATAAGGCTTAGAGACAACTTGACCGTAACGAAAGTTCAACTCTGCTGTATGCTGAAAAAATTTACCACATTCACAAGAACGAGATGACCTTTCGACACCACTAGTGTGACAATCAATAGTATTATTACTTTGCTTGTTAATAACTTTGCTCTCATGTGCAGTACAGCTAACCAGGTTACGATTTCTATAATTGCTGTTAAGAACATTGTTATTTGTTCTATTGACACAGTTGTACTGTTTTACATCCCAGTTAGCATAATTACGATTAGCCTTTTCTCTTGGATAAAAATATCTACTAGATAGAACTGGCTTTTTATCAAAAAGTTTATTACCAGATTGACAAACTTTCACATAATTATTTCCACTATAATTTCCAACACTCTCAGGATCACGATGTTGAGATCTGTCATCAAAAGTGTTTTTATCTTTGCTTAAGGCAATGTGTTTAAGAAATGAGTCACACTGACTTGACTGGGTATGACTAGAAGGTTTGACAATTTCATTATTGTTTTTCACAAAATATGTTTCCTTCCTGGAATAAGGAGTGCTATTTTTCTTCCCTGTTATCAAGCCATCAGAGTTCTCACTTAATACCTTGTTTGTTTTTAACACCCTGACTTGATATCTATTCCTGTTTCTTTCATTATCTACAGGACTATCTAATACTGTAGATTTTCCTTTGCTAGGTTGCCGCCAGGAACCAATACCGTTAGAATCATCGGCATTGCGTTGGAAGTTATATTTCCCACGACAAGATTTGCTTCCACTATTCTTGACTTTAGAATCCGCAAAAAGTGTATAGGACTGACTTTTTGCTTTATGTCTTTCACTGTCAACATTGACAGAAGACCACATTTTTTCCTTCAAGAGAATGTCGAGTAGACCATCTATTCTCATTCTGGCTTCTGAAATTTGAATATCTTTAAGTGCAATATCTGCACTTAATTTCATGCTTAAGCTCTCAGCTCTTAAAACTTTACAGCTTTCGTCTGCTCGTAAATTTTTAAATTTAGTGACTTTCTCTTTCTCAGCCATCAACTCTACTAATGTCCCTTTCTCATACTTTTCTTTTTTTTTTCTCTTAACTGAGTCAACTCCAGCTGTAGTGCTTCAGTCTTAAAATCATTGCCAATCTCAAGCTTATGAACCTTTTTCCCTTCATGTTAGCTACCGAGATTTGCAATATCATCTAATAAATCAAGGAGCGTTTCTGTATACGTCCTATTATGTTCATCAGTCTCAAGTTTCAATTTGTCATGTATCTCTCTCCTTTCTTGAAGTTCCTGAGTTAGATTTCTAACTTCACTATCCTTATCTTTAATCTGAGTTTCCAACTCTTTGATTTTACACAATGCTACACTCAATGCTGTTTGAGTACTAGCAAGTTCTGAGTTTGATTTACATAAATCACTCGTTAGTTTAGATAATTTCTCCTGAAGTTTACTCTCTTCAGCAGTACATTCTATGAAACTTTCCCTTTGCTCTAGGGTACTCTCTGTTTTATGTCCAGTTGCTTCTTCTCTTCTAGCATCCTTTTCTCATACCTCTCATCACTTTCATGAATTTGCTTTTCACATATCAATCTTGTTATCTCAGACTCAGTCAGCTCACGGTCTCCATATCCTAATATTTCACGGTATTTGTCATACTCCCACATTTTATAAGAGTTTCAACTGACTCAATCAATTACTGTATACCAATTTCTGTTATAGTACTTATATATAGCATACACTACCTATGCATCAACATATTGTACAATTAATCGATGTAATTATCGACAACACAACGACAATTATCAACAGGAAATAGCGATGGATAGTACAGGCAGACTTGCTGAAATGCAGAAAAGTGGCACAATCTACACAGAACGAAATCACTTATCTTAAAATATTTTCGTCCTTTCCGCCAACACACTAGATATCACAAGGTTCTGCCGATAAAAACGTTCCACCGCAGAAAGGTACACGAACTAGACTTTCTTTTCTTCAGGTTCTTGCCAAAGTGTAGAATGCGCTCAACACAGCATCAGCACACAGGAAACACAGCACAGCATCCTCTGCAACTCTTGACTTGAGATAATCTGCAAACGACTCTTCAAACATTTCACATTTAGTTAAACTTGACTGTCTACTATTATATTCTGCCGTGTTGGACACAGTTAACAAACTAGGTCGAGGATAATGAAGCACGGTCAGGAGACTCACACAAGCCACGCCCACACAGGGCTCCCTTATCACGCGAATTCCGTGGGTTTTCATTCCGTTAAATCTGTAAAACGACCACTGTTACTACTCCGTTATTGTTGATAATGATGACGATCATTGTTACTAATGCGTCTTGTTATTAATGACGATTAGTGCTACTACATACCACTGCTACACACGAGATACTGTTATTGATACAACCTGTTTGTTGATATATATCTCGCCACACAGGCTATTTATGGTCATGCGTTACTACCGTCACGCTTACTGTTCTCCTACCGTGTTAAATGTTGCAGTGAGTGTGCGTGGGTTCATTCACACACTACAGGTACGCACGTATAAGTCGTGGAACTATAGTGGACATTTAACAGTGTTTATTGTCACAATACGTTAATATGAAATACACATAGTCAAACACAACTCACAACAAGGAAGTACTATAGTCACATCTCCACTTCTCAGAATCATTAGCGCTATACAATATCAATACTGGATCCTCTCAGCAACGGTCATCATCACCGTGCTTATATAATAAACCTCATCAAAGATGCTTTCAACATCATCTAAATAAATAATGGATCCCTTTTAGCAACGGTCATCCTCGCCGTGCTAACAACATAAATAATAATGGCCTCCTCAAATCTCCTCAATAAAGACGCTCTCAACATTGGCGCTCTAATATAAATATGGATAATTTTAGCAACGGGCATCATCCTCGCCGTGCTAAAACATAAATAATAATGGCCTCCTCAAATCACCTCAATAAAGACGCTCTCAACATTGGCGCTCTAATATAAATATGGATCCTTTTAGCAACGGGCATCATCCTCGCCGTGCTAACAACACAAATAATAATGGCCTCCTCAAATCACCTCAATAAAGACGCTCTCAACATTGGCGCTCTAATATAAATATGGATCCTTTTATCTCTTCAAAAATACTCACAAACATAATTCTTCAATAAACTCAGGAATTACTGGCCTACACAAATAATGGCCTCTATAACTTTTGCACTGCGCAGGCATACTCAAAACACACACTGTAGGGCCGACCTCTCCAGTCGGTGCCCAAAAACAGACTGCTCTTAGTTCACACACTAGTCCCGCCTAAAAAGACACGAGACTCGGCTGTTTAAAAAACTCAACTCAGTCTCAATAATTGCATGGGCTAGTCACACGAGCTTACTCACAGCTCAAGACAGTTCAGAGAAAACACATCTCCGCAATTTCAACTGACCAGTGTTCGCCACGCTTACCGACTTGGAAACTTCTCGATCACACGAGGGAATTCCCCTAATACCATTTTAACTTAACATCAGCTTAACCAAGCAACGTAACCCGCAATCGAATCTATTCGCTTAACATTTTCAAGATCACTTCCCCTTGCTAATATTTACTCTGTATCAGTCGTCACTCTCGACAGCACAAAAAAACCTCCACTCGCTTCAAAAAACCCCTTAGTAACCTACCATTATTACACAGAACGTGCTATTTCTGTTCAAATTGGCTGTAGCAAGACGGCGGTTCACAATGCGATCCCCAGGTACCAATTGGACGGTACTTTTTCTGACCGAAAGAGAAAGGGTCGTCCTAGAAAAACAACCACCAGAGACGACCGGGAAATCAAATCCATCGTTTCACACTCTCCAACAGTTTCATGTAAGAAGATACGATCTGCTTTGCTTTCTAGAGCCGGAGGACTGTGTCTCGCAGATTAGGGGATGAGTTTGGACTAAAATCATATAAACCTGCCCGAAAACCCAGATTAACACCAGAAATGAAAAAGAAGTCGTCTCTAGGGGTTGTTTTTCTAGGATGACTTCTTCTCTTTCTGTCAGAAAAGTACCGTCCAATTGGTACCTGGAGCTCGCATTGTGAATTGCCGTCTTGCTACAGCTAATTCGAACAGAAATATCACGTTCTGTGTACCCTTCTACACGTAATGTCACTATATGAGCTCCTTGAATGGTTGAAAGTGTCGGTTTTTTGCCCATTTTCTTGCGAACATAAAATCCAGAGATAATACCCTTGAAGCAACCAAAAGACACTAAATACAGCAACAGTCTGTGTTTTCACATTTTATATTGTTAGGACGATGCAATAGATTGCAATGATTGCTTTTAGTGTGCCCTAAAATAGCGGATGATGCAACAATCTGTAGTAGTATGGAAATATCTATTTTTTACTAGGTGGTCTTAAACTTTTGCCCATGACTGTATATATTGTATGTCTATATATGTCTAATTGATGTATTATATGTAAATATATATGTATAACAGTACAATACAACATCACACAAAATCCCCCCTAACCTATACCCCACTATACATCGTCACCATCGCCAGCACAATAAAACCTCCACTCACTTCAAAAACCCCCTTAGTAGCCTACTAACCCGCCATTATTGATTTTTTATATTTTCCGTCATTATCGATTTTTTATATTATATATATATTGTCTAAGTATTTTGTATAAACAACACACCCGCCATTATCGAACAAATTTATTGCTATATAACAAGTCATGTGTCTGATCGTCAGATGTAGTCACCCTGGCTAATATTTATTACTATATAAAAAGTCATGCGCCACCTCCTGACGCGTATCCTGCGCGATCAACACTTCACTCCCACCTCTCGATGCTGGTCCCAGTAAAGTCAGGCCTCTAACACGTCACTCCCATATATAAATATTGTATAAACATCAATTAAAATACCGGCACACAAGACCACCTACACCACACCACACAACAATTAAAATACAAGCACACAAAAATCCACACCCCAACACACCCCACGAGCCGGTAGCCCCGCCAACTACAACACACAATTAAGATACCTACAACCAAACACACCAACTTAGTTACCTACACGCCCGCCATTATTGAACTTATATATTACTATATAACAAGACCTCTCCTCGGCCTGATGCTCCACCTGCGCAATGAGTATTTCCTTATATAAAAGTCATGCGGCACCTCCTGCGCGCCGCCTGAAAGCGGTCGAGTATTTTGCTATATAAAAGTCACGCGCCGCCTGCGCGCCGCCTGATTTTCCTTATATAAAAAGTCACGCGCCGCCTGCGCGCCGCCTGAATGCGACCTAAGTCCGTCATTATATACTACTAAGGAATAATCAACAATAGCTTCGAAGAAAAATGGCATAGAGAACAGTGGCGTACGAAGTAGGGTGCGGTCCGCTCCGGGTAACAGCCAGGAAAGGGGTGCCGTCGGATACTATTATGATAGTAATTACTGTTAAAAACATGCTTGCAAGTGTGTTTCTTTATAGGGGAAGGGTGTTGTTGCTGTTGCTTAACTAGGGCTGCTGAGCTTCTCGCTATTTTGCAGCCAATACCAAGTTGAAGACTCCTTATATTATCTACACTGTAGATCTAGGCTTTTCCTGTGGCTTTTCTGCCATTCTGAAACGTGCTGAGTTGAAGTCATGAGCTCCAGTTTCTCCGGTTTGGCTTGCATTTAAACGATCGAGACATCTGGTCCAAAGCTAGGAGTGAGAAGCGTATGGCATACTGTGCATTCCCCGCCATCCAGGAGGCTCTCCGACTATGCAGAAATTAAATACTGTGCTCTGGTTTTGGGCTCTCCAAAGAAATTGTCACGTCCTGCACAGAGCCACTTCTCAGCTCCCCCTGCCTATCACTGAGGTCACAGTGAAGTCCTCCTGCATGCAGTCAACCGTCAAAGCCAATGAATAACGTCTGGGGCTCAAGTGACTCTTCCAAGCTTACCTCGTAGTGTTCAGTGCTGGGTTCTCAACAAGGGAATCCCTGGAAATGTGTGGATGATTTCACAACTCAATGAGGGTGTACTAGATTCACAGAGGTTCACTTGTAGCATAATGCTTAGCTGGTGGTCATATTATGATGACTCCAGATATGCCTCCATGCATAGAGGAAGTGTATCAAAAGTAAGATCCGCCCCGTGTGCTAAATAATTTTGTGACGCCTCTGATAGAGAATATACAGTCAGATTTGACAGAAATTTACCAAGAATAGACCGAGTGATAATTTTCAGGTTGAGAATCGGCCATCCGTTTAACAGATTAGAACTCAGGTAGATAACCATGTGCCCACGTGGGGATGACAAGGACACAGTAGAACATGTTCTCTCAAAATGTTGACTCCAAAAGATGAATAGAACGACAGCACTGTCTTCAAAAATCCCGTTGGCGAAAAAATGCATAGCTAGGGTGCAAGCCTGAGACAGGCCGCCACATTTATGAGAGAGATAGATGTGGTTATATGTGAGAGATGAGAGAACCCTGGGACAAACTGCCAGCTTTGTGTGAGAGAGATGTGGTTTTATGACAGTGATGAGAGAAGCCTCAGACAGGCAGCCAACTTGATGAGAGAGATAGATGTAGTTATATGATAGCGATGAGAGAAGGCCGAAACAGACTTTCAGCGTGGTGAAAGCGAAAGTGTGGTTATTTGAGAGCGGTGAGGGAAGTCTGAAACAGACTTTCAGCTTTGTGAGAGAGATAGTGTGGTTATTTGAGAACGGTGAGGGAAGTCTGAAACAGACTTTCAGCGTTGTGAGAGAGATAGTGTGGCTATTTGAGAGCGGTGAGGGAAGTCTGAAACAGACTTTCAGTGTAGTGAGAGGGATAGTGTGGTTATTTGAGAGCGGTGAGGGAAGTCTGAAATAGACATTCAGCGGTGTGAGAAGCATGGGACAGACTGCAAACTTTATGAGAGAGATGGATGTGATTACTATAATAATTCTGAAGGGGGAAAAAATGAAGCCAACCAATGGTGTGAATAGGGGACGTTCAGACTTCGCAGTGGAAACAAGTTTCCAAAGAAAGGTCCTTTATATATGTCATCAGTTTTCATAGAATTCCCAAATTCGCCTTCCTCTGTCTCTGCAGTCAATCTCTACCTGGTTGCGAAACACTTTAGGGCCATCAGTAACTCTGGAACAACCAGGACAAACTCTCCCTCGTTAATCCTCGGATTAACAGTGTGACACTGGGGACCAGGAAAGTACAGGTGATAATTGCTTAACTCACTTCCGACTAGATATTGTCTGTGTATTAATTACAGAGAAACCCGTCTGGGTAGACAAATTAGCGATGAGACTATCTGCAGGCGATGTTACAAATCGTAACTGAAAGGTTATCTAAGAAGGACGGAAGAAGTCGAGCCATATATGGGAGATGAGGTCATGTGTCTTGTCACGTATGTATGTAAATAGTGCAACAGTGATCCGACCACCTTTATAATTTTGCTACGCAAAAACAACGCAATTCGCTGCCTGTAGACTCACTTTTGAAGCCACGCCTATTTTTTTCCTGTTTACATGCGCTAATGAGCGTTTACAAATTTTCGCACCCGACAGTCTTAACACGAGGGGAGCGAACCGGGGTGTCTACCTGAGTTCTCAAGCGAGCTGAGATGTCAATCATCGATAGTGACAGATCAGACGGCGGTAGCAAATGCAAGGGCGATAATAATATTTACCGACCACATTTGATGTCCGTGATCCCAGGGGACTTAAATTATTTGATCTACAGCAGAGGGACGAAATTAAAGAAGGCCTGTTCGCATGGCCAGGGCTTTATGATGTCGTTTCGGCATCGCGAGCGAGCGAACAGGAAAGTCCTTTACCTCGGGAGTCGAACTCGTTGATTTTCCCTGATACGGCCGAAGGCGTGGATTATCGCACCCTTTAGTGAAATAACACCATTTGTGTATAAATACTCCGTCCTCTCAAAGTCAGTTATCTAGTCGCTCAGAAATTTTGGAAAATCTAGCTCGTTATTCATAGCCATTGTGAAAGTGTGTTATAGCATTCCGTGGAGATTGTTTAATTTCTGATTGCGGTAATAGAAATTAGCATTTAAGTGATTTAATGTGTTAAGTTTATCATTATAATTCACTGGAATTTTCTAGGTGCTAAGACTAGCGTATTAAATAACGTATAGCTAATTTTTCCAGTTGTAATGTAGATTTAATCACCCGCTATCACCCAGAAAGAGATGTTTTAATTGACTAATAAATACACTAGGCGACTGACAATTGACGGAATACAATTCACTTCTAATTCATTATGTGTAATTATATAAGTGACTAGTGTAATATCATGTTTCGAAACAAATAGCTAGTAATGACAAGCGATATTTGTAAAGTAGTCATAATTACATTAACACTGATATTGTGCACTGAGTGTTTTACCGGGCGGGAGGGGAAAGGCGCATACCTAAAACCCAACCCGTACCAGTTGATCGAAGCATGATAAGATAGGCTAGGACACGTGTGCTTTTTAATTTAATTAGATGACAGAGAGGATAAGAGATCATACCCTTACGCGTGATAGGATAGGATATTGATATTACGGTTAAATGTTTTGTTTTCTTCCAAATTTAGTGCTGATCACAGACCAGCTGCCAGCGGTCTAATAGCACCAGTAACAATTCTTATTATTATCGGGTCTTTGATGTTGACCTGTTAGGTCCTCTTGCTTCATCCAGAGAGAGACCAAAAATATAAACAATAAGAGTAAACGTAACTGGGCTTACAAAATACCCAGATTTTTGCATTCAATTTTATGAGCCCGCTGTGGCCAAATATATATATATATAACGTTTTTCCCGACTACTGACAATCGTGTTTTCCAAGTGAATTTATCCAGGAGAATACGTTGTTTCATAATCGGCACTCAACCCCAGAGAGAAAAACCGATAGGATATACCCTCATCATCTTTATTAACAGTTTACCAACCAGATGTTTCCTTTACCTATTGGAAGTACTGTCTACTGTCTAGTGTGAACACTAGATCGCGGTTTATATTTTGCTACATGAACTATCTGATGTGACATTATCATATCCAATAACCCACCACCAAAGTAGGCGTTCCCCATTAGGAAAATTAATTATTCGTGGAGGAACTGGGGCTCACTTCGGAGAAGCACAACACTGGATTATGATACATGTACATTGATGTTTACGTTCAAGAGGTTGTTAACCAAGTATTAGGTAAGGTGTGATTGATGCGGCCACGAATGACAGAGTGAGAGGAAATACGTTCTAGTTACGGAAACTGTACCATCCTTTATTTTCTTTGCAATTACTGTTATTTTACGGGATAGCTTAACTAGGAACTTTGTTCTTTGCTTTACTGTCTATTCTATACCCTAGTGTTAATCTTTGACCTTTTGGGTTATTAACTTCTTGTGGATATTTTCTCAACAAGAGGGGAGAGTACTTAGCGAGTTATTTTCCTATGTCTGTAACCAATGTTTATATTGATTTCTATATGTTTGATGTTGTGAGAAGTTTAAGTGAAAATAAACTAAACAAAAACTTAATTAATTGTGTTGGTCAGCCCCAATCTCCATTTACCATAGTTTTCACGTCTGTGAGTCCTGTTGTCACCTAACTGTGTGTGTGTGTGTGTGGTTGTGTGTGTGGTTGTGGGATTGTGTGTGTGTGTATGTGTGGTTGTGTGTGTGTATGTGTGTGTGTATGTGTGTGTGTGTGTGTGTTTGTAGTTAACTTATAATTGTATTTATAGGAAGGTTTGATAGATTGTCTATTACCAAAAGATAGTCGTATAGATAGGCTGGACTAGAGAATTCACTTATTCCAGAGACAGACCTTCTCCTTAATCTATTCACTCGTGGAATCTATTCTAACATTTTTTTTCTCAGATAACCCCACTTCTTCTGTTCTATTCAGACGGGACCAAATATATCTCTAATACCTATCTAAATGTACGACATGTCTAAAATTTAAAATGATATTTTAAAACACGTGAGGGGAAGTAAATAACTGACAACCCCGACCCACAACATTCTATCTCATGGATTGGATCATATGAGAATCATAAATAAACATTTATTCTGATTGGAAGTTTTGCCGGAAACGCCAGGTGGAAGCGTGTGCGGGAAAACTGCAATATAACCTAGCAAATTCGGAGGTTAAAACACACTGCATTCCAGAATCGTCACAGCTCGGACTGAAGCCATGAAAGAATAGAGTTAGGGTTCTGACCTTTTAGGACTGGACACAACACGTATCGGAGCTCCTTCTGAACATTACAACGAGGAAAACCTGTTAATACGGAAACCGGACTCCTAGTCGACCTACTCACAAAGTCACAGAGAGACTATAACAAGAAATAATACCCTGACGCGTGTTCGAGACATCTTTGTCAAGTTGCCAAGACTATTCTACTGAGCAAGAAGTCTAGTTCCCACCTAGTTTGAGTTCGTGGTTCGAGTCTACAAGACCATTCGTGCTATGAGTCTGTCATTAAGAAAACTGACTGTCAACACTAGACGGCTACATCTGACGGGCCTGTGAAGATAATCAGCAATGACGCCTGGAGAGGTTACCCTCTGCACCCTTCGCACGGGACGTGCCTCTTGTCACAGAGAGACGAACTGACGAACAGCAGCAGCAGTACTCATCGATATTCAACTAAGTGCTTATTAAATAGGCCACAGCAACGAACATTTACCTTCCCTCAAGTATCGATGACGATGAACGTTTTTTCTGCATTACATCTAAACCTAACCTTTTTATTTTTAAATCTTCCATAATAATTGATCATTAAATTTGTTATATGTTGTTTTACAAATTAATAGTTGATTCAATTATTATAGATAGGAGTGTACACGTATGAATCAGTATCTTTTTCAGGGCCGTAGGTACGAGCGTGGGTTAGGGGTTCAAACACGCCCCCCCCCCGCCTTTTTTTAGGGTTTGGTGAAAAAAAATTTGAGGGGAAATTTTACTGTAGCAAACATGTTTTGTGCCGACATTTTTAACCCCCCCCCCCCTAACTTATTAAGTCCTATCTATGGCCCTGATCTTATATATATATATTGATATTGATAAGGGTGGATTAGGTGATGTTTACTCAGTGATGATCAGGCCACACTGTCTGGCCACTATGGACGTTGCAAGTTTAAGTCCAAGTACGTGGTAAGTCTTTAGCTCTGTCAAAATACCACCCCTATCGACACCAGGTATATATAGTTGAAGATGTAGGGTGTCTTATCTGGTTTTTGTTGTTGTTGCTGTGTCTATATTAGTGAGGTAGTTCACAGAGTTACTGGACATGGAATATGACATGTGAAGTCATAAAAAGGGTGAACTGCTTTGACGTTTCATCATTTATTTGGACGCCACAAATGACAGGTACGTTACAAAAGTCGTGGACATCAATAGTTCAATATTTTCAGCATACTAAAGTTGAATTCATGAATCTGCATACATTCTCCAAGTTGATACAGATAATCCTAGCTGACGATAGCCTCAGCTTCATCTCATAAATATTCATAAATATCAATACTCCTCTCTGATACTGGAAGATCAGATGTACAAAATAAGTCCATTACCGTTCGCACGAGAATGGCATACATGGAGTACAAGTCAAACTGACCTTTATAACATTCCTAAGTCTAACCCTCGACAAAAGGTGCAATCGCTAACATAGCGATGTTCATAGGACGTAGAACTGTTCTTCGGGCTTAGTATATCCCGTGTACACATAAATCGCAGGTATGAAGATACCTGGGGTGTGACTTCTAGTAGAAGAACCTCTATCACTGTAATACGTGAGCGAGCAGAGATCGACCATTGTCAACATAATGTTAAATTATAGATTTGAAACATAAATGAGGTATTACCTTGTTTCGAAATCAACACCACAAAACACACGCCTCCAGGCGTTTTGAATAATCAAGGGAAGGACCTTGTTAGCTACACTAACTCACAAAAGGATTCCTAATTCCCTATAACAAATCACAGAGACGCGCATAGCGTCCTGCTCGGCTCAAAACATCTCATCGAACCCCTGGGCGGAAAACGATTCTAACTTTCTTAAAGTTGGGACATGCGCAGAACGCATACACCTGAGTAATAATCAACGAGACGATGGTTGAAGACCTTCTAGAAAGATTTAGTAAGAAATCGCGCCTTATATGGACAGCAAAAGAATCCTCAACACTGGTTTCAATCATTCTAAGAAACAGTTGACCGATACTACCATATAAGGAGAATGGTCACACATCGTTCAAAAAATATGGACCGACGTGTTCCGTCACAAGAGAAGGTAACCATCATTGAAAATGGTAATCTAGTAATGGTAGAGTTATCTAGCTTTGACCGAAAAAAATTAAAGTGTACATTTCAGACAAGCTAATTATACAATGTCTTTAGAAAAAATGATTATACAATGTCTTTAGAAAAATGATTATACAATGATTATACAATGTCTTTAGAAAAAATATCTGTGCGTAACATTACCGCACCCTCCCGGGAAAAAAAATGAAACATTTTTTTTTAAAATTCTAGAGCCAGAAAAAACAGGCTCCTAACGCACGTATGATGCGCGGATATATTGCCTAATATGAGGCTAGCTCGACGCATGGAGCGAAACTGAGATTATATCTCAGATCCTTAGAGAAAATATTTCCCTAAGTGTACACGTATATTCCAGGGAGGTGCCACCAACATACGCCACAGTGATGGCAACATCATAATGCAAGCCAAATCATACTCATACAAATCTATGAAATTAAATATATTATCATAGTATTACACAATGAAGTGTTGTGGAAACAGCGGTGTAATATACTAATATACCGCACTATAAAATTACACATATTCAAACAAAAAGTACATTATTAATCATTACTAATACATCAGCTGTTCCTCGTAGACATGGATATAATCGACTAGAAGATGTGGACATAATCCGCTCCAACTTAAGATAGGACTTGACATACTTTATGGGTCCACAATGTACATAATCTCGCAGACGTCAATGATGTGCTGCGAAAATATCAATAACACAAATCTTTAAGACAAATGTTAAATCTCTTAATACAGTCATCAAAATACAATATATAAATGTGGCCATGTGATCTTTTGGCCCGTATATTGCTAACTAAGCCTTCTTCCGTTATGATCAAATCGGTAACAGAAAAAAGGAAATTATATGGTACAATGTTATAAATTCCCAAAAGTGAGAAAATATGTACTGATATGTCATTATAGTAGTGGACTGTATATCAGGAAATATATATGACAGAAGAATTAAGTGGAATCGTGTGGGCACCTGGACAGAATGTCTGCCATCACATTATCCGAACCACGGATAGCTCGCACTGTGAAATGAAATGCTTGAAGAGCTATGGCATATCGAGTGGACCTCGAGCTCTTCAAGTTTTTGCTCTGAATAGTAGTAAGAGCTTTCTGGTCGGTTTCCACAATGAAATGTGCGCCTAGAAGGAATCTTTGCAACTTCAGAATTGACCAGAACAACAATTGTCAGAACAACAATCTATAGATGCTGTTGGATTTAACCCTATTTGTACCGTGGATTTAACTCACGGCTCATTGTCTACAAAATAGTACCACAGCACACAATAGCTGACATGAGTAATACAATAACGCCTCAAATACAGTAATATCCCTTTAATGAGAAGTACACACAACAATCACTATGCATGAAACTGCAATACGTAAGATAATGATTACATAAGCCAACTTACTTGCGATAATCATACCAACTCTCCTAATAGCACAAAGGCACAGCACAATGCACTGAAAACTGCCACATATCCTGGCGAACACTATAATTCGTCATGAGAACCAAAATGGTTACCGACATAAACTCATCAGTGAAGGCACTGAACTATCGCTCAGAGGCGGCACCTAATACTAGGTTAAAGCGGTACACAATTGCAACCAACGTATCACAATTAATAATCAGGAAGGGAAAATCACTGGAACTTTCTAAGCTCAATCTAGCACCCATCAAATATTCCTGAATCTATGGAAATCGGCAAGCACTAAACAACAATTGGCATCCAAATAATTCCCCAGCAAAACTGCTGACAAATGCCAACAACGACCGCTTAGGCCGGCAGACATATCTAGAATTCCATTTTTGCCAAAAAGCTCCCTTCCGGCTTCCGTCTAATCGAAAACTGGCCGAGCAAGTTTTTACAAGAGACGAACCAGTGTTGTCGCTCTCCAGTGTGACCAATATACAATTTAGCGAAAGTCTATGTCGTGACACCATACCATAGCCAATAATTCACGGTCTAAAACCGAGTAATTCCTTTCTGCAGCATTTAATTTCCTAGAGATATACATCACCGGATGCAGAGTATCAGAATACTCCTGCACAAGTGCTGCCCCAATTCCATTAGACGAGACGTCACTTCGAAGAACAAAAGTCTTCTCAATAGTAGGTAACCTAAGGATAGGTGGAGATGAAAATAGAGTTTTAATCTGGTCCAATGAGGATTGACATTCTTGAGACCAGCGGATCAGATTAGGCGATCCTTTCTTCAGTAAAGTAGAAAGCGGTGCCATAATGGAGGACAGATTCGGAATGAATCGTCCATAAAATTGTATCAAACCTAAGAGACTACGCACTTGTTTTTTCGTCTTAGGGACAGAAATGTATTTTTGAAACATTGTGGTCCTCTGTCTTTAAAAGACCATGACCAACACAATGACCCAGGAAAGAAATCTCACTAAATCCTATAAAGGCTTTAGAGGGTTTTGCAGTCAAGTTATACTCGCGAAGAGTAGACAGCAATTCGTATAAACCCAAATAGTGATCTTCCTAGGAATCGCTGAACAGACAGATATCGTCTAAGTATGCTATGACATCTGTACGATATGCGAGAATTCGACGCATCATGCGTACGAATGTAGCAGGGGCGTTCATAAGACCGAAAGGCATGAAATTCCATTGGAATAAACCCCTAGGTGTAGAAAAAGCAGTAAAAGGTTTGGCTCGTTCAGTTAAAGGAACTTGCCAATAACCTTTCGATAAGTCGAGTTTGGTAAAGAATTTAGAATTAAAAAGTTTGTTTAGTAGCTCTTCCAATGAAGGCATAGGTTCAGCATCGAACTTCGTAACTTGGTTCAATTTGCGATAATCCACGCAAATGCGAATGTTATTATCCTTCTTTCGAACAATAACCATTGACGAAGAGTATGCCGAAGTGGATGCTTCAATGATTTCCAATCGTATCATTTCATCCAATTCTTTTTCGACTTGTGACTGAAAATGAATAGGTATCGGATAGGGTCTGACTCTGATAGGATTATGGTGAGTTAGTATTATGTCATGTTCAATGACATGTGTGTGTCCCGGGATGTCGGTAAGAACATCCTGAAATGTTTGTAACATCGAAGAAACTTGTCGATGTTCCTCAGCGGAAAGATTAGGAGAAACGGAAACGTTTTTCCAAGATTCCGTTGAATGAAGTGGGATCACAGGAAGAGGGAGATTGACATCAGAAAAAGTAGTTTCCTCATCCTGTATAACTGACAGGGATGAGTAATGACCATGAGGTACTGGAGAATTGTCCGTTGCCTGGAAAATAGGCTGCAAATAGTCAGGTCTTTCATGAAATTCCGTGAGTATATTTATGTGGAAAGTTTTATGCTTTCCATCAATATCGACAACATAGTCGACATCGGAAATTTTAGAGACTATTGCATACGGACCTTTCCATGCAATAAGAAGTCTGTTCTCCCATGACGGAAGAAGAACGAGTGCTTTGTCACCTGGACAAAGTTGTCGTAGACATCTATTTTTATTTGCAAACTGCCTTGCCTTTTCTTTAGCAAATTCAGATGAAGAAGTTGCTAGTTTCCATGCCTCGATGATCTTTTGTCTAAGAGCAATGACATACTCGTAAGAAGATTGAGTCTCATCGCTAATATTATCGGCAGTGATAAGATCGTGGAGTAAAGACATAGGGCCGCGCGGTTGCGCACCAAAGACAAGTTCAAAAGGAGAAAACCCTGTATGTTCATTGGGGACCTCTCTATAAGCAAAGAGAGCCGCGGGTAAAACCCTGTCCCAATCCTGAGGATGATTGTCAGTTATCTTCCCAAGTAAAGTTTTTAGTGTCCTATTCAAACGCTCAACTAACCCATTAGACATTGGGTGATAGATACTGCTGAGAGACCTTTTAATATGTAGCATAGACATTACCTGTAACATAGTGTCGGATATAAGTTGAGTGCCATGGTCTGACAATATTTCTCCGGGGAATCCCAAGCGAGAAAATATCAGCCAAAGAGCGTCTGCGATATCGGCAGTGGAGATGCTCTTGAGAGGTATAGCCTCTGGCCAACGTGTGCACATATCGACACATGTAAGGATAAATTGATGTCCTCTGGCCGACTTAATCCTAAAAGGACCGATAATATCTATTGCCCTTTTTTGAAAAGGACGAATAGGAATGTCAGCAGCCTGGATAGGCGCAGCATGTCGTGGTCCTTTCGATTTGACCTCCTGACACACTTTGCAAGAACGACAGTAAATTCGTATGTCCTTGCTCACAATTGGCCAAAAGAAAGCCGCAAGAACCCTCGACTTTGTACGGGAAAAACCCATATGTCCAGCACATTGTGAGTCATGAGCATGTTGCAATATTTGCAATCTCATACTCTTAGGCACTAGAATTTGAGAATGAGTGGACGTAGTCGAGTCTTGTACCATACGCACAAGTACGCCGTTCTTCATAGAAATCCAAGACTTTCTATTAGTATTCTGATTTGGATCACCTTTTTTTGCTAGAATGAAGAATTTTTGTAAAGAAGGATCTTCTTCTTGCAATTTTATAAATGAGTCACGTGAAATAATCAAGTGACTATTTTGGCTATCTACTTCATCATTATCAGTTAATGAAGTTTGAGGTGGATCCAGAGCATGTGCTCTTGTGACCACCGCATTGGTAGCTTCAATGTTTTGCTCCTCCCAAACAGCAATCTGCTGTGGGGTACATTCCCTAACTCCGTGCATACGACCAATAATAAGGTCCGCAATAGGGTTTGGAAGGAGACACGCGTGGACATCTCCCGTAAAGAAGGGAGTAGAAATATGTATTATGGCAGTAGGATACTTTTCCAAAGTGCCACCAAATGTTACACATTTGATGACCTTTCCTGTAGCACAGGATGGATTTACAAGAGATTGCCTAACACCAATAGTAGTACATCCAGAATCAAATAAAACTGAGACTGGATTACTATTTACAAGACCCTTATGTAGTATAAGAGAACCTCTCCCGTCATGCGCAACAGCAGCAGGAAGAGCGGGAAGAGGATGACCACAGCTTAAAGTAGTTACGGTAGTCGGTTCGAATAAAGTACTGCATTGGGGACATTTATTTGCCCTACTAAAGTCAAAGGCAGAACATGTGATAGCACTAGAGTTTTTATCATCATCACCTTGTTTACATGCTCCCTGAGACTCCTGCTGTACAGAGTTTGCCTGTTGATATCTCTTTCTTTTATGTTGCGATCTACCGCGACCATTATTGCCTCTGCAATTATCATTAAAGTCCCTACTGTAATTGTTATCCTGGTTTGAATTCCAGTTTCCATAACTGTCATTACCATTTCTATACTGTTGAGAGCCTCTATTATATTGGTTTTGAGGTCTCCGCGAAAAATGGTTTCCTCTATATTGACTACCTTTGCGAAAATGTCTAAAATTATAAGGAGTAGTATACCGTGGAGTATCAGCTTGTCTCCAGTTTTGCGAAGAAGAATCACCCTGAAATTGATTGCTATGATTCTGAGCATAATTACGGTTACTCTTCTTATTAAAATTTTGTTGGCTACCCTGAAATTTACGCATGAAATTTGGGCCATAAGGTGCTGCCGAAGCAACTGGCAGACCTTCTTTTACTTTAGGGTTGCTAATGGTTACGTGAGGATGCGCAGTGACATACTGGCAACAGTATTCTTCCATTTCTTTTATGTTTTTAGGCTTACGCTCATGAAGAAAAGAAAGAAAAGATTCATTGACAGAAGACATAACCTTGTCTCTAAGTAGTAAGTCCATAAGAGCTTCATATGTATGTTCTGTCTTAGACAGCTCAACCCATCGTGAAAAAGTAAGACGTATCTTTGAAATGAATTCAGAGAATTCAACTCCAGTATCTGGCAACATATTTTTAAATTGAAGACGATAGCCGTCTTCGTTAAGTTGGTACTTCTTTAACAAGACTGCTCTGATAACCTCATAATTGTTCTTGTCAGGCTCATCTACCATACTTAACATACTCAAAGTATCACCTCTAAGTAAATTTGATAACTGATAAACATACAATGATTTATCTATGTTATGTGTTTTACATGCACGTTCGAATCTATCCAGATAAAACGTTATATCGTCACTGGAAGCATTGAATACAGGTAGATTAATCTTAAAATTACTTGTATTGAACTTATCTGACACCTTATTTGCATCATTAGCATTACCAGTGTTCAACAATTTCAACTTTTCTAACTCCAAAGCTAAGAGTTTTTCTTCATGCTCCATTTTTGCTTTTCTCTCATCAGCCTCTCTTTGTAACTTTTTCTCTTCAGCCTCTCTTTGTAACTTTTTCTCTTCAGCCTCTATCTCTAGTCTCTTATTTTCAGCCTCTTTTTCAAGTCTTTTATTTTCAGCCTCTTTTTCAAGTCTTTTATTTTCAGCCTCTTTTTCAAGTCTTTTATTTTCAGCATCCAATTGTAGCTGAATTTTTCTTTCCTCAGCTTCTGCTTCTCTTTTCTGTTTTTCCATTTCCATTTGGAATCTCCTTTCATCCACTTGCATCTGCAATTTCTTTTGTTCAGTTTCTATTTCCATTTTTTTTCTCTTCCACCGTTAATGCTTTCTCATATTGAGTAGTCGCATATTCTTCCAATTTATCACCAGTCTTACCAAGGGATTTCCCTTGCTCAATAAAGTACTCAAGTGTAGACATGATGTCTAATATTATGAGTCCAAAACCTGAAATAATTAATTATCTTATTTCAACCTTAATAGTAACAAGACTTAAATAAAGTACTCGTATAATCCCAATGTTTATCCCAATCTCTGTGGGAAACAAGTCTTTGACAAAAAACTTGTATTATCAAATGTATAATAATATCACAAGTCACTTCTTAATCATCAGGGCACTACACAAATTAGTGCATAACCATATATCCATCAGTTATTTATCATAACTGCACTACACAATAGTGCATAAGCAAAAAACCACCAGTTAGTTATGATAAGTGCACTATATAAATAATAGTGCATAAGCAGATATGTAACAATAGTGAAAGCTAATTACCCAAGAACTATGTAAACAATAACAAAGAACAAAGACAATGTAAACAATAACAAAGATCAAAGACAATGTAAACAATAACAAGGATCAGAGACAATATAAACAATAACAAAGATCAAAGACAATACGAAAACATTCGCAAAAGTCAACTAAATAAACAGCGAAAACTAAAAGAAAATATCACAATGAATATGATGACAAATGCGAAAAATGTAAACAAACAAATGACGTCACAATGTATAAACAAAAATGGTGTAAAGAACTGAATAATAGAAAAGGGGAGACCTACAAATACAAACAAATCAAAACTAAACTAAAGAATGCGAAAAAATACCGAAAACAAAACTGCACATATCGTCACAACTAACAAAAATAGCAATAAATATTGCTAACAATTTCCAATTAAGGAAATTGCTCCTACAAGAACGCTATCATAAGACCTCTATGACGTGGTATTTCTTATGATAGTCACCTTCCCAACCAGCCCGCTGAAATATAAACATATAAATATACAAATAACATATAACATGTAAACATGTAACATGTAAACATATAGCAAAAAGTGTGTGAAAGTATAGAAGGCTCAGTTAGAGTATAAGGGCACAGTTCACAAACAAAACAGGCCACTTAACTTCTATATATCCAAACGTCAGCACGGTGCAGAACAGGTTGCGATCAGCATTCTGAGGATAAATGATCCAACGTTGATCGACAACTGCTCCCATAAACAGCCATGACGCAGGAAAAGAGCTTCTTATACTGGAAAAGTTGTTTCGGCACTTGTCCTTCTTCCTTACAATGCTCGGCACTTGACCTTCTAGCTGTAGTAGCAGAAAATCGACTTGATCCTTCTAAAACAGGAAACCTCGATAAACTGTCGAGCAGCGCCGGGTACTTTCAAAATATTTCTTGAAGGAAGTGATTTCAAACTGCAATGTTGTATGACGTATGCTGTCTGGGTTTGTTGACCCCCTTGAGTGCTGGTACCAGATTAAACCAACTTCTGGCCACCAAAAATGATAAGGGTGAATTAGGTGATGTTTACTCAGTGATGATCAGGCCACACTGTCTGGCCACTATGGACGTTGCAAGTTTAAGTCCAAGTACGTGGTAAGTCTTTAGCTCTGTCAAAATACCACCCCTATCGACACCAGGTATATATAGTTGAAGATGTAGGGTGTCTTATCTGGTTTTTGTTGTTGTTGCTGTGTCTATATTAGTGAGGTAGTTCACAGAGTTACTGGACATGGAATATGACATGTGAAGTCATAAAAAGGGTGAACTGCTTTGACGTTTCATCATTTATTTGGACGCCACAAATGACAGGTACGTTACAAAAGTCGTGGACATCAATAGTTCAATATTTTCAGCATACTAAAGTTGAATTCATGAATCTGCATACATTCTCCAAGTTGATACAGATAATCCTAGCTGACGATAGCCTCAGCTTCATCTCATAAATATTCATAAATATCAATATTCCTCTCTGATACTGGAAGATCAGATGTACAAAATAAGTCCATTACCGTTCGCACGAGAATGGCATACATGGAGTACAAGTCAAACTGACCTTTATAACATTCCTAAGTCTAACCCTCGACAAAAGGTGCAATCGCTAACATAGCGATGTTCATAGGACGTAGAACTGTTCTTCGGGCTTAGTATATCCCGTGTACATATAAATCGCAGGTATGAAGATACCTGGGGTGTGACTTCTAGTAGAAGAACCTCTATCACTGTAATACGTGAGCGAGCAGAGATCGACCATTGTCAACATAATGTTAAATTATAGATTTGAAACATAAATGAGGTATTACCTTGTTTCGAAATCAACACCACAAAACACACGCCTCCAGGCGTTTTGAATAATCAAGGGAAGGACCTTGTTAGCTACACTAACTCACAAAAGGATTCCTAATTCCCTATAACAAATCACAGAGACGCGCATAGCGTCCTGCTCGGCTCAAAACATCTCATCGAATCCCTGGGCGGAAAACGATTCTAACTTTCTTAAAGTTGGGACATGCGCAGCACGCATACACCTGAGTAATAATCAACGAGACGATGGTTTAAGACCTCCTAGAAAGCTTTAGTAAGAAATCGCGCCTTATATGGACAGCAAAAGAATCCTCAACACTGGTTTCAATCATTCTAAGAAACAGTTGACCGATACTACCATATAAGGAGAATGGTCACACATCGTTCAAAAAATATGGACCGACGTGTTCCGTCACAAGAGAAGGTAACCATCATTGAAAATGGTAATCTAGTAATGGTAGAGTTATCTAGCTTTGACCGAAAAAAATTAAAGTGTACATTTCAGACAAGCTAATTATACAATGTCTTTAGAAAAACTGATTGTACAATGTCTTTAGAAAAATGATTATACAATGATTATACAATGTCTTTAGAAAAAATATCTGTGCGTAACATATATATATATATATATATATATATATATGATATATATATATATATATATATATATATATATATACTATATATATATATATATATATATATATATATATACTATTGAGCGAATATTAAGAATAATTTTACTGTTAATTCAGTTGGGGGCTTGAACGAGCTAAATTAAATTATTATATAAGACCTCTTCACAAAACGCGGCGTGCAGATAAAGGTTTACATTGCTAAGACACATTCAGCATTGTTCTTGACTTCTGACATATCTTGTGAAGACTACCTCAAGGTAGCAGCATCATCATCCTTCTATCTGCATCTCTGCCAAGAGTAATCTTGTGCGAAGGTAGACAACTTTGAAGACCCACATTTGATACTCTAGGTTTTGGCCACTGCTGGACCATCACTGCGGAGCAAGGGGAGGCAACCCGTGACAGTTATTATGATACGATAATGACCAACTTTCATTCATACATTATTGATACCCAGTGGCGTAACTACAATGTGCGTGGGCCCCGGGAACAAATTAAGTGGGTCACATCTTATTCATCGACCTAAACAACCAAAGTGTATAATCAATATACGGCGACTATATAAACCACGATACTACTTATTTCATTGTCACTATCGTCATTATAAGGCTCAAGCATTTACAAATATGTCCCAGGACCTCATGTCCTATGTCTTCCGCTCAATATCTTTCTATGATGTCATCATCACTTTCATTTCTGTTTCCATTTTTAAAAAAATACAATGTAGTCTAGTTTCGGCGAAGCGCGCACCGTTCAACCTAGACCCAGGGTCCATCGGTTGTATTAGGGCATATATCTGGTTCTCTGTCTCCAGAAACTGTGACAAGCTATGACGTTTAAACATAGGAACACATGAAATTAAAAAGATATATCTAAAGCCAAGGATCCCTTCCAATCAGTGGCGTATTCTCTATGTGTGCTGTGCGTGCTGCGCACACCTATGCCTGAAGGAAAATAAAAATTTAATGTATTATTCTATAAAATATTTCTCTTATAATGTTCTGCTTTCGGACCGCACGCATCAGGATAACGGATTTTCCCGCATAGAATCTACGAGTATATCTAATTTCAGTTTCCCAGACGCGTTTTATAGTGCAGTTTTTTTGGTTGGTAGCAATCGCCCGAAGTTTCTCGGGTAATTCCGTCACTATGCGTGCTGCACCTTTCGGTTTTACGTTTGAAGACTGGTTTGTGTGGATCGGGGTCATGGCCAGATACGTCAATACAACACGAACATGCGTGCGGCGGTCTTGCAGCTCTCGAGTTGTAAAAATCGGCTGTGTCCGTCCAGTGTTTTTTGTGATTAATTTTTGTTAGTTGCCGGGAATGCAGATTATTACAGTCACAGTGAGTTTCAAGTTGTAAGTTAATTAGTATTTAGGAGATAATTGACATATACCCCTAATAACTATCGTTGCGTAATTGAATATAATTGGTTTTTAAATTAAGAGGGGAAGAAGTTAAATAGTAGGCGTACATATTCATTTTTAAGTAGCAGCACGCCTAGCTCCCTGCTTGCCAACCAATCTGATTACGGAAACAATGATAGATTGTTTGGTCTGTTTTTGTTCCACAAAGACGCCACTAGGCGTGGTGGAAACAGCGATAGATTGATCAATTTGTTGTTGCCATAAGACGCCACTAGGCGTACTGGCCACATACTGCTTTGCCGGTTGATGGCTAAGGATGGAAGAAGAAGAAGAAGACGCCTAGCTCGCATTACCAGGATACGCCACTGCTTCCAATCTCTACTTTTTGGAGCCCACTCAATGATGGGGTGGAGCCGCGCTAGCGTAGTGGTTACCACACCGCTCTGGCGACCGGGTGATTCAGGATCAAACCCGGGCGACGGCATTTGAGGATTTTTCGTCGACCGGGATTTGGACTGGATTAACTCGAGACCTGGCGAAGACATTTGAAGGAGTGTCGTCGACCAGGGATTGGCGGCTCCTGAGCCGACCCAGCTCTAATGGGTACCTCCGAAATCGGAGAGTATTTGCCTGAATGGCGAGGGACACCTGTCTCTGTACAAGAAAAGGGATACTCACGTAAAATCAATGTCAGGTTAGACATTAATAATAACCTGAGATTTCGCCTCGAGTATTAGCGGGCGAACGAAAAAAAAAAAAAAAAAAAAAAAAAAATGATGGGGTCCTGAGATGTGCCCTACACGCCCGCGCAGTAGTTATGCCACTGTCTCTACTATTGCACACTTGTCAGTTTGTTAAGTATTCTAAAGCTTAAAATAATATTTAAGAATAAAAAACAAATAAACTCAGAAAATAATTTGTATCCCAATAAATGAAAAGACAATATTAGACTATATTGTAGGTCAGCAACAAATTGCTTCCACCTTGCTCGGTGGACGGCCATCCTTCGTGCAGTGCACCAGCTCTGGTTTACTCTTTGCATCTCGGCCTCTACAGTTCTCCGCCAAGTTGCCGTCTGTCGGCCTCTCTTTCGCTTTCCTCCAGAGGTCCATGGCATAGCTGTACTTGTGATGGCATTGGTGTCTCTTCTGAGGACGTGGCCAACCCAACTTTAGTGTCTGCCAGCTATAATGTCCCCTTGGTTACTCCGAGTAAGCAGTTCTTGGTTGGTGATGGTACTCGGCCAAAAGATTCGGAGAATTTTCCTTTTGGAATAAATTCAAGGATATCATAAAGACGGCTGCTGCAGAAGCATGCGGTGAAGTCCGACTTGGGAACCAGAGAAAGAGGACACCTTGGTGGACAGAGGAAGTCAAAGAGAAAACAAGAGAGAAGAAAATGGCATGGAAACAATACTTAGGAGCTAAAAACACAACAGGACAAATGGAAAAATATAGAGAATATGTGATACTCAGAACAGAAGCAAAGAACAAAGTGCTAGCAGCAAAACAGAAGTCCTGGGAAGAATTTGGAGAAAAGCTAGAAAAGATGCACAAGAAAACCAGAAATTGTTCTATAAGACCCTAAAGAACATGAGGAAGGAAAAACAATGCCCTCTCAAATTTATAAAGGACAAGCAAGGCAAATTGCTTACTGCCCGAAGGAAGTAATGGAAAGATGGAAAGAATATTTCTCAGAACTCCTGGATGGTGAGCATGGTGAAGCAACAGAAATGATAACCACTAGCACAGAAGAGAAAACCAATGATGGTGAAGATGACATAAAGATGGAAGAACTGAGGGCAGCACTAGAGAAAATCAAGATGGGCAAAGCAGCAGGGCATGATGGTATAACACCAGAAATGGTTAAGTACATGGGAGCATCAGGCGACCTATTACTCTTAAAGGCCCTACAGGCAGCATGGTGCAACAAGACCATACCAAAGGATTGGGAGATTGCCATCATAACACCAATTTTCAAAAAAGGGTGACAATCGACAATGTGGAAACCATAGAGGCATATCCCTTCTCAGTGTCCCTGGTAAAATCTACTCTAGAATCCTAGAGCAGAGACTCCGACGCCTAGCTGAGCCACAATTGGATGAAGTCCAGTGCGGATTCCGAGCTAACCGAAGTACTCAAGACCTAATCTTCACACTCAGACAGCTGAGTGAAAAGGCCCTTGAGTATAAGAGTGAGATCCATCTTTGTTTCATAGATCTGGAAAAGGCGTTTGACAGAGTCCCCTGGAGCAAACTTTGGGACTGTTTGGCAAGGAAGAATATTCCAGCACCTCTGATTCATGCTATACAGAGCTTCTACAAGTCTTGCAGAAATTATGTGAGGACAGCAAACCATAAGTCAGAAGAGTTCAGGACCACCACTGGTGTAAGACAAGGTGATATCCTGTCACCTTATCTTTTCATACTCCTCATGGACGATGTCATCAAGGCATGTAAGGAGAGAACAAGAAAGTATTCAGTGGGGTACTGGAAGATGAGACAGGTCTATATTTCGGAGCTGGCATTTGCTGATGATGTTGCCCTGATTGCTAAATCAGAGGCACATCTCCAATCCAACCTGCAAGTCTGGAAGGAAGAGCTGGAGAAGAGAGGGATGGTCATAAGCAGCTCTAAAACAAAATCCATCGTGATATCACGAGAAGAAAGAAAACATCAGATTAAGTTGGGAGAACAGGTCCTGGAGCAGGTCGACCACTTTAAATATCTCGGAGCTATTATAGACCGAAAGGGAGGCATCAAAGAAGAGTTGGCCACTCGAAAAGCAGCGGCTGGGAGACTTTTTCAGGCCATAAATCGTGGATTCCCAGCAAGAAAGAGGTTGGTAAGAAAACGAAGATGGCTGTATACCGCTCCACCTATGTCCCAGTCTTGACATATGGATGCGAGTCGTGGGCAATGACTACAACCCACAAAAGCCAGATCCAAACCTCAGAAATGAGGTATCTGAGGAAAGTGGTTGAAGTAACAAGAAGAGACATGGTCCGCAACCAGACGATCCGTCAAGGCCTGAAATCCCATCCGCTGCAGACCCAAATAGAACAGTCCCAACTAAGATGGTTTGGCCATGTCTGCAGAATGAGAGAAGATCGGCTGCCACGACAAGCATGGGAAACAAAGAGCCAGGGATCCAGACCTCCAGGACGACCCAGAGTTCGCTGGGAGGACAACATTAGACAATCTTTGAAGGACCGAGGACTAGAATGGAACCAGGCCAGGAAGAAGACAGCTGACAGAATGGTCTGGCGCTCTCTCTTCCAAACCTCTACACCTCACGGTAGAAGGGGAACGACTAAGTAAGTAAGAATTTTCCTTAGGCAGATTGTGTGGAGTCAATTTCGACATTTCCTTCTCTGTTACTGTCCAGCATTCTGCACCATAGAGAAATACAGAACGTACATAGCTTTTATAAAATCTTAATTTTGTGGTTGTGCTGTACTGGGAAGACTTCAAGATGTTGTTTAGGCTAGCTAAAACTGTTCTCGCTTTACTAATTCTGTTGTTGATATCTTTGCTTGTTCCACCGTCTTGTGTTACCATGCATACTAGTTATGTAAATTTGTCTGTCTGTTCCAGCTTCTGGCTCCTTATTGTTATGGGCTCGGGATTGCCACATTGAGTGTCATGACCTTTGTCTTCTTTAGATTGATGTTCAGACCCACCTGCTGGTTATACTTATTCAGTCTATCTGTTTTTTCCCGGATGTGCCAATGTGTACGCGCTAGCCGCAGAATGTCACCCGCATAACCCAAGATCCTCCAGTGTAGAGAACAATATGCATCTCATCCTCTTGGACCGTCCTCTGTCGTCTTGCGTATCATCCAGTCTATGACCGTTAACAATAAAATGGTTGACAAGGGACATACCTGCCGCACTTCCACCCTCACCTCAAAAGTTAGGCCACTCTGCTCAACACCATAAAAACCAAATTAAAAATGCAAAACCAGCACAGAGGCTTTTCCAATGCAGCCGGGAAAGCCATAAGTACTCAATATTTTCCATAGGCTGTCCCTGTGTATGCTGTCAAAAGCCCCTTTAAAAATCAACAAAGATAACGTATAGTTGTTGTGGTAAAGTGGGATGTTATAAATATTTATAGGGGACTTAGTGTACTGACTGAGATCAGCTGTGAAGGTATCTGTATCTAATAAGTGTGGTGTATTACAGATGATCTTACTTGCTACCACATTTATACCTCAGTCAGAATTATTCTGGAATATTGTGATGACTACGTTGAATGTCTAGGGTTATGAAAATGATGAAGTGTAAGTCACAACAACAACAGACAGATAAACAATTTAATTTATTCCACAACACTTTACAACACTATGACACTCACACACAGTCAAGTGTAAAGTTTCAAATATATGTGTATTAACTCCTTTCAATAATAGATATCCTGATTCAACTACACAGTGAACCAGGAATCACAATCAAATGTAATCACAATTTATAAATATGATCTTGGTATTGACATAATTTATTAGTATTATCCTATGTGTGTAAGTTGTGAAGTAGTACTATGAGGTAATACTGGTTTTGTTTTTCAAGCTAGATTGTTGTTTGTCATCATGACTTCAAGTGTTTGATTATCGTGGAAATAGTATTGGGAAAAGTTCACAGTTCCTGTCATTTGAAACAATTTATTGTCCCTCTGTGTTTAATATAATGTCAATTTTTGAGGGGAAGGGGGGGGGGGGGGACATAATGTTGAGCTGCTCTGGCCACAGAAGCTTATCTTTCGTGATGGCGGCAGGAAAAGACTCCTCTGCTCGATTGCTTCACTGTGTTCTGGAGACACCTCACTGGTCGCTATCTGGACCAAGGAGTATGCTGTCAGCCTCTGGATTCAGCAAAACTCAGACCAGGTGCTGCTTCAATAACTTATGACCACGGTCCCTGAAACAAGAAGGTTGTACCTCCTACTTCAGAACTAATTTATAATCTATTTCCACACTGAACACAATACATAACAAACACTGAGTTCAGAGCGGTAGGCCAACTGCTAGCTTCATCTGAAACAATTTACACCAGTATACTCCTCCCTAATGGTTACTACGCCTCTGCAATTCCAGCATTAGTTCTTTCTAGTCAATAAGATAGGTGTCAGTGTACTGTTTGGCAATTCCATGCAGTTTTACTTTTCTCCGACACGTCCTGTTCAGGTTGGAGCACTATCTAGGCCTTGCCCCATGTTTGCTACTGAACCACGCACATATACAGACATAAATTATCAATTTACATTCAATTTTCATTAAAAGGATATCAAATATGTCAAGCTTACCACAATTCATGGAAATAATACACAAATACGTTGACTGGCGATGAATATGGCACAAATTCCGATCTGCCTCTGTCCCAGGCTTTTATTTAGAAAAAATATAAGCTGGTTCTCAACGCACTGTTTCTGAGTAAGTTTATTTTAAAATGTGGCACTGAACAGACGCTCCTCATTGACTATATCAGCGGGTCTAACCAATCGGGCCATGTTTACACAGCTTTTCAAAAAATTTTACCCTTCTCACGTTTCCCCTAACAACCAAAATTAGTATTTGTAGTCCGACTAATCGTGTTTAGCCTTATATATCATTCCCGCCAATCAAATAGGATTTAACATGGTGACCTATTTCCCGTAAAATGGTGGTTTCAAAACATGCCACTGTGCGATTATTATTTGGTGTTGTCTGACACCCTCACTATTTTCTTTTGGCTATAATTTGTTAATTCCTAGACTATTTGCGTAACACTTAACATATTCTTTGTCAGCAAGTCCTAAGGAACCCAAATATATAAGTTTTAAGGGAGCTAAGTGGCGGCGTTCAAAATATGTATTTTCTTCTAGGATAGTCGTGCTGTTGCCACCTCCTCACTTCCAAACTTTATGGTGTCTGCTGTACTGTCAGACTAATGTCAGGATTTCAGACGTAAAACAGTATTGAATCATGTTTCCTAATAAGCATTAACCAGGTTTTTTAAAACCTTACCGTGTATTGGTAGTGTTTTTTATCACTGTCTATTTGAAAAAAAGTTAGTGCTTCATGCCTTTCGCGTTAGGGGTGGCATTAATTGTATATCGCGAGACGCGTGTTAGTGTTGCCGGCGTTCCTGCTTTCAGCCATCCCTCTTTCTATCATAAGTCCATCTGTCTTTTCATTACGCAGTGTATAAAATGAAATTAATGCTAGTATTAATTTAGGTCATTAAGCAGCTTGCGTATCTCAAGGTTTTCTTAGAAATGCAGTACACGTTTTATTGTTTTGTGGAAACGCGTGTATGCTGTTATAGGCTTTACTATCAACGTGGAAACGTTACAATTTGCAGACGAAGTAGAAAAAAGGATGATTTTTGTACGCCATTGTGACAGCACTGTGCTTTTACCATTCTTCTTTCCCTGTTATTGAATTTATGTGTTAGGCTTTACATTTACCTTTTAATTTATATATGTGGATTTAGAATGTTTCACGACAGTTGTCTCTGCCATTAAGTAAAGCCTACAATGAAGAGCCAGTGGCGGTTTTAGGCAATGGCAAACTAGGCTTTTACCTAGGTTCTCGCGGCTTTAGAGGCCTTGCGCAGAAATATTTGCTTGTCGTTACAACCGGAATTTATTTAAAAGGGGCCGTGGGAGTTTACGTTTGCCTAGGACCTCGAACAACCTAATCTGCCACTGGGAAAAGCTATATTAAAAGTAATGAAGAGGGGTTCTTCTTGTAGACTATAGACATTATAAAATCTCATAATAACTACCAAGAAACAGACAAGTGCTAGTGGAACAAGAGATGAGAAGAAGACGCTGGAGATAGATAGGACACATACTGAGGAAACCAGCTGATAGCATCACAAGGCAGTCCTTGTTCTGGAATCCACTTGGTAAAAGAAGGAGACCAAGGAACACATGGAGAAAACAGCTTGATACAAATATGAAGGGCATGAAGAAAAGACCTTGGCGTAAGTTTGGTGAAGGCCTATACTCCTTGGGGAGAAGAAAGGTGATGAGTGAATGAATCAATGCATCAATTTAATGAATGAATGAATCAATGCATCAATTTAATGAATGAATGTGTCAATTTAATGAATGAATCAATCAATGCATCAATTTAGTGAATGGTGGATCATTGTATCAAGTTAATGAATGAATCCAATCAGTGCATCAATTTAATGAATGAATCAATCAATGTATGAATTTAATGAATCAATGACTCAGTGCATCAATGTAATGAATCAATAAATTAAGTCCATCAATGAACGATTTAATTAATTGATTAATTAATCAACGAATGAATCAATCAATCAATCAATGAAAGAATTAATGAATGAGTCAATCAATCAATCAATGATTGAATCAATCAAAGAATCAATGAATGAATGAATTAGTCAATCAATGAAATAATGAATGAATCAATCAATGAATCAGTGAAAGAATGAATCAATCAATGAATCAATCAATCAATAAAGAATGAACGAATCAATCAATCAATCAATTAAAGAATTAAGAAATCAATCAATGGATCAATGAAAGAATGAATCAATCAATGAATCAATAAATGCGTGAAAGAATCTAGCTAGAATTCGCAGCCTGGAAGACACAACAGAAGAAAAACAACAAACAGTTTTTGACATACAGAATTTTAGGTAACAAACGTGGAACTGATGACTAGACCAGACAGGTGCCAGTGGAACAGCAGGTAAAGAGTAGACGCTGACAGTGGATAAAACACACATGGAGGAAACCTGCTGACAGTATCACAAGGCAATCTCTGTTCTGGAATCCACAGACTAAGGGAGGTAGAGAGAGAGAGAGAGAGAGAGAGAGAGAGAGAGAGAGAGAGAGAGAACAAAGAAAACCAAGGACATAACTGAAAGGCAAAAAGAATTCATGGACGGTACAAGACAGAATATTGTGGTTTGAATTTGTTGGTCTATGCTCCCCGTGGGGCTGAAGGCTGATGAATGAATGAATATAGACTATTATAAAAATGTTTTTAGATAATGTTATAATATTTGGATAATTTTTGGTTTGGTTTGGTTTTTAGGACTATCTTCATTGCTAACGGACACTGCCATCAGTGCTCCGATCTCCTCCCTTAAATCACACAAGGAGGATCTCAGCGCAGTGCACGAACTCAGTAGCACCGGCGAGAATCCCAATGTGTGTATATACTGTATAGGAATCACACATTCTTTAAACAATAATTTTTTTTTAAATTTAATGAAGGCAGAATTTAGTGAAATATACCAGGGTCAGGATCGTGGAGGTGACGAAACAAATGTTTCATCTCAGTTCTCCTAAAAATGTTAGAAGTCCGACACCGAGTAAAGTTCTTTCCTAGCCATACGGCATAACATTCGGAGTTGGTGTCCGGATATTTTTTACAAACTTCACCAGAAAACGACCGACTACACAACTTCGACTCCACATCTATACTTTCATAAATTAAAAAAAAAAATGGCTAACTTAGATATACAGGCATACCTCGGAGATATTGCGGGTTCGGTTCCAAACCACCACAATAAAGCGGGTCACACCCATTTTTTTGGCTTTCCATTGCATATAAAAGCCTAAAATCTTGTTTGCACTATGTCTATTAAATGCGCAATAGCGCTAGGTCTAAGAAAACAATGTACTGTATAATTACTTTATTGCTTAAAAAGAAAATGCTAATTTTTATCATCTGAGCCTTCAGAGAACCGTTATCTTTTTGCTCATGGAGAGCCAAAATCTGTCGGAAGAAGAAGACACGTTCTAATAAATAAACATGAATAATTTTAAAAAAGCGCAATATCTGCGAAGCGCAATAAAGCGGAGTATGCCTGCTCTATGTGTTTTGTGTGTTTTATTTATCACTCGTCTCTATAGTTTTCGCTCCTTACGTAACATAGCGATCACTGTAACTGGCTTCCTTATTGCAAGAAGCCTGCATCAAATCACATGCTCCTGCAGAAGTAGGTCATGTAGCAATTTTATTTACGTAATGATTGTCAGCACTATGTACAACCTCATATCAGTCGCCTTGTACAAAATACAGCATGGACCAGTTGGACTTATCTATCTTTGTCTCATCAGATACCAACGGAAATCATACAGGGGCATTTCATTTTTTTTTTTTTTTTTAAGGGGGGGGGGGGGAAAATTAAAATCTAGTATCATTTTCATGATCATTCCGGTTATGTTGTAGTTAAAAATGCCAAATATTGCACTCTCCGGCGTATGCCAGTCTTCTATCTGCCTTTCTCGTAAAATTGGTCTAAGGCTTAGAGATTATTCTAAGGCTTAGAGACACTGAAGATTGTTTACGTTGTAAACGACAATGTTTTTGGAATATTTCACACCTCAACGGCAACTAGCATTCCATAGTTCCAATCAGAACTTTCTCACAGCTGTCCACATTTTCGGAAATCAGTGGGCAGGCGTATCTGACAATAGTTCTGCGGAGCGATGTTTGTGATTTGCCACTACGGCCCATAGCATCGATCTGTCAGGCGTTGCTCCGCCCCTTTGGTTTAAAGCTCGTGAGAAACCCGTTATTGGAGAACTAGGGGGGCGAAAGAAAAACCGTCTGTGAGTAAAATCTTAAGTCAACATGCAGCCTTTTGTGTGTCCGATCCGATCATCCCCAAGTGGCTTAGTATTGCCATTAGCTTGTTCAGCTTTTGTTGTCTGTCAGCTGTGACAAATAGGAGGTAGTGATAGCCAGACTTGGTAGAAATAACATGAGAAAAGCAAAGAATGAGGTCTTTGAACGGTATAGAGGGAATGGTCGCCCTGAATCAGATAATTAATGAAATAAATCGCCCCGCACATTGTCGCGGTATTTAAAATACTTGTTTTGAGTGAATTTTCAGTTAGAAGACAGTTTTCAACATGGATATAACAGTCGGTAGATGCATCTTAAAATATCGTGTAGTAATTTTTAGTGCCTTGAAACCATGAAAGCAGGACTTTGTTTTTACAACTGTATTGTTTGTTAGTGAATGGGACATTACATGAATACATCAAGCCATTGAAAAAAAAAATCAAAACATAAGTTATTATCGGCATAATTTCGCTAAATTGTTCATTTAGAACAGCATTTGGCTTGAGAGAAAAGATATTATCGTTAACACAACATGGATTTAACCGTTCACAAGCGAACAGGATACGACATAGAAAGTTTACTTGGTAATATTTCAAGCAAGACGAAACATCATGACATCACAGTTGAAGATGTCAACGGTGAATGCGAGAATGCAGGTAAATTTTACACGTATTTGAATCATGCGCGCGGGTGTTTGTATTTGTACGTGTGTTTGTGTGTATATAAGTGCTTATCTGTGTGCGTATTTGTGCGAATTTTGCTTATTTGCGTAAGGGCTCGGAAAAGACAGTGCCATTCTGTAGTCTATATGGTAAATTACTTGAAAAGATAGTTGCAAGACAAGTAATGAGCCACCTCGAAAATGCACACATCCTTCCTGATACCCTGGGTAGCTATAGGCCTATGAAAATAACATGGGGTAACGCTGGGGCGTTTGTAGTCCCTGTTCTACAATTCTCATGTTAAGAGATATAGAGAAAGATTGGAAAACACACGGCTATGAGAATTGGAGAACGACTGAAAAGTGATTAGGAAGTGATATATTTAAACATATAAACAATGAAGTGCATTTAATCAAGTGCGACATAAACGCTAATGTCAAGGCAGCCATACTGTTTGGTTTGGTTTGGTTTGGTTTGGTTTGGTTTGGTTTTAAGGACTATCTTCATTGCACACGGACAACTCCATCAGTGCTCCGATCTCCTCCTTTAGATAACACATGGAGGATCTCAGCACAGTGCACGAGCTCCGTAGCACCGGCGAGAATCCCAACGTGTGTATATAGGAATCACACATTCGATAAATAGTTTTGTGGTGGGTAGGTTTCTAATTTTTAAATTTTTGCCAGTGCAGCGGCCTTATGGCCTACTCTTTACGATTTCCAACTGCTGTGGAATTTTTAACGTGCGCAACTTGAGAAAGAAGACTTTTACACCAGACTACAAAATGACTTGGACAAAAAGAATAGAAAGGACATCACAATTTTGATGGGGGACCTAAACGCGAAAATAGGAACAGATAACACCGGCTTTGAAGAAATCATGGATTAGGTATGATGAACTAGAATGGGGAACTATTAGCTAACTTCTGTGCTTCAAATCAACTAGCTATAGGAGGAAGCATATTTCCACATAAAAGAATACATAAAGCAACGTGGATAGACCACAGAACTGAGAATTAGACTGATCACTTATGCATAAGTAAGAAGTTTAGGTCATCATTGCATGATGTAAAAGTATGTAGAGGAGCAGATGTGGTATCAGACCACCATCTTCTGTTGGCTAAAACAAAATTAAACTCAAGAAATTTACAACAGTATATAGCTATAGACAACAGTATAATTTGGGATATCTAAGAAATCAGGAAATACGAGAAAAATTTTCAATCACAGTATCGAACAAATACCAAGTACTCCAACAGCTGGAAGATGAAACAGATATGGAAGACCACTGGCAACAAGGAAAAAAATATATGAAACGAAACATGTGAAGAAGTACTGAGAAAAAGAGAACATTAGCACACATCATGTAACAACAGAAACCATTAGTAAGATAGAAGACAAAAAACAAGGCGACGAAGGCCTTGTGGCCGCAACGTAGGTTTTTCTTGTCCTTTCTTTTTGTAAGACGTATTACTATTTGTGTGTTTTTGTAATTTTTATTTATTTTGTTTTTTTTTTATTCTACCGAAAAACAAGAAAGCAAATTTGATCAGATGCGAAACCAGAAGCTCCAAAGCCAAGGCTCACGAAGTGTACATAGAAGCAAACAAAGAAATAAGAAGAAACTTTAAAAGAGACAAGAGGAAGTATATTGAAGAGATGGTATGGGAAGCAGAGGAAGCTGCAGCCAAAGGAAGTATGAGGGACCTGTACAACAACACAAAGATGCTAACAGGGAATATAAGCAAGCAAATAGCCTCATAAAAGATAAGAATGGAAAATTGCTTATTAATATACAAGAACAAATGAAGAGATGGACAGAACATTTTGAGGAACTTCTCAAGAGACCAGCTCCACCTAATCTCCCAGGCATCCAGCCAGCAGAAGAGGAGCTACAAATCAGCTGTGAACGACCAAGTAGAGAAGAAATAAAGAAAGCCATAAAGCTCCTGAAGGATGGAAAAGCAGCTGGTCCAGATTGCATTCCAGCAGAGGCCATTAAAACAGATATTGATACCTCTACAGAGATATTATACAAACTACTTGGTAAAGTCTGTGAGAGAGAGGAAATACCAGCAGAATGGAAGGAAGGTTATCTGGTCAAGTTGCCTAAGAAGGGAAATTTACAAGAGTGCACAAATTATAGAAGAATAATGTTACTATCAGTGCCAGGAAAAGTATTAAACAGAATCATCCTTGAGAGATTAAAAGAGTCCATACACAAGCAACTGAGAGATGAACAAGCAGGTTTTCGACAAAACATATCCTGTATAGACCAGATAGCCACATTGAGAATTGTGGTAAAGTGGGATATATAAATATTTATAGGGAACTTAGTGTACTGACTGAGATCAGCTATGAAGGTATCTATATCTAATAAGGGTAGTGTATTATAGATGACCTTACTTGCTACCACATATTTATACCTCAGTCAGAATTATTCTGGAATATAGTGATGACTACGTTGAATGTCTAGGGTATGTATATGATGAAGTGTAAGTCACAACAACAACAGACAGATAAACAATTTAATTTATTCCACCACACGTGACAACACTGTGACACTCACACACATGTAACATTCTATAAGACTATCTTGAATGAGTCACTGGTAAATTTTCAAATATCAATATGTATTAAGTACTTTTCATTAATATATATGTGTCCTGATTCAAATACAAAGTGAACCAGGAATCACAATCAATTTTAATTACAAGTTATATGTACAGAATTTATCAATATGAATCTTGTAGTGACATATTTTATTAAGATTATCCTATGTGTGTCAGTTGTGTAGTAGTAATATGAGGTAATACTGGTTTTGTTTTTTCAAGCTATGTTGGTATTTGTCATCATGAATTCAAGTGTTTGTTTCTGTTGGAACTAGTATTGGAGATGTTCTCAGTTCCTGGCATTAAAACAATTAATTTCCCCTCTTATTTTTATACACTGTCAGTTTAAGATGGGGTTACATAATATTGAGCTCCGCTGGCCATAGTCTTATCTTTCGTGATGTCGGCAGGAAAAGACTCCTCTGCTCGATTGCTCCCCTGTGTTCTGGAGACACCTCACTGTTTGCTATATGGACCAAGGAGTATGCTGTCCGCCTCTGGATTCAGCAAAGCTCTGACCAGGTGCTGCTTCAATAACTTTTGGACCACAGTCCCTGAAACAAGAAGGTTGTACCTCCTACTTCAGAACTAATTTATACTCTATTTCTACACTGAGCACAATACATAACAAACACTGAGTTCAGAGCGGTAGGCCAACTGCTATCTTCATCTGAAACAATTTTCACCAGTATATTCCTCCCTAATGGTTATTACGCCTCTGCAATTCCAGCATTATTTCTTTCTAGTCAATAATATATGTGTCAGTGTACTGTTTGGCAATTCCATGTAGTTTTACTTTCCTCCGACACCTTCTGTTCAGGCTGGAGCATTATATAGGCTTTACGTCATGTTCGCTACTGAACCACACATATATACAGACATAAATTATCAATTTACATTCAATATTCATTAAAAGATATCAAATATTTTAAGCTTACCACAATTCATGGAAATAATACAGAATTACGTTGACCGGCACTGAATATAACACAATTTCGATCTGCCGATGTCCCAGGCTTTTATTTAGAAAAATATGCACTGGTGCTCAACGCACTGGTTCTGTAGTAAGTTTATTTGCAAATGTGGTGTTGACCTGACGCCTCTAATTGACTATATGGGCAGGTCTAACCAATCATGCCATGTTTACACAGCTTTTCAAAAAAAGTACTCCTACTCACGTTTCCCCTAACAACAAAGAAGTAGTATTTATAGTCCGACTAATCGTGTTTAGCCTTACAATTTTTTTTCCGCCAATCAAATAGGGGGTAACATGTCAGCCTATTTCCCGTACAATGGTGGGGTGAAAATCTGCCACTGAGCGATTCTGATTTGGGTGTTGTCTGACATCCCTCACTATTTCTTTTGGCTATAATTTGGTAATTCCTAGACTATTTGCGTAACGTTTAACATATTTTTTGTCAGCAAGTCCTAAGGAACCCAAATATACAAATTTAAAGGAGCTAAGTGGCTGCGTTCAAAATATGCACTTTCTTCTACCTCCTGTTTACTTCGAAAACGATGTGGTGTCTGGGTACTGTAATGTTTTCAAACGTAAACCAGTATAATGTCATATTTCCTAATAAGCGTTTTTCAGGATTTTAAAACCTAAATCTGGTATGGGTAGTGTTTTTTTTTATCACTGTCGATTTGAAAAAAGCTAGTGCATGTGGCCTTACACGCGTGATGGCAGCAATTGTGTATCGCGCGACGCGTGTTTAGTGTTGCATGTGTTCCTCCGATCAGCCCTCCCTTCTTTCTATCCTAAGTCCATCTGTCCGTTCGTTTATGGTAACATAGTGTAATTAATGCTAGTATTAATTTAGGTCATTAATCAGCTTGCGTATCTCAAGGTTTTTCTTAGAAAGGCAGTACACGTTTTATTGAAGCAAGCGTGTAATGATGCAGTAGGCCTTTACTATCAACGTGAAACGTTACAATTTGCAGACGAAGTAGAAAACAAGGAGGATTTCAAGTACAGTCATTGTGACAGCACTGTTCTTTACCATTCTTCTTTCCTTTTATTGAATTTATTTGGTAGGCTTTACATTTACTTTTTAATTTATATATGTGGATTAGAATTTCTCACGACAAGAATAATAGCTGAACAAAGTCTGGAATGGAATTCACCGCTATACATCGGATTCGTGGACTATGGAAAGGCATTTGACAGTGTAAACAGAGAATCACTTTGGAAATTGATGAGGCATTATGGAGTTCCCATGAAGATCATTAACTTAATAAGGAAGACCTATGAAGACATGACATGCAGAGTTCTTCATGAAGGACAACTTACAGAACCATTTAGGATTAGAACGGGAGTGAGACAGGGATGCCTTTTCTTACTAGCAATAGATTGGGTTATGAAAACATCGCCATCACACAACAATGGAATCCAGTGGAATCTGACTAAACAGCTTGATGATCTGGATTTTGCAGATGACTTCGCGCTTCTGTCCCATAACCATAATCAGATGCAATACAAAATGAAAATTCTCAATGAGAGGTCGCAACAAGTGAGCCTGAAAATACACAGGGAAAAGACAAAGATTATGATAATAAATGCAAGAAATGATATCAAGGTTGAACTTGAAGAAACACCACTAAAAGTAGAACCGTACACATATCTTGTCAGTAATATAGACAAAGTTGGAGGGACAGACAGGGATATTAAAAGAAAAGAATACAAAAAGCAAGAGGAGCTTTCATTGCATTGGGAAACATATGGAGAACAAGAGAAATCAAATCCAACACAAAAATAAGAATCTTCAACTCAAATGTCAAGTCAGTCCTACTGTATTGCTCCGGGACATGGAGAACAACAAAAACAACAACCAAAAAACTACAGACTTTTATAAACGGGTGCTGGCGTAGAATAGAAGGACTGAAATGGTGTGACAAAGTCACAAATGTGGAATTGATGACAAGAACCAGACAAGTGCCAGTGGAACAAGAGTTGAGAAGACGCTGGCGATGGATAGGACACACATTGAGGAAACCTGTTGATAGCATTACAAGGCAGTCCTTGTTCTGGAATCCACAGGGAAAGAGAGGCAGAGGTAGACCAAAAAATACATGGAGAAGAGAAATGGATACAGAGGTGAAAACGATGAGGGAAACATGGAAAGAACCCTAGCGGATGGCGCGGGACAGGAAGACTTGGCATGTGTTTGTTGAAGGCCTGTGCTCCTTGGGGAGCTAAAGGGTATTGATTGATTGATTGAACTTGCACACGGGCTCTCCAATTTTTTCCGCCCTTATCCGAGAAGGCTAGGCATCCGATCTGACTACCCAGTAGACCAGGGGGAGTATGACATCATTAGCACCACTTGTTCTGAAAAAAATTGTCTATAAATTATATTCCCTCCATTGAAAATCGAACTCGGTACATTTAGAATTCGAGGCGGATGCCATACGGCTTAACCACTCCGACCCCCTAGCTCTATTGTATGGCTCTGGAAAATGGAGAACAATAAAAACAACCAGCAAGCTACAGACTTTCATACGTGTGTGCTTGCTTAGAGGAGTGAAGAGGTACGACAAGATCACTGATGTGGAACTGATGACAAGATCACTGATGTGGAACTGATGACAAGATCACTAACGTGGAACTGATGACAAGATCATTAATGTGGAACTGATGACAAGATCACTAATGTGGAACTGATGACAAGATCACTGATGTGGAACTGATGACAAGATCACAAATGTGGAACTGATGACAAGATCACTAATGTGGAACTGATGACAAGAACCAGACAAGTGCCAATGGAACACGCGTCAAGAAAAAACACGCTGGCGACGAATAGGACACACATTGAGGAAACCTGTTGATAGCATTACAAAGCAGCCCTTATTCTTGAGAGATTTACAGGTCGACTGAAAAAGACATGGAAAAGAGAACAGGTAACACACGACAGAAGTACTTTATTGAAGGTCTATATTACTTGGGGGAGCTGAAGTGTCATAAATAAATAAATCATAGTTTATACATTACATTTGTCCACTCTTTCTTTTCTGTTCTGTTTTAGTGCGTCCTGGCCCAGACAAACGTCTGGTTGTCGCAACGTGGGTTATGTTTTTCTTGTGTCATAAAAAACAGCGACGCTAAGTTTTTCCGCTCACATCATCGACATTTTCATGCGTGGGCGTAAAATATAGAACCTCGGGGGAAATAATTTCTTCTGGTAGAGTTTATTACTTCCCAGGTTAAAACTTTAATTAAAACGAAAGAAATTCCATTCATAATGAATCCGAGATTCTTTGTCAAATTAACATAGTAAGCCCTGAGTAACTTCATCGCGGTAAATGAAAGAGAAGAATTTTGACTATTTACTCAAATCGTCACACTTTCCAATTGCAGGTTTTAATTAACCAACAATAATAGCTTGGCTGTAAAATTGAGCATTTCTCACATTTTGATCTCGGCTTGTCGAAATAGAGAACTGGTTGAAAAACAGTGTCCGTTTTATTTCTGTAAGGGTTTTTGTTAAAGGTCATATTTGACATGTAATAACTCATTCATTCATCTATCAATTCATTATCGTCCAACGACCTGCTGAGTACAGACCTTTAACAAGCTTACTACATGCCCCCTGTTGACCTGTGCCATCCGCGTAAAGTCTTTTCCTGTCTTTTTTAACATTTTTAAGCCCGTCTCCAATTTTTAAATCTATGTTTTTTTATCTTTTTAGATAGATAGATAGATAGATAGATAGATAGATAGATAGATAGATAGATAGATAGATAGATAGATAGATAGATAGATAGATAGATAGATAAATAGATAGATAGATAGATAGATAGATAGATAGATAGATAGATAGATAGATAGATAGATAGATAGATAGATAGATAGATAGATAGATAGATAGATAGATAGATAGATAGATAGATAGATAGATAGATAAACATGTGATGATTCTCAATATGAATGTGTGAGTTGTTTAGATCCGTGTTTCTGAACCTTTTAGAGGTCCTGCACCCCTTTACAGCATCTTAAGAAACCTCACACCCCTTTATAGCATCTTAAGAAACCTCGCACCCCTTTACAGCATCTTAAGAAACCTCACACCCCTTTATAGCATCTTAAGAAACCTCACACCCCTTTACAGCATCTTAAGAAACCTCACCCCTTTACAGCATCTTAAGAAACCTCACACCCCTTTACAGCATCTTAAGAAACCTCACCCCTTTACAGCATCTTAAGAAACCTCACACCCCTTTACAGCATCTTAAGAAACCTCACCCCTTTACAGCATCTTAAGAAACCTCACACCCCTTTATAGCATCTTAAGAAACCTCACACCCCTTTACAGCATCTTAAGAAACCTCACCCCTTTACAGCATCTTAAGAAACCTCACAGCCCTTTACAGCATCTTAAGAAACCTCACACCCCTTTACAGCATCTTAAGAAACCTCACACCCCTTTACAGCATCTTAAGAAACCTCACACCCCTTTATAGCATCTTAAGAAACCTCACACCCCTTTATAGCATCTTAAGAAACCTCACACCCCTTTACAGCATCTTAAGAAACCTCACCCCTTTACAGCATCTCAAGAAACCTCACACCCCTTTACAGCATCTTAAGAAACCTCACACCCCTTTATAGCATCTTAAGAAACCTCACACCCCTTTATAGCATCTTAAGAAACCTCACCCCTTTACAGCATCTTAAGAAACCACACCCCTTTACAGCATCTTAAGAAACCTCACACCCCTTTACAGCATCTTAAGAAACCTCACACCCCTTTACAGCATCTTAAGAAACCTCACCCCTTTACAGCATCTTAAGAAACCACACCCCTTTACAGCATCTTAAGAAACCTCACACCCCTTTACAGCATCTTAAGAAACCTCACCCCTTTACAGCATCTTAAGAAACCTCACCCCTTTACAGCATCTTAAGAAACCTCACCCCTTTACAGCATCTTAAGAAACCTCACCCCTTTACAGCATCTTAAGAAACCACACCCCTTTACAGCATCTTAAGAAACCACACCCCTTTACAGCATCTTAAGAAACCTCACCCCTTTACAGCATCTTAAGAAACCTCACCCCTTTACAGCATCTTAAGAAACCTCACACCCCTTTACAGCATCTTAAGAAACCACACCCCTTTACAGCATCTTAAGAAACCTCACACCCCTTTACAGCATCTTAAGAAACCTCACACCCCTTTACAGCATCTTAAGAAACCTCACCCCTTTACAGCATCTTAAGAAACCTCATACCCGTTTATATTGGAGCCGCGCTGGTGTAATGGCTACGACGTTGAACTGGCGACCAGGTGTTCATGGTTCAAACCCGGCCGTCGGCATTTGAAGAAATGTTTACGAGCGGAAATTTGACTGAATAACCTGAACGGCTCCTGCACATAAATCCCGTGTGGATGGGAAGGAGCGAAGCTCCTGACCGGGTTGGAAGGAAAGTCCACTGACCCCCCAGCCTCGCAATGACATGTCATTGGGCCGAAAGAGCTGGAAAGCTCGAGTGCCGCTGGTTAGAGAAAAAAAAAGAAAAAAAGAAAAAAAAAAGAAGAAAAAGAAAAAAAAAAAAAAGAAAAAAAAAACGTTTACAGCATCTTAAGAAACCTCATACTCCTTTACAGCATCTTAAGAAACCTCATACTCCTTTACAGCATCTTAAGAAACCTCATACTCCTTTACAGCATCTTAAGAAACCTCATACTCCTTTACAGCATCTTAAGAAACCTCATACTCCTTTACATCATCTTAAGAAACCTCATACTCCTTTACAGCATCTTAAGAAACCTCATACTCCTTTACAGCATCTTAAGAAACCTCATACTCCTTTACAGCATCTTAAGAAACCTAATACCCGTTTACAGCATCTTAAGAAACCTCATACTCCTTTACAGCATCTTAAGAAACCTCATACTCCTTTACAGCATCTTAAGAAACCTAATACCCGTTTACAGCATCTTAAGAAACCTCATACTCCTTTACAGCATCTTAAGAAACCTCATACTCCTTTACAGCATCTTAAGAAACCTAATACCCGTTTACAGCATCTTAAGAAACCTCATACTCCTTTACAGCATCTTAAGAAACCTCATACTCCTTTACATCATCTTAAGAAACCTAATACCCGTTTACAGCATCTTAAGAAACCTCATACTCCTTTACAGCATCTTAAGAAACCTCATACTCCTTTACAGCATCTTAAGAAACCTCATACTCCTTTACAGCATCTTAAGAAACCTCATACTCCTTTACAGCATCTTAAGAAACCTCATACTCCTTTACAGCATCTTAAGAAACCTAATACCCGTTTACAGCATCTTAAGAAACCTCATACTCCTTTACAGCATCTTAAGAAACCTCATACTCCTTTACAGCATCTTAAGAAACCTAATACCCGTTTACAGCATCTTAAGAAACCTCATACTCCTTTACAGCATCTTAAGAAACCTCATACTCCTTTACAGCATCTTAAGAAACCTCATACTCCTTTACAGCATCTTAAGAAACCTCATACTCCTTTACAGCATCTTAAGAAACCTCATACTCCTTTACAGCATCTTAAGAAACCTCATACTCCTTTACAGCATCTTAAGAAACCTCACACTCCTTTACAGGATCTTAAGAAACCTCATACTTCTTTACAGGATCTTAAGAAACCTCATACCCGTTTACATCATCTTAAGAATACCCGTTTACATCATCTTAAGAATACCCGTTTACATCATCTTAAGAAACCTCATACCCGTTTACAGCATTTTAAGAAACCTCACACCCCTTTACATCATCTTAAGAAACCTCACACTCCTTTACAGCATCTTAAGTAGCTTCGCACCCCTTTATCTTCTAGCTCGCAAAACACGCCAGGAATTTTTTTAAAAAGATACAAGTTAATTTTGAGAAAATGTTATTTACAGAATGTGACTATGGTTCGGTATCTAATTCCCGTTGTCAATGTTCTATTTTGTACAAATACATTTGAGTTATATGTATTATATATTGCTTATGATGATTCTCGTTCTAAAATATCTGGCATGTCTCGCACCCCCGGAAGGTCAGTCTCCTACCCCGAAGGGGCGCATGCATCCCTAGTTAGGTAGCACTGGTTTAGATGTTAGTATTTGTCTGATGTTGTTGAATGTAGCTTTGACCATTCCTATTCTCTTCTTGATTTCTGTTTCGTCCCAGCAAACTTCTGTTAATATGTAATAAATAAGTAAATAAATAAATATAGGTAATTAACAGGCAATCGTTGGACATACAGGGGGGCACCAGACAACAGAAATGAAATATAAGTGATAGGCTTACTGGGAATCAATCCGAGAACCATTTCAAACGGCGTCATCGCCTTGCTGTTGAAAGTAAATCGTGAAAGACGCACCGCCAATTTTGCACCCCAATAAAAGTGCATCATTGGCTGAGGTCATTCTCACGATACCCACACAACTATGGTATTAGGACTCGTGAACGAACCAGACAATTTAAAGACGCATGCATGGTGGCATATCTGGAGTCACCCTTATATGACCACCAGCTATGCACAATGCTACAATATATGTGCTTGGAAATGAACCTCTGTCTGTGAGCTAATTACATCCTCGTTGACTCTTGAGATCATCCAAACACTTCCAGGGATTCCCCATGTGGTGAAACTTGTTGAGAACCCAGCATTGCACAATATGCTTGGAGCAGTTACTTGAGCCCGATGTAATTCTTTGGCTTTGACTTGGTCGACTGCATGCAGAAGGATCTCACTATGAACCCAGTGATAGGCAGGGGAAGCTGAGAAGTGGCTCTGTGCAGGACGTGACAATTCCTTGGGAGAGCCCAGAACCAGAGTACAGTATTTTAGCTCTGCATAGTTGGACAGCCCGCTTGGATGGCGGGGAATGCACAGTATGCCATGCACTTCTTACTCCTAGCTTGGGACCAGATGTGGCGATCCTTTAAATGCAAGCCAGGCTAAAGAAACTGGAGCTCATTATTTCAACTCAACACTTTTCGGAATGGCAGAAAAGCCACATAAAAAGCCTAGATCTACAGTGTAGATAATACCAAGGACTCTTCAACTTGATATTTGCAGCAAAAGAGCGAGAAGCTCAGCTGCCATATGTGATAGGAAAGTCATGAAGGAGGATAACTGGGATTAGAATAACGGGGTAGTAATTTGTGAATAGGGGAACCTGGTCACATGACATGGTGGTATATAAACCCGTGGGTAGTCGGGAGAAGTTATCTTTTCTTTGCTTGTAAGCCTGCCAGATGATAGTACCGTAGGCTAACAAGGGTTTACATCAGTACGATGTAGGAGTCAGAAAAACTAGCTCGGGCACTATCATCAAGGGTAGTACTGACTGAAGTTTACAGAGAAGACAGATCAAGATTCGTCTGAACAACGGTATGTTGTTATCGAGCTATGGTCAAGTTATTTTGGTTCGAGCATCTCGTCAAGAAAATGGTATGTAGATCTAGATCATTACTAGTTTGCAATCCTGAAGATAGTTCGAGAACCACGTGCAAGCAGGGTTAGCCAGTACAGACATAGACTAACGTCATTGACGAATATTTAAAGGGCTAACGGATAAAGTTTCCAACTCTGGAAATGGGCCAGTATATTACATCCAAGCCTGAAGAACCTAGTAGAATTTGTTTAAAGAACAACTCATCAAGTTTGACAACGGCCAGACTTAGAAAATAGAACAGTAGGCAGATGTATGAAAGAACAACTTCCTGACCAGTCAGAATGTCAACGTTAAGACTGTATTTTGAAGTCCATTCTACTTTATATTGAGGCACAGTGTTCGCCTAATTGTAGATACGTTCTTTTGACATTAATAAAGACATTAATCGTCATCAGTGTGTCAGCAAATGTTTACTACAGTAGAAGTTTGTTCGTCATCATTTATAAAAGAGATAGAACCCATCAACCATCAGTTTGCTGCCGGCCACATCCATCTTCATAACATCTTTGACATACGATCATAAATCGTTTATAACACATAAGGAAGGGAAACCCGAGGCCTGTAAACAGTAAATAAATATTAGACAAAATCGTTGCTTCACCCAGCATTCGTTCTCACTCTCACGATCAATCGAATCATACCTGGGTTGAACACTGTCACACCTAGTTAAACAACAACAACTACAATTTAAAGACGCAGTCACTAATACAACTGTCCTAGCAGTAACTAGACCAAATAAAGGCCGACAATTTAAAAAAAAAATGTTGCCTCGTTTTGGCGAGGCGCGTCCCTGTTCGTTATATTAGAGCGCATGTCCAAATATAAAAAAACCTTCAGGTTTGATAAGTGTAATGTTTGTATGACTAAGGCCGACACACTTGTGTAGTCCATGTAAGCAAATCACTTATAGTTCATTTCTATTGTCTGGTGTCCTACTTATATCTCAGTACCTGTCAATTACCAATATTTATTTATTATTTTTTACTCACAGGATTAAGGTTTCATCTCTTATTTATTATTATATGACAAAGATTTGAAAAAACTCTTGACTTGTTTCGGTACCTTCCCATTTATTCTTATTTTAAACCGTGGCTTATCGTCTGCTTTGCTAATTATCATAGTTTTCGTTTTCTCAATGTTAATGTCTAATCCATTTTCTTGACATACTGTTTACTTGCTTCACTAGTTCTTGTCATTCGTGTTTACTTTCGGTTAAAAGAACTGTATCATCTGTATATTTGCAAAATGAGGTCACTACATGGGAGTCAATAAAAAATCTTCTGATTTTCTTACGATAGAGGTATCTCTTCAACAGCTGGGACTCTGATTGGGAGATTTGCGTAGGATGTATTCCCCCCTAAAGAGAAACTTTTTATTTTATTTGTTTAACGATGTTTAAACAGTGTGACCTTTCGACTAAACTGAAGCATTCTCACTTGCTACTGCCGCCAGGTTTGAGAGTTCATTTTATTTTTCCGCTGTAAGCGGCTCGACTGTAAAAGTTTCAAAGGTTAAGCCGCGTAACAAGATGGCTTAGCATCTAGCTGCTTAGAATGACTATCTACCTTCCATTAGTGACCTATGACACTGCACTTGTTCCCCAGCTGTCAGGTCTTACACCGTGTGTCAGTGTTAATGAGATGATGATGAAAATTGTCTTAGTGAAAAACAGTGTCCGTTTATTTGTAGGGTTTTCAAAGGTCATATCCGACATGGAAGAATTCATTCACCCATCTATCCATTCATTAACGTTCAAGTCGCAGTGGAGCAAAGGCCCTCGACGATCTCAAGGTATTTTTAAGTCTATAGAGTTTGGATAAAGGTAAAGGTGCAGGATCCCATTACACGCCCATTTAGGCATATTGGGAATATGGTGGTAGGCCTATGTTTTCTCGACCATCGGCACACTAGGGGTAATGTGGTCAGCATTACGCTGGCGCCTTAATCTTCTGTCACGAGATGCCTCCCTTGCTTTGCAGTAGTGGTCCAGCAATGGCCAAAACGCAAGAGTATCTAATGTAGGTTTTCGAAGGTATCTACCTTCACTCAAGATTACTCTTGGCAGATTGGTAAATAGAAGGATGATGATGCTTTTATCTTGAGGGAGTATTCAGAAGGTATTCAGAAGTCAAGAACAATGCTGAATGTGTCTTAGTAAAGTTAACTTATTATCTGCAGGCTGCCTTTTTTGAAGAGATATATTGTGTATTTTATTTAGCTCGTTCAAGTCCCCAACTGATTTAACAGTAAAATGCTACTTTATTAGCTCGTTTATCTACGGAAAATTCTGGTTCAAACGTGTGCACTTCTCTCTGTAATAATCAAATCAACTGTGAATTTGTAAAAACATTTAACAAATTTAATGATTAATTATCTTTGAACAAAGGTAAAATAAATAAATGACTGATGCGTTAATATGTTTTTCTTCACTGAAACATCGCTGGAAATGTCTTGTTGAAGTGTTCACTTGGTTCTGGCCTGATAAGTTTAGACTTAGCAGTCAGATTGATGAAGAGTTGTTGTTACGGCTGACTGCTCCGTCAATTTACGATTTCTGTGGTGAGGGCACGTCCACAACGTGAATGCAAGGGGTTATCACCCCTGGTCAATGCGAGTATCTTCACAGGCCGTAGAACGTAGGCATCTAGTGTTGACTACAAGCTCTGAGCCACAGGTTCGTCTTCCAAACTGGTATCGTAGACTGGTGTGCCCGTATTCACATAGGTAGTATTTTAGGGGTAAAACTGGTTTGGGGTTCTATTTCATTTAATTTAACGTTCTTCTATATAAATGAATAATCCGTCGGAAAATTATTAAAGCAGGTCAGAATAGCTCGATAGGTATATATGTTATAGCGAGAAATGCGTGTTACATTGGCACACCAACTAAGAAGCAGGTATTGTGCCAATGTATTAATTGTGACCAGTTAATTAAGGAGCTATTCTCCGTTGAAGGAATTAAAGGACAGCAAAGGAAGCATTCCGACGGTATTCTATCTTTTTTGTTACATAACCTATAATTGACAAGTTCGAGTTCACAGCATAAATATATTTAAGTTGGCGGTATCAATATATTTATAGGTTGCTGTGTCAAGTTTGAGTTAACTGGATGATCCTCCAGAGGTATTGTTTAACTTGATCAAAGGGTACGGGATCCAGGTTCGTATTCAGATTTTGATAGTTGGAAGTAATCACAATGTAATATAAAAGGCAGTACGGTCCATTTTTTTCCTTATAGAGTTCCTAAACAATGTACAAGTCAAACTCAACAACTTCCAACAGCAGTTTAAGCAAAGTCAGACATTGTATATGAAAAGTTTATTATAGCTTCTTTCAGATGTATGGTGGTAGATTACAAGATGATCCTATTCTCAATTCAGTAACATTCGTTTCCTCATACGAAATCATCTCATAAAATCCATTAGGGCATTTGATGAGCTTATGTATATCTATTTCATCCTGTCTACTATGCGTAAGTCTAAGTCGAGACCTTTTACCAACCTGAAGTATATGTTGTCATAGGGCTAGGGGTCAGGTTAGCCATTATTCTCTTGCCAATATAAAGTGGCGGTCAGCAAATCTGCTAGGAACCTAAGGCTCTTGGACTATCCAGAATGACCTGGCTTTGGCTCCTGGCTTTTACTCTTCTTTGACTCTTCTTTTGACTCTTGTTTGGCTCTCTTTTGCTAAGGGTTTTGGGGCGTCAATATATACAAACTGGTTCCTAAGACTGTTTGGGGGGAAATTGCTTTGATTTGTCAATACGGATATTCCACTAGTTTTGTCGATGTCATATTTACGTCACAAGTTTCTACACAAGTTTCTATGATAGCGAATGGTATAAGCTTTTATTCGAGGGTATTATTAATTCTGTTTAGAGGTTTTCAGGTCTCGTATCATTTCCTGTAACTGTCTAGAAGTCTTTATTTTAAAATGTCGATAAGAGGCTATGTGAAAATTACGTCATCAATAACTTGCGTACTGAAATTATTTAAAGGATAATTACTAAACTACTAATGTGATCATCATTCCGGTTACATATACGTCCCCATGCTACAGAAATGTATCTCAAAGAGAGACACTTTCCTAGTTCTATCAACTAATAACCCAACAAACTTGCAAATCTAGTAAAACAATGGTATACATCTTTATAGTACATAAGAGGGAACATAGGGGATATCATGAAAACGCACGGTCGATATAAGGTGAATGTATGCATACCGGTCAATCTATATGAAGACATCCAAACATCAAAATTGTCCGCAACAATTTAAATTTTAACAAACAAAATTACTAATCATCGAAACGCGTATGTGGGGAAATGAGGGTACTCAACACAAATGCGGCGAAAATCCTTAATGTGTGTCATCTGATGCTGGGAGGATCAAATGCAATTGAAGAATTGAAAAACTATAACACTGGTCCAAAAAAAAAAAAAAAAAAAAAAAAATCTTGAACTATAAACGGAAAATTTGAAAATGTCCAATCATATAAGCTATTCAATCGTGTCATGTGATAATAGCGATCCAACCCCGCTGTAAAGTCACGTATAGTCGTTAAGGTGTGAATACTAATGTTCAAGACACTATGGGTTTGATCTGTTTACATGTATTTTGTACCGCGGAATAAGTACTATTAAAACCGGTACGACTTATTCACAACGTGTCATATAATCTGTTGGTGACTCAATAGTGTTTGTACTGAGAATCTAGCATAGAAAACTCGGTTGTAGTCCGGAATAGAAACGCTAGGGCATCCCAATGAACGGGCGGTTTGCTCTCTGGCGTCTGGTGGAGTAAAGAGAAGACGTGAAGGTCGCTAATGGACATCCTCACTTGATATAAATCCAGACGAGGGATTTGTGGTAAGTCAATAGAGGTACTACCGAATTTGGCTTCATCAATTCAGAAATGTCATTTTATACAAATCGTGATTTTGATTGTTCTTGACGACGAAGAGTCAGATACTTCCTTTGCAAACTCGTATATAGTTGAATCACGAAGTAATAAGGTTTCCGTAGCAACGCAAAGGTTTATGTAAAGTCCAACGAGCAGGAAGTGTGGAAACATTTCCTCGAAATTCCAGTCACAGCTTGTTAGCTAATAACGACATCATTTGGGACAAAAGCATGCATTTATCCATGCGAGGTGAAACATTTGGTAAAATATTAACCGTAGGGGTAGGGAGTGAAGTATCGTCGTTAACCATGTCGACATCGTGTGAGAAGCGTTGGGGATTTGTACGACGTCTTTGCTTCGTAGGTTTAATAAAAATGTGCTCTTGCGGCAATCTCGGTAGTTTGGCTAGAGGGGTGGAATCTGAAGAGGAAGGCTCGTATTTCCGTTTATCAGGTGTCCTTCTTGATTCGTCCATACCGCACAAAGTAGAGTTAGATGCACTGGTCATCGAATCTGTGTCTGGGTAAAGATCATCTGGTGTTTCTTCATCATACAATGGAGCCATTTGAGATGATTGATAATCATGTCGATCGGTAGGTTCAGGATTGCGAAATTTTGTAACGTCTGGAAAACTCTCTTTCTGTTGTATAGGACGTTGTCGTAATTCTCGCAAAGGTATATTCTCTTTACTGGAAGACGCATGACCTCTCTCTTGACGTTGAATAAGGCGTTGTCTTAGCTCCTGCAGAGGGATATTGTTTTCACTAGAAGATGAATCTCTGTTATCTCTAATACGTTTGACGAACGTATCCAAATTCTGTGAAGGGATATCGGAGTCATGGGAGGAGGAATCTGATTTGGGTAATTCATCATCAGTGGAAGATGAGGGAGGTTGCGCTAGGGTAGACAATCTCGTGGGTCTATCAGCTTGTTTTTTCGTGACAGTGAGTGGTCTGTGGTCGTCAAGACGCATCTGGGACACATGAGCTTTGTTGTGCTAATAAATTCCATTGGGTAGTGCGGATAAGACATTTCTTGGATAGGGGCTCGAATAGTTCTCATATTTCTTAGCTTGCAAACCCTACATGTCCCAACATACTCTATGATATCTTTAATCATCGTGGGCCAGTAATAACGTTTTAGGATCACATCTAGAGTCTTGTCTCTTCCAAAATGCCCGTTTTCGTCATGAAACTGTTGTAATACTTTTGGAACTAGCGATTTGGGTATACATTTTTGTAGAGTACCATTGTCTCTAGAGCCAATATGATACAAGATATTATCTTCCGAAAGGATGATGTAGTCTTTCTTCTCTTTTGGATTTGTACGAACCTGTGTAATGATCTTAACTAATGTTTCATCTTTCAATTGTTCTTTCTTAAAGTCGATATTCTGTTCAAACGTTTCTGTTCCTTGGTTGTCTGATGGTAAATCAAATGTGGTTCCATGTTGTAGTTCAGGTTCTTGTGTTGTCACCTCTTCATCGTTTTGTCTTGAGTTTTTAGAGTCTATGGCATGAATTTCCTTTGTGTTATCGTCGATGTCCGATGTAGATTCAAGGAGTGGGGAGTCTGGTTCATTGGTGTCAGAATATGGAATTCGGGACAAAAGATCAGCACACGTATTCAATTTTCCAGGAATATACTCAATGGTTGTATTGTAACTTTGGAGATTTATCGCCCAGGTCTGGAGTTTCTTGGGTTGCTCTGCAGTCTTAGTTAGCCAGCTTACAAGTGGTTGGTGATCTGTTCTGATGATAACCTGGGTTCCACGGATATAAAAATCGAATTTCTGGAGGGCGTAATGGATTGCATAGGCTTCCTTCTCTGTCGTAGTCCATCTCCTCTGTGTTCGGCTTAATGTGTGGGAAAGGAAGGCTATCGGTTTTTCGTTTGGAACATTTTTTATCACTTGCGGTTCGTCTGGTGATCTGTCTTGTACAAGGCACGCGCCTACTGCTGTGTTTGATGCGTCCGTGTATATAATCATGGGCTTGTTCAAGTCTGGATGGGCTAGAAAAGGTACGGTGGTTAAGGCTGTCTTCAGGTACTCAAATGCTTTTTGGCAATCTTCAGTCCAGCGGAATTTGGCATACTTCCTGGTTAGTTTCAGTAATGGTTCAGCCACTTTAGAAAAATTGATAATGTGCTTTCGATAATACGCACAACACCCAAAGAATCCTCTTAATTGACGTACTGTGGTAGGTGGAGGGATCTTTTGGATAGCTTCAATCTTTTCACTGTCCGGTCTGATTCCGTTGGAGTTGACAATAAAGCCCAAATATTTTATTTCCTTCTGTAGGAAACGGCATTTGCTGAGTTTCAACTTTACTTTGTGCAATCTCATTCTGTCGAAAACAGTCTCGACATGTTTCAGGTGTTCTTCCATTGTCCCCTTTGTGTGGATCAAGACATCATCTATATATGCTGATGCAAATGAGTTCAGTCCTTGCAACACTTCATCCATTAAACTTACGTAAGTAGCCGGGCTATTTTTCAGTCCAAAAGGTAATACATTCCAACTATATGATCCCATGTGTGTACAGAAAGTAGATTTCTTCTTTGCATCTTCAGACAATGGTATTGTCCAGAATCCGGAGCGTGCATCTAGTGAGGTATACCAGTCTGAGTTACCCAAGGTGGCCAAAATATCATCAATTCTAGGTAGAGGGTAGGATATCGTTTTGGTGATTTTATTTAACGCTCTGTAGTCACAGCAAAAGCGAGAGCTACCGTCTTTCTTTGTTACTATCACAATGGGTGAAGACCATGATGATCTGGATCGTTCAATTATCCCAGCTGCTAGCATGTCGCCAATGGCTTTCTCCACTATCCCTCGATTCTTTAGTGGGGTGTGGTACGGTTTTAGGGTTATGGGTTCTTCAGTTGTAGTTTCTATTTCCATGGTAACGGTCGTAGTCCTTTCTAACTCTATGTCAGATAACGCAAATACATCTTGATGTTTCGTTATGAATTTTTCAAGTCTGGGTTTTAGTTCATCTGTTGTCTGTAATGTTGCTAGCAATTCTTTCGTTCTATCTGAATGAAATTTTTTCGTCATTATCCTTTCTGGTGGACAAAAGCGGTATTCTCTTTTTTGTGTCTGTTCGTTGGTGTACCTACTCTTCGAGTCTCTTGGCAATTTATCATAGAACTGGCGATTCCTAGAATATGTCCGGTTTCTTGGGTATGCATAAGATGTAACTGTTCCCACAATATTCTCTCTGTTCCATGAAGTATGGTACTTATTTTTTCTTTCATACCTTCCTTGTATGATTTCTCTATCCAAATCGTCAGCGAATAGCGAGTCAGGTTTTACATATTTCTTTCTGTTATTTGTGCTCCTTCGGTCCAGAGACATTTTTTCTTTCGACTCTCTTGTATTTGGAATGTTTCTTCTTGTTGACTCTATAGGATCTAGAGTTTTGTAAGGATGGGGATGGGATGAAGATCTTAATTTGTTTATCTGGGATTTTGGATAGACGCTCTTGGCCTTGAATAGTTTGGTCAATACATCTTCCCTTTCCGTCTGGATCTTTGCTATTACTGTACCTCTGGGAATAGTGGTGGTTGTACCTGACGTATTTAGTACCATTATTGGAAAATCTCTTCGTATATTTATTTCCACGATGCCATCTTGTACTTCTATGTGTGGATCTCCTCTATTTCTTTCATTTTCAATTTGTGATATGTATACAGCCTGTCCTATGTCAAAGTATGGAGATCTTTTTATTTTAGCTCTGGTTAGAGTTACTGAATTCGGTTTCAGAGTAACCGGTGCCGCAGTTCGAACCAGGGTCGCGATATGGATATCGTCCTGAAATGGTACATATGTATTGTTCACTTTTAGTTGTTTTAAATCAAAGTATATCCTCACATTATTTTTGATGAGGAAGTCTCTTCCTATTATGAAGTTTCTTGATAATCCTCTCGTTATAATGAAGTTATGGCGTAGAATTTCTCTTCCCATTTTAAATGTCAAATAAGCCGTTCCCACTGCTTTTAGTGCTTGACCTGTTACTGATTTCATTTGTACTGTTCTTCTGGAAAAATTTGCCATGTGTTGAATTTGATAATACAGCTTCTCCCGGATAAGACTTACAGTTGCTCCTGTGTCTATTAACGCTCTAAATTGTTGTTTTCCTATTTCTATTATACATGAACTGGGGTCTGGACAAATGTTGAGATTTGCTTGTTCGTTTCTGTCTTTCATTTTTTCATTTAGAGATCTCTTTTTTCGGCCGTCACATCCGATCTCTGCTAATGTGGAGCCGTCCCGTTTCCCGACCTTCTTGTTGCTTGGGAAAAGTTGTTTCTATTTTGTTGGGGTCTTCTTGGGTAGTTTTCTGGATAGTGGACTTGGCGTTGATATTCACCGTTGTAATTGTTTTGGGGTAGGTAGTGGTTTCTCGAACTCATAGATTGGTACTGGGGTTTTCTACATGTCATTGAACCATGACCCACGGATCCACAGTTGTAGCAGGTTGGTGGTTGCATCAAGGGTTCTATATGGTGTATCTTATGCTCTCTTTCATTTGGTTGTGGTAAGGAGTGTCTTAGTTCTCTGTGTGTGTTATTTGATCTTCTGTGATATTCTTGATTTCGATTCCAACGAGGACTAGCATGGTCTACTTCCATAGGTTGATGAGGCGATGGTTCATTTTGTTGATGCTGAAATAGCGGTTCATTTTGCGTACGTTGGTAGAATGGTTCAGGTTGAGGATGCTGGCATTCATGGTTTAGCAATGGCAATCTTCCAATCCTCTGCTGAAATCTTTTTTTGACATTTTCCTCATTAACTGCTATCTGGATGGCCAGTGTAATTGACTGAGGATCTTTTCTTAACATGTGCATTTTCAGAGAATCTGAATAGAGGCCATCGACAAAAATTCCCACTAAGTGTTTCTCGAGCTCGGTTGTTGGTATGCTACCTCCCACGAAAGCATCTTCAGCTAAGTTTAAGAGTCGGTCGCCATACATCTGCACCGATTCCATTTTCTCTTGCCTTATCATTCTCAAAAGTGTCCAAGCGTGCTCGGCGTCCGTTATGTTAGAATATCGTGACACTAGCACTCTTTTCAATTCCTCAAAGGTTTCACTTGGGTAGGCCTTCGCTCTTCTTCTCACAAAATCAGTTATCAATCCTTCCGATGATAAAAACACTATTTTCTTTTTTTTCCAAATCTGTTGTGGCGTCAATAAGGTAAGCAAACTTATCCATATCCACCATCCATTGTCTAAATTTCATGGGGTCACCACTAAATGGAGTTATGAAGTTTTTAATGGTTCTAAATTTAGCATGTTGATCTACATGTTGTAACGTGTCAGTCATGTTTTGTAACACCATCAAATTTATATCTCCTTGCTCTGGCGGAAGCGGTACTTGTTGTGGAGCCATTTGTGCTTGTTGCATTTGCATAGCCTGTTGATTTTGTTGTCTCAGTATTTCATCTGCATAATTCTCCATGTTCTGATTTATGTGAGAAAAAATGATTCTTGTTGTTGTTTCTTTTCTTGCCTTTTCTTCCAATTCAAAATCCTGGTCCTAAGGCACCATAATAAATTACACTATGTGCCCGTATTCACATAGGTAGTATTTTAGGGGTAAAACTGGTTTGGGGTTCTATTTCATTTAATTTAACGTTCTTCTATATAAATGAATAATCCGTCGGAAAATTATTAAAGCAGGTCAGAATAGCTCGATAGGTATATATGTTATAGCGAGAAATGCGTGTTACATTGACACACCAACTAAGAAGCAGGTATTGTGCCAATGTATTAATTGTGACCAGTTAATTAAGGAGCTATTCTCCGTTGAAGGAATTAAAGGACAGCAAAGGAAGCATTCCGACGGTATTCTATCTTTTTTGTTACATAACCTATAATTGACAAGTTCGAGTTCACAGCATAAATATATTTAAGTTGGCGGTATCAATATATTTATAGGTTGCTGTGTCAAGTTTGAGTTAACTGGATGATCCTCCAGAGGTATTGTTTAACTTGATCAAAGGGTACGGGATCCAGGTTCGTATTCAGATTTTGATAGTTGGAAGTAATCACAATGTAATATAAAAGGCAGTACGGTCCATTTTTCCTTATAGAGTTCCTAAACAATGTACAAGTCAAACTCAACAACTTCCAACAGCAGTTTAAGCAAAGTCAGACATTGTATATGAAAAGTTTATTATAGCTTCTTTCAGATGTATGGTGGTAGATTACAAGATGATCCTATTCTCAATTCAGTAACATTCGTTTCCTCATACGAAATCATCTCATAAAATCCATTAGGGCATTTGATGAGCTTATGTATATCTATTTCATCCTGTCTACAATACGTAAGTCTAAGTCGAGACCTTTTACCAACCTGAAGTATATGTTGTCATAGGGCTAGGGGTCAGGTTAGCCATTATTCTCTTGCCAATATAAAGTGGCGGTCAGCAAATCTGCTAGGAACCTAAGGCTCTTGGACTATCCAGAATGACCTGGCTTTGGCTCCTGGCTTTTACTCTTCTTTGACTCTTCTTTTGACTCTTGTTTGGCTCTCTTTTGCTAAGGGTTTTGGGGCGTCATTATATATTATCTGTTTCCTAAGACTGTTTTGGGGAAAGTTGCTTTGATTTGTCAATACGGATATTCCACTAGTTTTGTCGATGTCATATTTACGTCACAAGTTTCTACACAAGTTTCTATGATAGCGAATGGTATAAGCTTTTATTCGAGGGTATTATTAATTCTGTTTAGAGGTTTTCAGGTCTCGTATCATTTCCTGTAACTGTCTAGAAGTCTTTATTTTAAAATGTCGATAAGAGGCTATGTGAAAATTACGTCATCAATAACTTGCGTACTGAAATTATTTAAAGGATAATTACTAAACTACTAATGTGATCATCATTCCGGTTACACTGGTACCACAAATGGTCTTGTAGACTCGTACCACGAACTTTAGAGGAAAACAAAGGCCTCTGCTAAGTTTTATGTTCTCTGATACTAATTAGGCGCCTTCTCGCTGTCTCTTCCAATGACTCTTTTTCTCAGCACTTTTATCCCCTCCGAGTATACATTATAGCTCAGTGGATATGATAAAAATTCACCATTACTTTCAGTTAGTCTGAGTGAAAAGTATGTGTGGACAGCGGAGAATGCAATGGCTTTTGCCTGGGTGAACATGTCTAAGAATACATATAACTTATTACAAATGATAATAAATATATACACATGATGTCATCATCATCCACTCCTGGCTCCATTCGGAGTCTGGGGTTACCTCTGCTTTTGGTTCCCTGTGAGAACTAGCCCGAAGGAATCACCGGCGTTTTGCTGTGGGGGTTCATGAATATATGCTGAGGTTACCAGCCATGCATGGACCTGTATAACCACCTGCAAGTGCAAACGTGTCAAATTTAAAGTATAAAATATATGTTACAACTCACCCCAATAGTTGGGAATCTAGGCTTCTTGCTCAGTAGAATAATCTTGGCAACCTGATGAAGATGCCTGTAACACGCGTCTGGGGTATTATTTATATTTAGAATCCCTCTGTGATTTGTGAGTGGTCCTGTAAAATCCGGTTTACGTATTAATATTGACGAGTTTTCTACTGCTGTTTCAGAAGATGCTGTAATATGTTTTTGTGTCCGGTCCTTTAATTCAGAATCCTGACTCTAATCTTTTCCTGGTGTTGTCTGGGTTGTCTACTGTGACGGTCTTGGAATGCAGTGTCGTATAGCTCGAATTGTGCAACGTTATAACGCATTTTTCCTGCCCACGCGTCCACCTTGTTTTCTGACCGGCTTCCAATAAGAGCGAATGTATATTTCTTGCTTTCATATGATCCAATCCGTGAACAAGAAAGGAAGTGGGCCGCTGCTTTAGTTATTACCTTCACCCTAGTGTTTTAAAATATCACTTTACAATTTGAACACATGACCTCCTCCATATATGGCATGGCTTCTTTCGATACTTTTAGGTAACCTGTCAAATCAGATTTGTAACCTCACCTGCAAGATAGTGTCCTAGCTAATATGTCTCCCCAGACGGGTATATCTGTAATAATTACTACAGAAACTTATGGACGGAAGTAATTATGCAAATATCACCCGTACTTTCGCGGGTCCAGAAGGATAAGCAGCGACAATCGCTGCGCACTGACATTTTTCACAGACAACATCTGTTCTTCCTTTTGTATTCTTTGCCACAGTGTCTGAACGCGTAGAAAGTCAAGAATTACTTTCACGTTTACAGTATGAAGTCAATCTGGTTAAACAGACTTAAGCGATTATAATTAATCCTTAATGATGGTCAATTAGCCGTGAAACTACACGATCGCAGTATGAACAGAGGGAAAAAATCTAAGGAGTGGCGCCGCACAATTTTATGTGTGGAAAAATGAAGAACTAAATAGATAGTGTCAGAGAGAGAGAATGATAGAGAGAGAGAGAGAGAGAGAGAGAGAGAGAGAGAGAGAGAGAGAGAGAAAATGAGAAAAAGAGAACCACCACATATGTGACACCTTCCCAGAGTTGCTGTGGTACCCTATTCACGAGGCTGGGTCGATCCTGGAGCCGTTTGCGGTCTAAAAAAACCTACCTCAACTGGGGATCCAATCATGGACCACAGAGTTAGGAAGCCAGTGCACTAACTACTGCGCTGCCGCGGCTCCCCATAGAACGTTTAGGCTCGTTTCTAATGCCCTACCCCGTAGGTTTTTCTTTTTGGTCTCATTCTGTTTGTCCTATGGTAGTAGTCAATCCAGAACTAGGACAACTTTTGTCGCTGTAAACAGCTTCAATTAAGAAACGTTTTCTTTTCCTTCATTCCCATGTTGGCGCTTTGGGGTCGGAGTTGCTAAGAGCTATCGCATCCGCCTCTAAAGATACAGGGTTCGATTCCCAGTACAGGGAATATATTTGATGGAAATTTTTTTCAGAACAAGTGAGTCCAAATGATGTCGTAATTGTATTATTTTAATATAACACATAACTGAACATAAAATGACACTAAATACCATAATTATAACCGACACTTAGGTTGGACAGGGTAGACCAAAATGATGGTTGAGCAGAGACAAATAATCATCTGATGCTAGTCGGCTCTCCTCTCATTTTCTTTAACCCCCCGATCTACTGGGTAGTAAGATCGGATGCCTATACTTCTCGGATAAGGGCGAAAAATAGGAGGTTCCGTTAGAAAGTTGTGAACGTTAAAAATCCGTCGGCAGTTGAAAATAGAAAAGAGTAGGTCATACGGCCGCGGCCCTCGCAAAAATTTACAAAATTAGGAAAACCTGGCCACTACAAAATTATTTATAGAATGTGTGATTCCTGTCTACATACACTGTGATCCTCGCCGATACTACGGACTTCGTGCACTGTACTGATATCCTCCTTGTGGGATCTAAGGAAGGAGATCGGAGCACTGATGGAGTCCTTGCGCAAGGCAGATAGTCTTTAACAACCAAACCAAATCGTTTGCGCTGCTTATGGAGCATGCAGCCAACACTGTAGTTGGTCCGCTGGCAGGAAGGCTACACCCAGCATGGCCCATGCTCTCGCAGCAGTGGTGTCTGTAGCAATGGGTTTGACATGATGAGGTTGCCAGTCCCATGCACAACCTCATGTTAGTTGCCTTATACGACATGCTTAAGGGTGCATTAGTCCTATTCTTCCTTTGTCTCATCAGACACTCCCAGGAACTGGCACAGGGACAAATTAAACACGTGACCAGATAACAGACAATAAATGTAGGTCATTAACAGGCACTGGTTGGACATAAAGGTGGTCCTACCAGATAACAGACAATAAATGTAGGTCATTAACAGACACTCGTTGGACATAAGGGTGATCCTACCAGATAAAAGACAATAAATGTAGGTCATTAACAGTCACTCGTTGGACATAAAGGTGGTCCTACCAGATAACAGACAATAAATGTAGGTCATTAACAGTCACTCGTTGGACATAAAGGTGGTCCTACCAGATAACAGACAATAAATGTAGGTCATTAACAGTCACTCGTTGGACATAAAGGTGGTCCTACCAGATAACAGACAATAAATGTAGGTCATTAACAGTCACTCGTTGGACATAAAGGTGGTTCTACCAGATAACCGACAATAAATGTAGGTCATTAACAGGCACTCGTTGGACATAAAGGTGGTCCTACCAGATAACAGACAATAAATGTAGGTCATTAACAGGCACTCGTTGGACATAAAGGTGGTCCTACCAGATAACAGACAATAAATGTCATTAACAGGCTCTCGTTGGACATAAAGGTGGTCCTACCAGATAACAGACAATAAATGTAGGTCATTGTTGCTGTCGGTTTTGACGGTTTCATAAGACGTAAATCTATTTAATATTTTTTGATGATCTAAGGTAGAGAACTGTATGTTAACTCCCTGGGACAGGTTGATTAGGGGTTATCTTCCCTTTGTTTTATTCATTGTGTGGACCTGTCTTAAGTCGGGGTTAGCTGTTCTCAGATCTGTTCTGTCTACGCATGCGCAAGTTTTTTGAGCGCGAACGGATAGACTTCCGTCAAGGAGTGATGAACTGGGTTCTGACCGGACTAAGATGTCCGTGGTACTTCTCTGCATTATCTGGGGGGAAAGATAGTCTTCAGCGTGACTGTGATGTTAGTGATTCTCCCCAGAGTTATTCTGTTCGTCAAGAATGACGACAGTTATTATTTGTGTATTTCTCAGATTCTGTCAAAGGTAAAAGAAACTTAATTATTATGCCTAAGTTGCAGAACATTTTGTGTCGACCTGTGAGTAGAGCTCACAGTTCTTTTGAGATACAGAGTCCATTATGTGTGCTCGATGTAGCCAACTAAGACTATTTGTCTAAATATATTACAGAAGCCCAGTGAAGAGAGATTATTATGAAAACCGTATGTTAGCGGTACGTTTCGGTATGGATGATTATGCCTGCCCATGAAGAATACACAGTTGTTCACAATATTATAGAGGCCCGATATTACGGCCGATATCTTTGAGCAGAAGAAGAAGTGTCTGGCGTGTGAAGCCAGATGAAGTCTTGACTTTCAGTAAACAAGTTCATAGACTTTGATATTAAGTAACTGGAACCGCCTTTATCGAGCGGTATATTTGTCAAAAGACTACCTGACGCGTTTAGTCAGGGGCCCTGAGCTACAGTATGAACGAACGTAAATTGTCAAGCCAGCTCTACTAGCATCTTATACATGAGCTATGCAAGATTTATGATGCTCGATGTTTATAATCATTACCACACATGAAATGTCCATGATCCTTTGTGCTATTGACTGTGTCGTCTGTCAGCGTACTGTTGCCGTAATAAATGTTGAAGAAAAGTCATCGGTATTATCCACGTCTATGACTTCTACTTGTGGTGGAGTGAGTTTGTTGTGTAGATGAATAAGAGCCTATACGACTTCGTGTTCACGATCTGCTGTTTTCTACACACACACCTTTACTCTCGACCACATCCTATTGCGAGTTCTATACACCTGAGAAACATGTATGCTGTTTAACATGTGAGTGTCTGCACTACACCCTGGCAGCGCCTCACGCTGCTGACCTAAATACACCGCAACACTGAGCTGTCCAGGTGATAAACGACACGCCCACTCAACGACACTTCAACACGACAAAAACAGAATTTAACATCTGGCTCTCCTTGTAAAATTCGTACTTAACAGTCATTAACAGGCACTCGTTGGACATAAAGGTGGTCCTACCAGATAACAGACAATAAATGTAGGTCATTAACAGACACTCGTTGGACATAAAGGAGGACAAGAGATAACAGACAAAAAATATGTGATAGGGTTACCGGGAATCCAAACCATGGACATTCCAAATGCCGCCATCGCCTAGCTGTGAAAGTAAGTCGTGAAAGGACGCACAACCAGTTTAGCATCCCCCAAACAAATGCTTTGTTGGCCAAGTTCATTCTCATAACACCTACACAACTACGGAATATAGGACCCGTGAACGATCCTATCAGCACGTATAGACCAAATAAAGGCCGAAATACTAAGGTTTTGGGAACATGTCTTATGTCTGTCTCATGTTGTCGTCTTCATATGGTTTGCATGTTTATTTACTTTTATTTAAATTTGACGTGTCCGATGTTTATTCATTCAAAATTTACGCTAAATCTAACTTAAAAGCGAAAACATTAAATACTCAGCCAGAGGCGTCCCTAAAGTATTTGGATCCCACCTTTGACACCTTCACCCCATAAAGAAACACACCTGAAAGTATATTTTTAACAGTAAGTACTCTAAAATTAGTGTCCGTTGGCCCCCACCTTCCTGGCTGTCACCCAGGGCGGACCGCACCCCTCGCACCCCCTCAGTACGCCATTTAGGAGAACAATGATTATATTTACAGGATTAAATGCTGCCCACTTTTATTTAACATAATAAGATGCATTTAATTGTTATAAATCCTTCACGCACTCATCATCATCATCATCATCATCATCACTGTTCAACTCCACAAGGAATATTCAACAAACGTAAACCAAGTCTTCCTGTCCCGTGCCATCAGCTCAAGATCTTCCTCACTCTTTTCATGTCTGTCTCCATATCTTCCTCACTCATTTCATGTCTGTCTCCATAGCTTCCTCACTCTTTTCATGTCTGTCTCCATATCTTCCTCACTCTTTTCATGTCTGTCTCCATATCTTCCTCACTCATTTCATGTCTGTCTCCATATCTTCCTCACTCTTTTCATGTCTGTCTCCATATCTTCCTCACTCTTTTCATGTCTGTCTCCATATCTTCCTCACTCTTTTCATGTCTGTCTCCATATCTTCCTCACTCTTTTCATGTCTGTCTCCATATCTTCCTCACTCTTTTCATGTCTGTCTCCATATCTTCCTCACTCATTTCATGTCTGTCTCCATAGCTTCCTCACTCTTTTCATGTCTGTCTCCATATCTTCCTCACTCTTTTCATGTCTGTCTCCATATCTTCCTCACTCATTTCATGTCTGTCTCCATAGCTTCCTCACTCTTTTCATGTCTGTCTCCATATCTTCCTCACTCTTTTCATGTCTGTCTCCATATCTTCCTCACTCTTTTCATGTCTGTCTCCATACCTTCCTCACTCTTTTCATGTCTGTCTCCATATCTTCCTCACTCTTTTCATGCCTGTCTCCATAGCTTCCTCACTCTTTTCATGTCTGTCTCCATATCTTCCTCACTCTTTTCATGTCTGTCTCCATATCTTCCTCACTCTTTTCATGTCTGTCTCCATATCTTCCTCACTCTTTTCATGTCTGTCTCCATATCTTCCTCACTCTTTTCATGTCTGTCTCCATATCTTCCTCACTCTTTTCATGTCTGTCTCTGTCATAAAATTAACCGTGATACAACGTTAAAATATCTCCAAAGATAAAATGTAGGGATAAAAACTAATGCGTAAGCTACTAGAATACATGATCGCCCACGCCGCGGGTCACTCCCGCCATGGAAATTAAAGACGTCATAAAATTAACCGTGATACAACGTTAAAATATCTCCAAAGATAAAATGTAGGGATAAAAACTAATGCGTAAGCTACTAGAATACATGCTACTACCGGATAACCCTTGGAACGGGATGAGAACGGAGATCAAAAGGAAAAAATATGACTGAACACGTGCTTGAAACTAGCAAGGCTAAAAAAGACGCAATTGGTGGGGCAAGGAAAAAAATTCACGTCCCCAAGTTGACACAAGGTAAAGAAATCGACAAAAGGGACCTTAGCTATTATACGCAACAGTCATTTCTTGGACGCTTTTGCGATAACTTAGTCCGTTTATTTGAATTCAGAGACGAAAGCATTACAGAAGATGCTCGAAAATATTTCAAAAAACCAACTAACCTTGAAAAGTAACTTTTTCTTAATAATAATGTTAGGAATATAAAACCCAGCTGGCCGGATGGCCCATCTTGAGCAGTGAAATAATATGCTTTCATTTATACAGACGGATAGATAATAAGAAAGATATTGACAAAAGACTGTGTTGTTCATGTCAGCGAGCGACTGCATTGAAACAAAAAATGTCCCTAATTTTCAAAAACTGCGGCCTTGAGACTCAAGTGCTAAAATCTAGTTGGAATGAAAGAGAGGGGATGGGGTGGAGAATTGTGGCTAAAAATAACTTTAAAGGCAAAATTGTGTAGGGGAAGGCAGAGTTGGTTCAAAAAACAAGTGTGTTTTTTTGTGAAACGCAAGTAGAGACAGACGGACCAACAGACAATAATGCATACTTGACTGAGGTATGACTGAAATGACTTTTTGGTAGGAGGTTTGAATTTGAAAAGAAAAAAAGGCGGTGATTGGCCATAGATGAATATATTATCGGCGCTCAGACGCGCATTTTTGCCATTCTACATAAGTTGTCCAGTAGTAGACACAGTAAATAATTCAGTGGTGTATTTCCCAGAAGCTAATTGAAATATTTAGAGGGACGCCATACTAAAGCCAGCAGCTCAGCTGAGTTTTGCTAGCAGATAACTGTGTTCTATATTCATAATTCTGAACTGTGAGTTTTTATTTGGTACCAATGTGGTGTCAAATGATGAGTTGACTAATACAAGAGTGGACCCGTGCAGTTTATATTTTGGCAGAGCAGCCTGATATTGCCCCCAAGCACGGAGAGGTGGGGCCACCCGATTCCAGCACCAGAACTACTCATTCAAGATACGTGAGCGTCTGGCTTGCTGGAAATTCACCAACTCAACTTATTTTCTAACACACCAATTATATGCCCATCAATAAATGGACAATGTATAGTCGCCATAGACAGGGAGTGATGAGGCCACCCCAACAGCACATCCATTAATCGTTCTCCCAGATACATTACAACTATAAACAGTAGTAATAGTAACTAGTCTTGTAAAATACACATGTACACACCTTTCATTTATTATGCCATATATCCATGCATTTCATTCATAATTGCAAAACCTTTCATATGTTCTGACCAAAATAAAACCTTGGTTCAGAACAAATAAACTTAAAGAAAATTTATTATCAAAATTTTACACAGCTCGAGTTAGTTCAGTGTGTTATAACATTTTATTAATATTACTAGACTTGTTAAATATCTGTGTGTGTGTATGTAAACTACCACAACACATTACATATCAGTACCCTAGAATTTTAACGTAGCCACATTCATTAGTAAAAAAAGATAGGTGTGAGGTCGTAGTGGTAGCAAGAAGGGCCTTCTGAAAATTCCCAGCTACATTTATCTCAGGAGCCTTCACAGCTGATCTCATGCATCACACTAGGTAATATCACAATCATACAATACCATCAAACCCACTACATATATTGGGGTCTCTTGTCCCGGGATAATTAGCCTATCAATAATATTAGGATCTCCTGGGGGGAGAATTAAATTAGGGGAACAAATTATAAAAATTAAAAGTGTCCCTTAAAATAAAAGTTGGTGAATCTTCACAGCCAGTGGTAATTAATTAGTTCATTAGTTAATTAGAATTATTTTAGACTAGAGTAATTAGAATTACTTTAGTGGTTGGAAATTTTATCTTACTCATTGCTAAATTGTTTAAAAAGTATGGCGGAGCTAGCCAAATTCAGATCAGCTGCTGTGCTAACGGCAAAGGATATGGGAATGGATGGTCAGGTTTTAATTCAATATGTAACGGCTGAATGTGATAAGTATATTGAACGGGAAGAAAGAAGATTAGAAAAAGAGGCTGAAAGAAAATTAGAGTCTGAAAGGTTGGCTGAAGAGAAGAGGTTAGAGGCTGAGACTAAGAGGCTGCAGATTGAGGCAGAAGAAAAACGACAGCAAAGGGAGGCAGAAGATAGAAAGTTGCAAAGGGAGCACGAATTACGACTAAGGGAGCTAGAATTACAAGGCCATGCTCCTGAAAACGGTGCCAGCCCTTTTGCCTCAGATGCTACGCCCAGTCTGGGAGCCTCAACATCAGCTATGGGGTTTCATTTAGACCATTTTGTTAAAAAAGACGATGACATAGAGGGGTACCTCGGACGTTTTGAGTTATTAGCTACTACATATGGGTTAGAGAGAGAGAGGTGGAGTTTAAAGTTATCACAGGGACTGAGAGGTACTTCTTATGAAGTCTTCGCAAAAATGAACAGAGAAGACCAAGACAATTATGACATGTTAAAGCAGGCTTTGTTATTGAGGTACGAAAAAAATGGTGAATTTTATCGTAAGAAATTTAGAAATGCCAAACTGTTGTCTGGGGAGACATACCACCAATTCTCTGCCAGACTGGAAACCTATTTGGAGAAATGGACTGCTCTGGGGAAGACCCAAGATCTTAAAGAGATGATCATGATTGAGCAATTGAGAGAGTCCATGGCTCCAGACATGAGAAAATTTCTCATGGAACAAGGTGCAGAGAAGTTGGGGGAGGTTTTAAATGTCGCTGAGAGGTATCAGGCAGCCCAGGCAGAGGTAAGTGGTGCTAAAAAGAAGCACATAGACAATTTTAAAGCTCCACAGCAATTTAATAAATTTGATAATAGAGAACAGGGAAATAAAGGTAGGACAAACTTTGAACGGCCAAGAAATGACTACCGAGACAAAAACTCACAGTTCAATGACCAAAAATCTAATGAAAGAAAACCGTTTAACCAAGGAAAAAGATGGTGTAAATGGTGCAAGAGAGATAACCATAACACCGAATTTTGTAGAAGGAAACCTTCAAACATTGCTGTAATGAAGTCGGGGACGCAAAGATTAAAGGTTAATCCTAAGGGACAGCAGGAACTTTATCACCCCCCAGTTTGTGAGGATGTTATTTGTAATGGGGTCACCATAAGGTGCCTTTATGATACAGGTTTGGATTATGATTCAGTTGTGAAGTCTAGCCTAGTGGACCCAAGTCAGTATACCACAGAAACAGTGGAAATACAAGGGGCAACTAAGGACATACCACTCATGACACTTCCCATCGCAAGGATAACGGTGCAAACTCGCTATGTGGAAGGAGAAATCAGAGCAGCAGTGATAGATGAACCAATCTACCCTCTGATATTGGGGTGTAGATACGTCTTCTTGGGGAATCCCGAGAGACCTGTGATCATGGCGACAGTGCAGACCAGGTCACAGAAGAAGGAGGAAGAAGGTGAACCTATAAATGCTCATCCAGAGGAGATGAGGAAGGCGCAGGCTGAGGATAGGACACTCAAGCCATGTTTTAAAAAATTGCCCAAATGCCACACACCTCCGAGCAAGGGGGAATATTTTATGAAGGACAGATTGCTATATAGGAAGACAGGAACTAGATCCACTGGTCACGGACAGTTGGTTCTTCCCAAAGTATATAGGGCAAATTTAATAAGGAGCTTACATGTTGGAAAAGATGGGGACCATGAAAAAGTCGGTACCATCTGCCAAAAAGTTGCTCGCAAATACTATTGGCCCGACGTAAATGTCGATATTGAAAACTTTGTAGAAGCATGTGGCGTATTTCATGAAGGAACACCCACAAAGGGAAAATATGTGCAGGACCTAGAAACGCCACGGGGCACTCTTAGGCCTGGAAAGAAAAATTATTATACTCAGGTAGACAAAGTGGAATGGGAGCCCCCTTTTCACACCCAGTCTTCACTTGAATGGATTAACATGGCCACTATGCGACGAGTACAAAGAAGAAATTTTACCCAGGATAAGATGACAATCCCTCGGTCAGACTTCTATAAACTGGAAGAACAGAAAAGAGAGCGAAGATCTCTCATAAGCAATCTAAAGTGGGAAGACAAACCCAAGAAAAAAATTGGTAGTGGTCGATTTGGGAGTGATGATTCTAGGAAGAAAAGTCCTCACTATAGTGCTTCTAGTGGAAGGGACCCGACGGGTTCCATGAAAAATAAGTATGATAAATTAAAAGTCCAGATGTAGCACTATTAAGGACCTGGACAGATGAGAAGGCGGAAGAGACTGTTACCTCATCTTATCAATACGTGAACGAACTGACCACTCGTTTGAAAGCTGGATGGAAACTGGCAAATGATAATTTGAAACAAGCCAGGAAGAAACATGCAGCATATTTTAATAGGAAGGCAAAGGACAGAGAAATAGCTGTGGGAGAGAAGGTGCTGCTTCTACTACCCGGTAGCCAGAATAAATTACAAATTGGATGGCAAGGTCCATATACGGTTCTAGAGAAGGTGTCTAGAACAAACTATAAAATTGACAAAAAGGGGAAGGAGAAAGTTTATCATGTAAACCTGTTAAACAAGTATCTGGACAGACCACTCCAGGAAAGCACCCCCTTACTGACCTTAGCTATCGCAACTCAAATGCAAAAGGAACCACTCACCTCACATGAATACCCATTACATCCTTGTGAAACAGCAGCACAGGTAAAAGTCAGTAAGCACCTGACTAAAAACCAGAGGGAGAGAGTTCAACAGGTTCTGGAGGAACATACAGATGTATTAACAGATAAACCAGGCCATACAAATTTACTACAGTATGACATGAAACTGGTAGACTCAAACCCAATCTGTATGAGAGCCTATTCTATTCCGTTCGCGAAGGAGAAGGCATTGAAGGAAGAAATAGATTATTTGTTGAAGGAGGGGATTATTTCACACAGTGAATCATCTTTTAGCTCTAGTGTCGTTTTGTTGAGAAAACCGTCTGGGGAACACAGACTGTGCATAGATTACAGGAAACTGAATGCTGTCACAGAAGGACAAGTGGATCCATTACCAGACACAAAACAGTTATTTGCCAGATTGAACAAGGCAAAATACTTTTCAAAGGTGGATCTTAGTAAAGGCTATTACCAGATCCCAGTGAAGCCTGAAGTGAGACCTTATTTGGCTTTTAGCACTTCGGATGGACATTATGAATTCAACATGCTACCATTCGGACTGAAAAATGCTCCGAGTGTATTTTCAAGGATGATGCGCAAATTGTTGGATCCCCTGAATAACCCATGTATCACGAATTTCATGGATGATATTCTCGTCGCCACAGAGACATTTGAAGAACACATTGACGCTCTAAAAATGTTATTTAATAGGCTTAGGGAGGCGAACTTAACTGCTAGGCCAACAAAATGTTGTATTGGATGCAAAGAGTTGGAATTCTTGGGGCACACTGTATATCAGGGTAACATGACCCCTGACCCCAAGAACTTGGAAAAACTGCAGAGAGCACCTAGACCACAAACAAAAAAGGACGTGCGATCATTCGTGTCGTTATGCGGATTTTATCAAAAATATATCAAAGATTTTAACTCTATTTGTGCTCCTCTGACTGATCTGACTCGCAAGGGACTTCCAGATAAAATTATTTGGACTGCGCAAAGTGAATTAGCGTTCCAAGACTTCAAGGAAAAACTCACTAGTAAGCCTATTCTCAAACTGCCTGATTTGACACAGGACTTTGTCTTAAGAACCGATGCAAGTAATGTAGGACTCGGGGCGGCTTTGTTACAAAGATCATCTTCACCCGATGGGGAACTGAAACCAGTCGCTTATGCAAGCTGCAAATTGAATAAGGCGGAACAAGGATATTCCACAAGCGAAAAAGAATGTTTAGCGTTAATCTGGGCAATAAAGAAGTTTCAAATCTATCTGTATGGTAGGACTTTTGTGGTCGAGACGGATCATCAGCCTCTCGTATTCTTATCTCAGGCTAAGCATGAAAACGCAAGATTGCTGAGGTGGTCTTTATTGCTTCAACCTTATCAGTTTAGTATCCAATATATCCCAGGCAAATTGAATGTCGGTGCAGATTTCCTCAGTCGGCACCCCTGTGATCAAAATTAGAGTAATGGCAGGCGCGAGGAGAGATTTTATCTATGTGTATCACTGGTTTTGGAACTTGCCGTAGGCATGTTTTCAAGTGGGGAGATGTGTCATAAAATTAACCGTGATACAACGTTAAAATATCTCCAAAGATAAAATGTAGGGATAAAAACTACTGCGTAAGCTACTAGAATACATGATCGCCCACGCCGCGGGTCACTCCCGCCATGGAAATTAACTTGCTAGACGTGAAGGCAAAACGTTTACCCTTGGAACGGGATGAGAACGGAGATCAAAAGGAAAAAATATGACTGAACACGTGCTTGAAACTAGCAAGGCTAAAAAAGACGCAATTGGTGGAGCAAGGAAAAAAATTCACGTCCCCAAGTTGACACAAGGTAAAGAAATCGACAAAAGGGACCTTAGCTATTATACGCAACAGTCATTTCTTGGACGCTTTTGCGATAACTTAGTCCGTTTATTTGAATTCAGAGACGAAAGCATTACAGAAGATGCTCGAAAATATTTCAAAAAACCAACTAACCTTGAAAAGTAACTTTTTCTTAATAATAATGTTAGGAATATAAAACCTAGCTGGCCGGATGGCCCATCTTGAGCAGTGAAATAATATGCTTTCATTTATACAGACGGATAGATAATAAGAAAGATATTGACAAAAGACTGTGTTGTTCATGTCAGCGAGCGACTGCATTGAAACAAAAAATGTCCCTAATTTTCAAAAACTGCGGCCTTGAGACTCAAGTGCTAAAATCTAGTTGGAATGAAAGAGAGGGGATGGGGTGGAGAATTGTGGCTAAAAATAACTTTAAAGGCAAAATTGTGTAGGGGAAGGCAGAGTTGGTTCAAAAAACAAGTGTGTTTTTTTTTGTGAAACGCAAGTAGAGACAGACGGACCAACAGACAATAATGCATACTTGACTGAGGTATGACTGAAATGACTTTTTGGTAGGAGGTTTGAATTTGAAAAGAAAAAAAGGCGGTGATTGGCCATAGATGAATATATTATCGGCGCTCAGACGCGCATTTTTGCCATTCTACATAAGTTGTCCAGTAGTAGACACAGTAAATAATTCAGTGGTGTATTTCCCAGAAGCTAATTGAAATATTTAGAGGGACGCCATACTAAAGCCAGCAGCTCAGCTGAGTTTTGCTAGCAGATAACTGTGTTCTATATTCATAATTCTGAACTGTGAGTTTTTATTTGGCACCAATGTGGTGTCAAATGATGAGTTGACTAATACAAGAGTGGACCCGTGCAGTTTATATTTTGGCAGAGCAGCCTGATATTGCCCCCAAGCACGGAGAGGTGGGGCCACCCGATTCCAGCACCAGAACTACTCATTCAAGATACGTGAGCGTCTGGCCTGCTGGAAATTCACCAACTCAACTTATTTTCTAACACACCAATTATATGCCCATCAATAAATGGACAATGTATAGTCGCCATAGACAGGGAGTGATGAGGCCACCCCAACAGCACATCCATTAATCGTTCTCCCAGATACATTACAACTATAAACAGTAGTAATAGTAACTAGTCTTGTAAAATACACATGTACACACCTTTCATTTATTATGCCATATATCCATGCATTTCATTCATAATTGCAAAACCTTTCATATGTTCTGACCAAAATAAAACCTTGGTTCAGAACAAATAAACTTAAAGAAAATTTATTATCAAAATTTTACACAGCTCGAGTTAGTTCAGTGTGTTATAACATTTTATTAATATTACTAGACTTGTTAAATATCTGTGTGTGTGTATGTAAACTACCACAACACATTACATATCAGTACCCTAGAATTTTAACGTAGCCACATTCATTAGTAAAAAAAGATAGGTGTGAGGTCGTAGTGGTAGCAAGAAGGGCCTTCTGAAAATTCTCAGCTACATTTATCTCAGGAGCCTTCACAGCTGACCTCATGCATCACACTAGGTAATATCACAATCATACAATACCATCAAACCCACTACAGTCTCCATATCTTCCTCACTCTTTTCATGTCTGTCTCCATATCTTCCTCACTCTTGTCATGTCTGTCTCCATATCTTCCTCACTCTTTTCATGTCTGTCTCCATATCTTCCTCACTCTTTTCATGTCTGTCTCCATATCTTCCTCACTCGTTTCATGTCTGTCTCCATATCTTCCTCACTCTTTTCATGTCTGTCTCCATGTCTGTCTCCATATCTTCCTCACTCTTTTCATGTCTGTCTCCATATTTTCCTCACTCTTTTCATGTCTGTCTCCATATCTTCCTCACTCTTTTCATGTCTGTCTCCATATCTTCCTCACTCTTTTCATGTCTGTCTCCATATCTTCTTCACTCTTGTCATGTCTGTCTCCATATCTTCCTGACTCTTTTCATGTCTGTCTCCATATCTTCCTCACTCTTTTCAGGTCTGTCTCCATATCTTCCTCACTTTTTTCAGGTCTGTCTCCATATCTTCCTCACTCTTGTCATGTCTGTCGCCATATCTTCCTCACTCTTTTCATGTCTGTCTCCATATCTTCCTCACTCTTGTCATGTCTGTCGCCATATCTTCCTCACTCTTGTCATGTCTGTCTCCATATCTTCCTCACTCTTTTAATGTCTGTCTCCATATCTTCCTCACTCTTTTCATGTCTGTCTCCATATCTTCCTCACTCTTGTCATGTCTGTCGCCATATCTTCCTCACTCTTGTCATGTCTGTCGCCATATCTTCCTCACTCTTGTCATGTCTGTCTCCATATCTTCCTCACTCTTTTCATGTCTGTCTCCATATCTTCCTCACTCTTGTCATGTCTGTCGCCATATCTTCCTCACTCTTGTCATGTCTGTCGCCATATCTTCCTCACTCTTGTCATGTCTGTCTCCATATCTTCCTCACTGTTGTCATGTCTGTCTCCATATCTCTTCTTCATGAGTCTTCCGTCTCTCTCTATCTCTATTAATCTGGTGCTTCCGGAACATAGACTACCTTGTAATCCTATCAACAGGTTTCACCAATGAGAGTCATTGCCAGGGACTTCTTCTCTTTTTCTAGTGGCACTTGTCTGGTCTGGGAGCCGCGGTAGCGCAGTGGTTAATGCACTAGCCCCCTTGCTCGGTGGTCCATGGTTCGATCCCCAGTTGAGATGGGATTTTTTTTACCACAAACTGCTCCAGGGTCGACCCAGCCTCATGAATTGGGTACCAGAGCAACTCTGGGAAGGTTAAGGCGGGTGGCGTGATGCTGACCACATTACCCCTAGTGTGCCGATGGTGAAGAAAATATGGATCTAACACCATTATTCCCTATATGCCTCAATGGGCGTGTAACTGGATCCTTAACCTTTTTTCCTACATTACCAGTCTGGTTCGTGTCGCATGAGTGAACTTTTCATACCATTACATGTATTAGAGAATGACAATTTGTTATCTACATTTTAGCGCAATTCAAGATAAAAACGCGTAGCGAAAAACTTGTTTTTAAATTACAATTTTAATTTTAAAAATAATGTTCTTTCTCGCTCTGTTTCTTTAAAAAATTATTGTCTCTGTGCTCCGATGTACTTCTATGGCGCTTCGTTTCATTTGAGATGAGAAAGCTGTTTAAGTCTGAGGTTGGGAAACATGAAAACGTGAGGACATGAGAGTGTGTATGTGCCTGTATTTGTTTGTCAGTTCGTGAGATCTTTAACCACTCGAAGTTCGCTGCTCAAGTATGAATCAATTCTCTTCTAACCGTATTAGCCGCCAGAAATTAATCCTCTTCGGTCAAAATTGATCTTCGTTTGGCTCCGTCTGGTTCCGTATTTGGTTGTACTGCGTCATCTCTTCCTTCCGATGCCTCGGTTATAAAATTCAGCTTTTGGCGGGAAATCCCCTTACAGCGATCAATGCGACAAGACAAGATTAATCACAGACCTGATCATCTTTCGCCTGAGACGAGCTAAGCTTTTCACCTCTTATAAAAAGGGACATCTGAGAAACTCCCCCCCGCCCCCCCCCCCCCCCAAAAAAAAAAAAAAAAAAAACAAAGAACTAGTACACGTCGTTCCTTCTCAAATTTCCGCATCTATTTCTCTCATTTGTTGGTGTTTCATCTCATGCTTCTCTCATCGAAATGGAGTTTCTTTCCCAAATGGTTGACGAAGTCTATGATGTATGTCGCTCCTTATGGAGAATGGAGTCATGACGTTGACGGAGGCGTGCAGCTAAGCTCTGGCATCAGGGGTTTCTGTAGCAATTAGTCTTACGTGGTGAGGTTGCCAGCCTCAGGCATACCCCATCTTAGTCGCCTCTTATGCCATGAGTGAGGGAACGGTCTTTCTATCCTTTTTCTGTCTCCTCAGAGACCCCCCTGGAGCCGCGGTAGAGCAGTGGTTAGTGCACTGGCTACATAGCTCAGTAATCCATGGTTCGATCCCCAGTTGAGGTGCGATTTTTTTAGGCCGCAAACGGCTCCGGGGTCGAACAGCCTCATGAATTGGGTACCAGTGCAACTTTGGGAAGGTTAAGACGGCCGGCGTGATGCTGACCACAAAAACATTTTTTTTTTTAAATACTAAATTCTCGAAAATGACCTCTAAATGCCAAAGTCCATCATAACTGGAATTAGAATGATTTGATTTATTGAACGTTGTTAAAGAGTTGCGACTTAACAGCTACTGCTGAATAGTTTAAAAAAAACTACATAACTAACAAAATTTTAGTATAAACCCAATCTCCAATTTGCTTTTAACCCTTCCTCCCCAGAATGCCATCGTCTCAGAGCTGAAATACCTTGACCCTTAGTCGAAGAAACAGTGAAGAGCGGTTAAGAGGGAAACTGGATACTTAAGTGTCCCGGATCTAAGAGCTTGTAGCTCCTCGTTGTATTGTGCTCCAATAATGAATTATTAACGTCCATTATCGGTGCGAATAAGCTTGGGAAGGAGTGATGCTTTGATCTGTTGATCTGTTGATCTGTTGAATACGACAACAGTTATCGATGCTAAATGTTCATGACATCATTACTGCGGCAGTTTTCACGTGTAGTTTCTTTATTTACTTTTTCATTTTCAGACTCAATTTTAGACCAAATAAAGGCCAAGATACTAATATTTTGCGAACATTTCTTCTGTCTGTCTCCTGTTTTCGTATTCATATGGTTTGCCTGGAGTATTGCATGTTTATTTACTCAGTCATTTTCATACTCAATTAAATCCTTGTTAGATTATTTTGGTCAGCCTCTCTTTCGCTTTCCTTCAGACCAAAAAAAAACTTGGCGGAGAACTGTGGAGGCCGAGGTGCAAAGAATGAACCAGAGCTGGGGCACTGAACGAGGGATGGCCGCCGACTGAACAATGTGGAAGAAGTTTGTTGCTGCCCGAAAGGACGCCATCGCGCGTGATGGCCACTGATTGCTTTGACAGTCGGCGGCTAAGGATCAAAGAAGAAGAAGATTATTTTACAGGCAGTGGCGGCTCGTTCTTTGGGGATAGTGGAGTCTATGTCTACCTGAACATGACAACAACAACAAAATTATATTCATGCTCTAACAGTAATGAATGACAAGTCTCCGTAGATATATTATGACGGCTATGATTCTACATTGTATCCTACTCAAACTCTCTCTTCCACCACCTTTCTTGCTGCTAACCCGTCCCATTCCCGCTTCCTTAATGCGCGCACATCGTCTTCCCATCCTTTCTTAATTTGGGGGATGGCAGAAAGCTATCCCCAAAAATGCGAAAGAATTATTTGACGAAGCTTATATTTTACAAATCTTGACGTCAAAACACTAGGAAAATTGGCTTTAATGCGCATGCGCTTTAAATTCTCACTGGGGATAAGCGAATGCGTTCCAAAGATAACTAGAGTTGTCTTTTCTTAATATCTATGTGATGCTGTTGAGGGTGTGTGGTTATTTATATTTCGTACTTATTCCTGCCTTTTGCGTTTGCACGACTGTTTGTTTGTATCCAATATAGATAGGAATGTAATGTCCAGGGTTCTTTCTTTACGTGCCTGGCGAATAAACATTAATTTACTTTTGTGCACACATCTCTTTCTCCAACGAAAGTAATAACAGCTGAATGACGGTTTGTAACTTTAATACACATTACGACGAACTTCACATTAGACCCATTGATGTGGTCAGGCAATAAGAACACAATCAAGATTAATAATACTAATAATAAAAGTCACTCATTTATAATACTTCCATGTAAAAACAGGAATATACATTAGGGCTATCCACACACGCCCAAACACACATCTCAACCGTAAAACGGCTGGATACTGACTGCCCCTTCTTCGCTGCTAACTCTCTCTCGTTTTTTACCTGCCTTGTTAGCAAAACTTCCACAGCCAGTCTCATCACGTGACACAGAGTGGCCATTTGGGTGAAATGGCAAAGTGCCAAACTCGGCGTTAAAATTAATGCATTTTCTACTCCCAACATTGCCCCCCTGTTCCCGAGCGGAAACCAAGGGTTTTCGCTTGAGAACAGTGGATAGTTAGCCCAAGAACTATTAATCTATTAGGAAAGAAAAATCATACTGCTTAGAATAATATATATGAAATAGTAATTGTAGTCCAAATGACATGAAAACAGATATATGTAAACAGTTTAGACAAAATGTAATCCAATCTTTCAAAAAAAAAATGCAATTAAAGTCGTAGCATGAATGTTTCAATAGTATATCACCTGAAAACAAAACAAGATCAGACAATGTCAACATCTGGCACAAACAATTTCACTTTGCAGTTACATTCCTTGACAATAAGTCTGCCAGAAAGTTTTCTGATCCCTTGATTGGAATAATTGTATATCTATATTCTTGGATAAGCAAAAACCATCTGTGTAATCTACTGTTTGTCGTAGTTTTTTGATTTAGGGATGTTAGTGGACGGTGATCCGTCTGGAGGTAGAAGTGTGCGCCAAGTAAATAGCGTGATAACTTGCCCATACACCAAATGATGGACAAGAGTTCTCTTTCACTGGTGGAATACCGAGTTTCTGCTGGTAGCAACTTCCTGCTTACATACAAGCATGGATGTGGAGTATCATTGAACCATTGATACAGGCAACCACCAATGCCAGTCTGAGACGCATCAGTCCTCAGAAGAAATGGCATAGTGATATTAGGTAACACCAAAATAGGTGCCTTGGAAAATACAGTTTTAATTTTGTTTAAAGCTCCACTGCAAGTATCGGACCAAACAATTTTATTAGGAGCTCCCTTTTTAGTCAAAGATGACAGGACAGAAGAAATAGATGAAAAGTTCGGAATGAACTTGTGATAGAAGTTAATGAGTCCTAACATGCTCCTAACCTGTTTCTTTGTCCGAGGGATATCTAATTCTAATATGCGTTTGACAGTGTGCTCATCAGGGTATAACATGTGGTTACCAACACAGTGACCAAGAAATGAAATTTCTCGACAACCAATCTGAACCTTTGAAGGTCTAACTGTCAAACCATGCTTTCTGAGTAGCATTAATAAAGATTTTAATCCTGTGATATGTTCTTGCCAAGAACTATGGAATAAACAGATGTCGTCTATGTATGTGATGACATCAGATCTATCTCCTAAGAGTCTCCGCATCATGCGCACAAAAGTCGCAGGAGCATTGACAAGGCCAAAACACATATAATTCCATTGGAATAAACCATATGGAGTTATAAATGCGGTTAGTGGTTTGGCTTTATCAGTTAAAGGGATCTGCCAATATCCCTTGGAAAGATCTAGTTTGCTAAAGTATGTAGCCTGGGATAGTTGTGATAAGAGATCCTCCAAAACAGGCATAGGCTCAGCATCTGTGAGAGTGACACTGTTAAGACGTCTAAAATCAATGCAGATGCGAAGAGATTTGTCCTTCTTTCTAACTAGAACCATAGGAAAAGAATAGGATGATTCAGAAGGAGAAATGATGCCCATGCGTAGCATATCCTTAAGTTCACTATCCACCTGAGATCTGTAGTGTAAGGGTATAGTATACGGTCTGAGTTTGATAGGGTGATCATCAGTCAATGTAATATCATGAGAGATAACATCAGTGCGACCTGGGAGTTCAGTCAGCACATCAGAGAAAGATTCTAAAACAGCAAGAGCCTGTTCTCGATAACTAGAATCTAAATCACCTGATACAGTTACATCTCTCCAAGATTCGGAAGATGTTAAAGGCAGCAGACGAAAATTAAAAGAAATATCGCTCGCTGTAGAATCATCAGATTCCACAACAACTGACAAAGTCTGTTGCACTGGTTCATCAGAAATACTGTCCAAGATAGGTTCTAATTCTGTAGGACGCTCCACATATAATTTTAACATATTGATGTGAAATGTTTTAACTTTGCCCCTTATGTCAATAGCATAATCTACATCAGTTTTCTTCTCAACCACCTTAAAAGGACCCTGCCAAGAAATTAGCAGTTTATTTTCCTTGGTCGGAAGAAGTAGCCATACTTGTTCTCCTGGTAAGAACGAACGTAATTTTCGAGATTGGTTGCAGTGCAATCTCGACCTCTGTGAAGCATTACGTATCAAAACTGATGCATAAGTACATGTATCTACAAGGCGTTGTCTGAGATCAATGACCAGTTCATAGCTGGTGCGGACAGTAACATCCTCCACTGATCCCAACAACAAATCCTTGAGTATGTGCATAGGACCTCTAGGGTTGGCACCATATACCAACTCAAATGGCGAAAAGCCAGTGCTCTCATGGGGCACTTCTCTGTAAGCAAATAAGACTGCTGGTAACATTCGGTCCCAGTCACGAGGGCATGTCTCGGTGACTTTGCCTAACAACTGCTTCAACGAGCCATTGAAACGTTCGCAAACGCCATTGCTTTCCGGATGGTATGGGCTTGTGAACGAATGCTTAATTGCTAACATGTTCTCAATATTTTTCATCATTTGAGACATAAATTGAGTACCACGATCTAATAAGATTTCATCAGGAAATCCTATGCGACAAAAAATAACAAATAAAGCATCAGAGACAGCTGCTGAGGTGATAGTCTTCAATGGTATGGCCTCCGGCCAACGTATACATAAGTCTATACACGTTAGGATATATCTATATCCTCTATCTGACATGACTGACATAGGACCAACTATGTCAACTGCAAGCTTGGTGAAAGGCCGTAATGGCACATCAGTGACTTGTAAGGGTGCAGCGTGGTGCTTGCCCCTACGTGCTACCTTTTGACAAGTTGTACATGACCTGCAGTATAGCTTTACGTCTCTGTTAACACAGGGCTAATAAAAATTTGAGGTGACACGAAACAGAGTACGCTTAATACCCATATGACCAGCTAAAAGCGAGTCATGGGCAGTATTCAATACAATAGGTCTAAAACTCTTTGGAATAACTACCTGTCTCCTGACTAAAACATAGTTGTCAAAGCATCTAGTCAGTACTGAGTTTTTAAATTCAAACCAATAACGTGATGTTTTTGTCTTCTTCACATGCTTGCTCTCTGCTAGAGCAAACAATGGTTGCAAAGCAACATCTTCGCGCTGTTTGGTCGCGAACGACTGGGGGGAAACATTATGAACATTCTGAAGAGATGCTCTCTCACTAAATGGTATAGTTGGCTCTGCCTTGGATTCAGTGGCATGCTGGGCCCTAGTGACCACAGCGTTAGCCAACACTGGGTGAGATTCAACCCATTTATGTATCTCCTCTGGAGAGCAATCCTTAATACCTGGTATATTACCAAGGATAATGTCTGATACTGGTTGGTCAAGGACACATGTCCTTACCTTACCTGTAAAGAATGGTGTGGCAATATCTATTTCTGCCACTGGGTAACACTCTATACTCCCACCAAATGTTATGCACTTCACTGTTTTACCAGTAAAGGCAGATTCATCAATTAATGATCTACGTACTCCGACAGTGGTACAGCCAGAATCACAAAGGACACTTACATGCCTGTTATACAGAAAACCAGTATATAACGTGAGGCGTCCTACGTTCTCACAAGATGACATAGCAGGTAGAGCATGCCCGCAGATCAATCTGGGCTGTGAACCAGGTTGGAATAAAGATTTGCACCCATAACAATTTTCATCATTAAGGGAGCTAACAATACATGCATTGGCATGGTCGGTTCCCTTCTCATCATTCTTTTTTGTAGTTACACATGCATTACCCTTCTCATGATTGCTATTGTCATTATGCCCACAGTGTTTGTTAGTACTGTTTCCATAGTATTTCTTGTAAGGTCTATTCCTAGCACATGACCAACATCTGCCATTATTCCTATTACCACTGTAGGATGCATTGTCTTGTGTGGGTCTATGATCCATCCGTTTGTGATGCATTTCCTCATTACGGTTAGAATTCTGCCGCCACTGACCTTGGTTTGAATAACCATAGTCTCGCCTCTGTGAGAAGTTAGATGGTGACCTCTGCCTTGGGAAGTTATATTTTCCCCGGTAGTTGGATCTATAGCTTTGCCTTACTCTGCTGTCCACACTTTGTGATCGAGGTCTATGACCACCATCTCTAAAGTCATGACGAGCCACACATACTGGGAGTGCGTCCTTTATAGTTGGTTTGTGAACCTCTTTATCTGGGTGAGCTGTCATATATTGTCTCCCAAGTATCTCCATTGCCTCAAGGTCTTTCGGTTTTCTTTCTTGAAAAAAATGAGACAAGATCCGTGCTACATGCCGACAACACCTTGTCACGTAACATTAGATCAAGTAAGCCAGTGAAGGTCTTATTAATTCCGGACAATTCTATCCATCGTTTAGAATATAATTTTATTAATGAGATAAATTCTCCAAAGTCAGCTTTCCTGCTAGGCAGACAGGAATGAAATTTATCACGGAATCCTGCTTCTGTAAGCTGAAATTTACGTAGCAATGTCTCCTTGACAACATCGTAGTCTTCTCTACTACCGCTGTCCAGAGCAAAATAAGCCTGTAGAGCGTCCGCTGTTAAAAAATCGCATAATGTTGCACTCCATTGACCCTTGGGGATCTTCAACGCACTGACCTTGAGCTCAAAACTTTGTAAGAAACTATCGATGCAGTCGATTATTTGGTTGAAATTAGGCAATCGTATCCGGTTTGTGGTCACAGGTGTACTAGATGATGTGTTTGGAGCGTCCAACTCCACTTTTCTTAGGGCGACAGCAACATCTATATCTTTCTGAATACGCAATTTCTCTATCTCCAAATCAGTTGCTTTCTGAGCAGTTGCAGCAGCTAATCTTAATTTTTCTTGCTCAGCGTCAATCTTTAGTTTTTCTAGCGCAAGAGCTTGTGCAAGATCTTTTTCTTTCTCTTCCATCTTCATTCTCTCCAATTTCTCCTTTTGTTCTAACTTGTCCTTCTCCAAATCTTGTGTCTTTTTCTTCTCATCATGTTCTAACTGAAGACGTTTTAATTCACGTTCATTCTGTCTTTCAATTCTTGCATTATAGCTGTCAAATTGTGCAGTAGCAAACGCCTCTAGTTCCGCTCCTGATTTATTAAATTTAATCTCAATTTCTATAAAGTCCTGAAACGAAGACATGGTTTCCTACCAGAAACTACTTTCTGTTCAAAATATAGTGATATTTATAATGATGAACAATACAAAACTCAATACCTATGTAAGTCGTACAAACCCACCAAGGACATAATTAGAATGTGTTAAATTATGGTGATATTGTTAATGAACACTGCAGTGCTCAATACCTGTTATAATAAAAGAAAAAAAAATATGCAAAATTATGCCATGTATATCAATGGGTCCAGACAAATGCACAATGAAAAGATGAAGGCAATGATGTCAATGACAATGATGATGATAATGGTATATTTTCAAATACAACACACACAAAAACAAATCAAAATTAACTAAAATAAGACAACAACAACAATATTCTATATTAAGATGTAAAAAAATAATAATAACTATTAGACACTACAAATAATTCACAACTAAAACGAAACAACCGTCACAATAACAACTAAGGAGAAGAAGGTATAGAAAGCACTATTACAACAACTGACAATGTGAGACATATATACGAAACAATAACAAAACGTAATACCTAACGCCACATCTAAACAAAAATGAAATGTTCGCAATGCAAAAAAGGACTGTCAGTATGAATGCGTCAAAGCGCTAAAATTCCTTAAATGCAAACCTCACATAAACCTATAGAAAATCACCTTTCATCATACTTCCGAAGATGAATGAAAAAAAATGATACCTAAAAAAAAAATGGCAACACTGAACATATAGAATAGAAAAAAAGAAAAATAGCAAGGATGGAGCACGCTATGAAAGCACAAGATGCTTTAAACAAGCTGTTAAAATGAAACTAGACGTATCTTAAAATGCAGACTAAAGTATTTTGGTCTGTAAACGGCGTAACGTTGTTAACACTGTCTCGCGTGAATCAGGAACAATGGTACAAAATAGAAACTATAGTTCTGGAAACTTGTTTGATAATATGTCGTCTGGTCGAACTGTTTTATTTATTTCTTAATAATAAGGTCCGTAAAGTTTCTTTTATAGATTTATAAATGTTAGTACACGTATGGTCCCTGAAAGTCTTCAATGTTTTTGGAAAAACTAGGTCCTCCGTTCGTCTTTAAAATATTCCATAAACAGAAATCGATAAGAGCATGTTTGTTGACCTAAATTCCTGCTGCCGTTAAAGGTCACGGGGCGTGGCTAATTTGCCGCTGTGCGACAAAAACTTTCGCTTGCACGGGACGCTCATTTGCCCGATTGCTGGTTTCACCGCAGTTTTTGCAAAAAGGTTCGTTTGCAAGATATTTCATATACACGAACAAAAAGTCATTGTTAAACAGCCCAGTTCTTCAAAAGAGCTTAAAACACGTTGCCTTAAAAGTGCATCTGAACTCCTGTTTCATGTTCAATCATGTTATAGTTCAATTGATGCAAATGCATTTTAGATAAACTTGGTGCACATAATTAATTCAGGCATGAAAATTCGCGAGGCACAATCCCGGCTTGGCCCCCATCTGTTGAGGGTGTGTGGTTATTTATATTTCGTGCTTATTCCTGCCTTTTGCGTTTGCACGACTGTTTGTTTGTATCCAATATAGATAGGAATGTAATGTCCATGGTTCTTTCTTTACGTGCCTGGCGAATAAACATTAATTTACTTTTGTGCACACATCTCTTTCTCCAACGAAAGTAATAACAGCCGAATGACGGTTTGTAACTTTAATACACATTACGACGAACTTCACATTAGACCCATTGATGTGGTCAGGCAATAAGAACACAATCAAGATTAATAATACTAATAATAAAAGTCACTCATTTGCATGAACAATTATGAATGTTAAATATGCCATACATTATAATACTTCCATGTAAAAACAGGAATATACATTAGGGCTATCCACACACGCCCAAACACACATCTCAACCGTAAAACGGCTGGATACTGACTGCCCCCTTCTTCGCTGCTAACTCTCTCTCGTTTTTTACCTGCCTTGTTAGCAAAACTTCCACAGCCAGTCTCATCACGTGACACAGAGTGGCCATTTGGGTGAAATGGCAAAGTGCCAAACTCGGCGTTAAAATTAATGCATTTTCTACTCCCAACAGATGCTAACAGGCACGCTGCTGCTTTGTCTCTAGTTAGTGCTAGCAAAACAGCTCTTACATTTAACCCTCATTTTTATAATCAACGAAGTATTTATATTTTAAACCAAAAACATGTTCAGCGCAATGATTATCAAACAAAACTTGAATGTAAAAAATTCAGGACATCAGCAGCTTAATGGCTTTGTTCTTGTAAGCAATAAAAGGGAATACCAAATTAAATTTTGCGTCTTGACCCCACACTTCTAGCCTGGAAAGGTAATTAAATTTAGTAAGATTCAAGAATAAAAGTGCAGATCAATTTTAGATAGATATTACTTGCAAGGAAAGAAAAAAAAAAAAAAAAACAAGACACCAACAAGAACAAAAAACGAAAAGTTTATATAACACAGGTTTTTTTTTTTTTTTTTTTTTTTTTTTTTTATAATGAAGTTTTACATTGCGTGCTTTAGCTTGTGTTTTTTAATCAAAATAAGGACACATTCCTGCGCCTTAGCGTCAGTGACCACCGGTTTACGTCTGCTATTCACCCGAGTCAGAACTAGTTTCCTCATTCGTAAGTAACAAACGAGTAGCTGCAGTAGTTGAAAATTACATCTGAAATTTAAAATAAATTAAAAAGGAATTGGTCGTCTGGGGCGTAAGTAGAGACCGCCGTAACTCATGTCCTTACTTTACATTTTACCGGGAAACTGCATGCATGGAGGCATGTCTGAAGTCATCCATATATGACCACCAGATAAGCACAATGCTAAAGTTAATCCCTCTGTGACGCTAATTACACCTTCGTTGACTCTTGAAATCATCCACCCACTTTCCAGGGATTCGCCCTGTGGTGAAACATGTTGAGAACCCAGCATTGCACACTAAACTTGGAGAAGTCACTTGAGCTCCAGATGTAACTCTGGCTTTTTACCTGGTTGGCTGCATGCAGGAGGATCCCACTATGGGCCCATGATGGACAGGGGAGTTGGGAAGCGGTTTTGTGTAGGACGTGACTGTCACAGGATAGACATTTGCCGAAATTTTGAGTTGGTCACGTTGGAAAGTGGCTACACTGTTAGAATAGAAAAACCCGTTTGGCGAGTTGGGCCAAAACGGAAGAGGATATGAAACTTTTGGCGCAAAAGTATTCTTGAGATGTCAGCCGTCCTGTTCGGACGTTTGTGCCCTTTGTCAGCGGTTTTGCTGGGATTACATGAATGCCATTTTTGTTCATTGCTTGCCGATTGTTTCAGGTGTTCAGGATTATTGATAGATTACTAGATTGGTGATGTGATTTCTAGTAGTTCTTTCCTGGATATTATTTACGGTAGAATCTTGCAATTATGTTTTGCCGTGTTTCAGTATTGGGCGTCGCCTGTGAGCGATAGTCATTCTGTAGTCGCTGGTTAGATTATATCGGTGACTGTTGTGCTATTATGTGAGCTGGTGATTCTGGCACGTTATTTGGCATTGTCATTACATTGTGTATTGCATTTCGTGTGTATTGTTAGCCGTGTGTGGCTCATGTGTGTGCGCCTTAGTTATTAAAGGGATATTACCTAATTTAGGTGTTATTGGATTCCTCATGTCAGCTACTGTGTACTGTGGTCGTACCTTTTGAGACAGCGAGCTAAATGTTTAGTGTGAGTAAGTATTAAATCCATAGTACCAGTAGGGGGTCTCTTCACACAGCACCAGTAGCCTGGTGTGGTCTGTGTGTGTGCTGGGTAGCACTATATACTTAGAACATATTCTGACAGTGACCATTCCTTGGGAGAACCCAGACCCAGAGCACAGTATTGTAGCTCTTCATATTGGGAGAACCCCCTTGGATGGCGGGAAATGCACAGTATTCCACGCACTTCTTGCTCCTAGCTTGCGACCAGATGTAACAATCCTTTAAATGCAAGCCAAGCTGGAGAAACTGGAGCTCATGGCTTCAACTCAACACGTTTCAGAATGGCAGAAAAGCCACAGGAAAAGCCTAGATCTCATCATCATCATCAGTTGCCATCTCCACAACGAAGGTTGGCTGTAATGGATCTCCAACGTCTTCTGTCTCTTGTCTTGGTGGTGCACTCTGATAGACTCTTTCCTGTCCATCTCTTGATGTTATCTTCCCACTTATATCGCTGTCTTCCCCTTGCGCGTTTGCCTTCAACTCTCCCTTCTGTTATGATCTTCTGCAAGGTGTTATGCCTTTTTATGTGGCCAAAGTATTTTAGCTGGCCTAAATCTACAATGTAGATAATACCAAGGAGTCTTTAATGTGGTGTAAAAGAGCGAGAAACCAGCAATCCTAGTTAACAACAAAACAAACAACAGCAGCAACAATAACCGGGAAATTGCGTCACTGCTCGCTCTGATATAACCACATTTCTTATTCATCTCATACCACCAGTGATCTGTCCCATACATTTTAAACTATTCATTCATTCATACAGTAATACACAATAACAAATCATCCCCACCTGCACACACATGACTGCTTTGTCAAACACCATGAGGCAAAATAGTTTTATTTTAACAATGACTGGAAAATTGACAGTGTATATAGTTTTTTTTTTCATTTGCTGTGTGCTTTTTCTAAAAATTTCCAATTGTGATAAAAACTATATTTATGATCAGAAGCAACTGAAATTTTCCAACATTATGTAAAAATGGATTACTACCACGAAAGTGGTTTTAGCAGTTCTACTACTTTAAAATGTTATTTCACATTTTTAAGGCCCCCCCCCCCCCTTTTGCATGGATTAAACGTCGTAAAATTCGGAGTTGGGACATTTTTTTACCGACACCGACTCCACTAAATATTGACCGACTCCACTAAATATTGACCGACTCCACTAAATATTGACCAACTCCACTAAATATTGACCGACTCCACTAAATATTGACCGACTCCACTAAATATTGAACGACTCCACGAATCCTAGCCCTGCCTTGCTGGCTTCTTTCTTGAAGGACATGTCTTACTATTTACTTGTCTTCTCCATATGGAAACATGTCTGTCTCCTTGATTTTTATTTGTTGAACAGATATCATCTGAGTCTGTAGTGGCCAGTTCTAAGTCTGTAAATTATTACTTGACCTCGTCTGTTTAACAAGTAGTATGCTTCTGTTATTTACGACTCTTAGTGTTTTCTTGTTGTGAAGAAACAAGAATTTCCATAAATTATGTTCCCTCTACTGGGACTCGAATCCGGTACCTTTACAATTCGAGGCAGATGCCATACCACTTTGCCACTCCGACCCCGAGCACAGAGTTAAAATGATGATGATGATGATGTATGTGTGACATATAATGGAAAAAGAGCCTACAGTAATCTGACAGTTTTTGTAATCTCCTAGCGCTCTATGATTTGCTAGCAAAACCATGCATTTTCTGCCTGTGTTTACTCACACAAGCTTGCTTTTTTCATCCACGCCTCTTCTCTTCGACCTCAAGCAAACGAAGTGTTTGCAAACTTTCGTGACCTGCCCGTCATAACAGGTAGCGAATCAGGTTTGTTTACCTCGTCTTCGTGAAAAACACAGAATCTTTTGAAGTCTACGAAGGGAAATCCAGGGTTCCCCGAGTACGCTTTGAAGTAGACTCACGGGCAAAATCTTCGAGAGACCCGTTAAACGTAAGAATTCTTCTGATGTCGATTAGCAACGCCCGACAGAGCGACCTGTAAGCCTTTGTCTTGTAACTCTGTTTCGGATTCTCCGTTACACACAATAGCGCGAAAATTAACAACATCTATAGATAAGAGAAATATAATGATATATAAACTTTTCTTAAACCTGCAATCAGTTGTCACTCAGAATTTTTGGATAGTCTAAGCACGCAGTTCTAGGACCATTTTGTTAAATGTGTTATTAGCAATTCGTGGGGATTTTCCATTCTGATTTCTAGTAATAGAAATTAGTGCTTACGTGTTTAAAAGTGTTAGCTTTTACCCATTAAAAGTGTTAGCTTTTACTATTATAATTCACTTAGTTTTTCTAGCTGTTAAAACTAGTGAAATAAAATAACGTGTAGCTATTTCATACCAGATGTTCAGTTATAATGTTAATTTTCACCACACGCTTTCTCACACAAGAAGAGATGGTTTTAGCTGACTGGTTTATATGCTAGGCGCGACAGATAGTAACAGAAAAGAATTCACACTTTATTTCATTTGTGCATATTTATTATAAGTGCCTGTTATTTAATACCATACGACTAAACTATCAGACGCCGACCAATTTAATAGCTATTAACGACAAACGATACTTTGTGTAAGTGCACATATGGATAATTAAATAATAATTAACATTGTACGCTGACTGCCGGCGCGTGCAAGAGGTGGGAGAGATGCATAACTCCATCCGACCTAAAAGTCAGCGCTAGCGAAGGCTGAACTTGTAGGCGTATAGGAAAACACCGTGTGCCTTTTAAATTTAATCAGGACTGACGGAGCGGAGGCGAGATCGTCTTGTCCCCGTCTGTGTGTGTAGATATAGGATTAGCATAATTTTTATATATATTGTTTCTTGTATTCTTCGCAGACCTGATCACATAGGCGTCCAGTGGGCTTTTTTCTGATTGGTTAATGTTGTCTCTTTTTCTTGGCTTGTGCGTCACCAATTTCATTTGTGAGCGCGTATTCGCCCAAGATACACGAGAAACATTTTAACTTATAATTTTAACTGGACTTACCAAACCCAGATATTTTTCAATTTTATCAGCTCACTGGGATGTAAAAAAGATAACCTTTATTCCCGACTTCTGACAGTCGTATTCAAGCGAAGCATCCAGAAATTTACGCTGTTTCAGAATCGGCACTCTAACATACAGTCAGCCGATAGGATTATCATCTTCATCATTTGTAACATTTTTTTTTTTGCAACCGGATGTTTCCCAATACTTGAAGTATTTTCCTCTTTTAACTGTGAACCCCAAGAGCACGTTCCTACACCAACTATTCGCGGTGCCATTTTGTTCATCCAGGAAAAAACAAAAACACCAGATTCGGCGTTCACCTCACTAGTCTTTGTTTGTTAGAGGATGAACTGGAGCTAAATTTGGGAAGTGAACCTGATTATATATATATATATATATATATATATATATATATATATATATATATATATATATATATATATATATATATATATATATATATATATATATATATATATATATATATATATATATATATATATATATATATTCAGGGACAATTGTATTTCCAAGGGATATCACCAAGAGTAGGTAAGAGTGATTGAGTGGCCACTGTATTAAAGACTGTGTGAGTATTTTTCTTTGTTTCAGGGAATTTACCAACATTGGATTTGCTTAACCTTGTTTACTTTACTGGGTAGCATATAGTAGGAACTTGTTTACTTTACTGTCTACTCTGTATCATAGTGCTAACATTCGACCTTTGGGTTATTAACTTTGGGTTCTGTTCTCCATAGGGGAAGGGCGCATCAATTTTTGTTATATTATATGTATGTAAATATGATTTGTTTGATCTTTTTTTTAGATAATTGGTGTTATCAAGTTTAATGATGATAAAGAACAAAGAAACTTAACTTTGTGTGTTGGTCAGACCCATACCCAATTAACCGTAGTTTTTCACGTTTGTGTGTCTTGTTATCACATAGCTGTATGTGTGTGTGTGTGTAGCTAAACTTATATTTATATGTATGAGGAGGGCAAGGTTGTCTTGTACTAAATTACAGTCGTATAGATAGGCTGGAATAAAGAAAAACTTACTCATGCCAGAGACATATCTTTTTCCTTAAGCTAAACCCCTTGAAATCTATTTCTCACACCTTGCTCACGTACCTATCACCATCCACTCTACTCAGACGGGCCAAAAATAACTCACAACCTATCTGTACGACAGTACGTCCGTATCTCATTACCTGCTGTCATCTTGCATTCCTCACATACTTATGTGTAAAATTCACGTCACACCTTCACCATTTCTTTGTTCATGACGAGTTTGCTGCTCTGTAAGGAGCGTTAAAGAAAATTATGAATGATGATGCTATTATCCTTGCTGTGTACAATGGTGTACGCAGCTGCGTTTAGTGCTTCCGATTCAGCTTTGAAGTTGTTTGAAAATTTCCCATTGACGTTTAGTCAGTTTTAACGCTGAATACCAAACTTGTAAAAATTTAAAAGCAGTGAATTTTACTACTGAATCCACACTACCAGTAAATGTAAAACGAGCGAATTTCATAATTAAAATCTTTTCACCTATAAATTTAAAACCAGATAATTTTGCTACAAAAATGTTATCACCTGTAAATGTAAAAACCAGAAAACTTTACCACTATAATCTTATCACGTCTAAATGTAAAAAAGTCAATGTTACCACTAAAAACCTTACTACCTGTAAATGTAAAACCAGACAATTTTACCACTAAAATCTTATCACGTCTAAATATTAAAAAAGTCAATGTTACCACTAAAAACCTTACTACCTGTAAATGTAACACCAGACAATTTTACTACTAAAATCTTATCACGTCTAAATATAAAAAAAGTCAATGTTACCACTAAAAACCTTACTATCTGTAAATGTAAAACCAGAAAATTTTACCACTAAGATCGTATCACCCATAAATGTAAACCAGTCAATTTTACTAATAAAACCTTATTACCTGTAAATGCGTCCAACTGACAGAGTGGCTAGAATGCTGGTCTCTCGTGGCAAAGGTGCTGAGTTCGGCACGCTTCGGTCTACCCAGCTGTAAATTGGTACCTGACTTTACTTGATGAGTTGGGGAAGAAAAAGGCAGCGGGGAAGGGAACTGGTCACGCCACCTCTCGGTGCTGGACCTAGTACGGTGAAGTCTCTAACACTTCACTCCCCTACGGCAGTATTTGCTTCGGGTATACCTTCTTCTTCTGCCTGTAAATGTAAAACCAGACAATTTAGAACCATAATCGTATTCACGTTGAGATGTAAAACCAGACAATTTAGAACCATAATCGTATTCACGTTGAGATGTAAAACCAGACAATTTAGAACCATAATCTTATTCACGTTGAGATGTAAAACCAGACAATTTAGAACCATAATCTTATTCACGTTGAGATGTAAAACCAGACAATTTAGAACCATAATCGTATTCACGTTGAGATGTAAAACCAGACAATTTAGAACCATAATTTTATTCACGTTGAGATGTAAAACCAGACAATTTAGAACCATAATCTTATTTATGTTGAGATGTAAAACCAGACAATTTTGAACCATAATCTTATTCACATTGAGATGTAAAACCAGACAATTTAGAACCATAATCTTATTCACGTTGAGATGTAAAAGCAGTCAATTTAGAACCATAATCTTATTCACGTTGAGATGTAAAACCAGACAATTTAGAACCATAATTTTATTCACGTTGAGATGTAAAACCAGACAATTTAGAACCATAATCTTATTCACGTTGAGATGTAAAACCAGACAATTTAGAACCATAATCTTATTCACGTTGAGATGTAAAACCAGACAATTTAGAACCATAATCTTATTCACGTTGAGATGTAAAACCAGACAATTTAGAACCATAATCTTATTCACATTGAGATGTAAAACCAGTCAAATCTTAGCTCTAAAATTATACCACATATAAATTTAAAATCAGTTAATTTTACCACAAAATCTTACCACCTGTAAATGAAGGACCAGTTAATTTTACCACAAACAATTTACCAACTGTTATGTTAAAACCAGGTAATTTTACCACTAAAACCTAAATCACCTGACAGGTAAAATTAGGCCCTTTAACCAGTAAAATCTTGTTACCTGTAAATGTCCAACCAGTAAATTTTACCACTCAAATCGTATCATCAGTAAATGTAACTTTAATCCATTTTATCAGTGAAGTTTTATTACCCGTAAACGTGAAACCAGTTAATTTTACCACTAAAATCTTACCATATGTAAGCATAAAATAACAATTTTACCACTAAAATCTTAACACACGTAAGTGTAAAATAACAATTTTATCACTAAAATCTTACCATACGTAAGTGTAAAATAACAATTTTACCTCTAAAATCTAACCATATGTAAGTGTAAAATACAAATTTTACCATTAAAGTCTAAATCATCTGTAAATGTAAAACCAGCCTTTCATTTGTATCAATGAAATCACACAATCAGTAAATATTAAAACCGGTAAACTATCGATTTTGGTATATGAAAACAAGGTTGTTCCGATCTTACGTGATCAAGAATTTAGGGCGCCTAAAAATTAATGAAATAACAAATGACAGTCTATTAACAACTGCACAGAAACCTTTGCGTCTGTTCTTACTTAATTACCCGTTTCTGTTATTTTGAATCTTTTCAAAGCACGAGCTATCGATTTAAGCGTTATGCCGGTTTAGACGTTAATTGGTTATTGAGATGGCTGGATAAATGGATGAGTGATTAAATCGCGCATGAATACATCAATATTTTATGAGGCAACGCCTGATCGATGCAAGCAATAACTTTATTGATAAAACATATTTAGATATTTTGTTTAGTTGTTCCTTTCAACCGATCTAATTTATTATGCGTTTATTTGCGTTCTGCCTGCATCACTAAAACGATGTAACAAGAACTAAGAGCCATCAAGTGTTTGTATAACTCTTTATAACTTACTTGTTTAGAAATCTGGACAGTAATCAAACATTTGGAAGAAAGAACTGAGGCCCTGGAGATGGTGATATATAGAAGAACGGAGCGCATCTCATGGAAGGAGAAGATAACAAATAGAGGCCCTAGAAAAGACAGGAATGAAAGGAGATTAAGCAGATCAAGGGATCCCGTTACACGCCCATTGAGGCATTTTGGGAATATGGTGCTAGGCCCATATTTTCTTGATCATCAGCACACTAGGGGTGACGTGGTCAGCATCACGCCGACCGCTTTAACCTTCCCAGAGTTGCTCTGGTACCCAATTCATGAGGCTGTGTCGACCCCAGTGCCGTTTGCGGTCTCAAAAATACCACCTCAACTGGGGATTGAACCAAGGACCACTGAGCTAGGAACCCAGTGCACTAACCACTGTGCTACCGCGGCTCCTGAAACAGATCAAAGTTAAAGGTAAAGGAGTTCCTTATCAGATACTGCATTGGGGGGGTAAAGTATTAGAGACTACATCATACTAGGTCCAGCTTCGAGAGATGAAGTGACCAGTTCTATTCCTCGCTGTTGTTGCCTTCCCTAACCCAAGAGCAGAATAAGGCACCCATTTACAGCTGCGTAGACTGGAGTGCGACGCTACCGTGTTTCGAATCCAGTACCTGTGCCGTGAGAAGCCATAGCTCTAACCAATCTGCCAATCAAGATCAAAGTCCGACAGCTAAAATATGTTCTCTATATAAACGACATAAAAGGTAAAGGCAGTCCCATAGCAGATCCTGTCGTAGAGGAGTGAAGCGTTAGGGACTTCCTTATACTAGGCCCGGCATCGAGAGGTGGGAGTGACCATTTCCCTTTCTCGCTGCCTTTTCCTTCTCTAACTCAAGTGCAAAGTCAGGTACCCATTTGGAGCTGGTGTAGTAGGGAATGAAGTTTTAAGGGAGGAGTAGATAAGGAAGGAACAGTAAGATAAGAACGTTCGCGAAATACTTAAGTAAGTGGTAGTGGGTGCAAGGTTAAGTTACAAACAGAACGGCGTGATCGTCGCCGCGAGCTCGAGAGGGCTCAATACAAATTTGATGATAAAGGATAAAACGAGATAAGTGATTGGGCTTAGGTCAGATGGCCAGACCAATCAGAAGATAAGAACATATAGCGGTCAGCTAAAAATAGGAAAACAGGTGGTTGCACGGGCAGTTGGAGAATAGCTAGTAGAGCAGGGGACTCAAGAGAAGTTAGAGACAGTAAAGAGGTTAGGAACTTCAGTGTTGAGGAAGAGGATTGGCGCTAACGAGGTTTCGTGAATGCAGAAAGTTATAGCTGCAGGCCAATTCGGTAGATCGAGCAGAAATTCAGAGAATCCTATGAGAACTGAACCAACAGTAAGTAAAAGTTGATGACTGGCGATGATGATGACGATGAAAATGATAATAATGCTGGTGTTGATGATGACGATGATAATTATGATGATGATGGTGTTGAAGATAAACGATGATGTTGATGATGCCGACGGTAATGATGATGGTGATGATGACGATGGTAATGATGATGATCATGGTAATGATGATGATGGTGACGATGATGGTGATGGTAATGATGATGATCATGGTAATGATGATGATAATGATGGTGACGGTGATGGTAATGATGATGATCATGGTAATGATGATGATGGTGACGATGATGGTGATGATGATGGTAATGATGATGATGTTGATGATGATGAAGATGAGATACATTCATCTCACAATTTTAATGAACAAACCTGGTTGATTTTATTGAAATTCACAGAGAGTTCATTTTGCCTCGAACGCCAATAACCTCCAGCACGCGCTAATGGAACATAAACAGGTGACATGAATAATTAAGCACCTAATCTGTTTCTGTTTTAAACTTTAACCTCAACTTCCCCAAACCACCACCACAATTTCGCCCATTGACTTCTCTGTTTTTCTCTATCCTAGGTTTAAGGACATTGCGAGAAAGACATCTAGCCAGATCTGCTCAAGAAATCAGGACCGCCATATTTCGATCGGAAACCGGAAATTTGTCGCCGAGGGACCAATCACAGCAGGTCTTTTTTACTCTTGGAGAGCCACCTGTCTCGAGTGGCCCAGGGGCAGTAACTCCCATGATGAGAAGTGATATTAGCAGAGTAACGTCGCTTTATGAAAATAATTTAGATAATGGAGAAAATAATGAGAGTAAGTTAGAAAATGTGCTCGAGGGCAAAGGTGATATCCGCCGATCCAGAAATTCGGAATCGATCATTTCAAAAACTGACGAAAGAGTCCAAATACTTACAGAAAGTACAAGTATCGATACACACAGTGAACGTAATGATTGTTTCAAACATGAAAATGAGTGCTTCAGAGAAAATAACTGTATCGATACGACTCTCACACATCAAGACAATATATTTAGAATTCATAGAAAAGACTGCTTCAAAATGAATGAGAAAATGCACAAACGGTTGGATAGTCATAGCTCAACTCAAATTTATGACACGTGCCCGGAGAAGAGTCCTGATTCCAGAGATGATATAGATGATTGCCAGAATTTTACACGCACCACTGACCAGGACGGTAGTGATGTTATTGTAGATGACGCTAATGGTGATGAAGATGACAGTTTGGACAGAGAGAAGGATATGGAAGAAATGGGTAAGCGGAAGCAACGGCGGTACAGGACTACGTTCACGAGTTACCAGCTGGAAGAACTAGAGAGAGCCTTCCAGAAAACACATTATCCGGACGTCTTTACAAGGTGAGTAGGATTATTTGTTAATGGCCATATGTGTCAATTGTTAATGACGTACAGTGTTACTATTTACTTAAGATTACTTTTCTGATTTCTCGACGGCGTCACCTCAGATTGGGCGAAAATGAGCTCTCAAGGCATGCAGGAGAGAGGAGAAAACGTCGAAAGGAACACCAGGAAAAAAAAGCAGCTGAGGGTTGTCACCTCAGGGGCGCATTCCCATAGTCAGTTATGACTGAAGGGGGCCATTATTATTACTTTTCTGGTGTATGTTTTAAACTCTGTCTAACCTACGAACCGTAATAAAAGTGTTCAATACCAAAACCGTAATACAATTTTTTATTACCGCCCATGTGTTACAGGGGCCCTAAAGGTGAGCAAAGAGTAGTAACGCTTCAACTTACCACGCATATCGTAAGTGGACACCAAGGAGGGTCTGGCATGCGGTCCGGTTAACCCATCCTATAGAAAATTCATAAAACCACAAACAGTAAGTCATTTAAGCCAGCCAAGACAAACAGAAGGTCCTCTTGGATGAAGATGACATGTAAAGACCTGATGGCACGTGACAAGAAGACTTGGCATAAGTTTCTTGAAGGCCTATGCTCCTTGGTGAGCTGAAGTGTTGATGATGATGACAAGAATTAACGTATGACTACCAGAGAAAATGATTAAGACGATGACAAGAATTAACGTATGACGACCAGAGAAAATGATTAAGGACGATGACACGAATTAACGTATGACTACCAGAGAAAATGTAAGGACGATGACACGAATTAACGTATGACTACCAGAGAAAATGTAAGGACGATGACACGAATTAACGTATGACTACCAGAGAAAATGATTAAGGACGATGACAAGAATTAACGTATGACGACCAGAGAAAATGATTAAGGACGATGACACGAATTAACGTATGACTACCAGAGAAAATGATTAAGGACGATGACAAGAATTGACGTATGACGACCAGAGAAAATGTAAGGACGATGACAAGAATTAACGTATGACTACCAGAGAAAATGTAAGGACGATGACACAAATTAACGTATGACTACCAGAGAAAATGATTAAGGACGATGACACGAATTAATGGATGACTACCAGAGAAAATGATTAAGGACGATGACAAGAATTAACGTATGACGACCAGAGAAAATGTAAGGACGATGACAAGAATTAACGTATGACGACCAGAGAAAATGATTAAGGACGATGACAAGAATTAACGTATGACTACCAGAGAAAATGATTAAGGACGATGACACGAATTAACGTATGACTACCAGAGAAAATGTAAGGACGATGACACGAATTAACGTATGACTACCAGAGAAAATGTAAGGACGATGACACGAATTAACGTATGACTACCAGAGAAAATGATTAAGGACGATGACAAGAATTGACGTATGACGACCAGAGAAAATGTAAGGACGATGACAAGAATTAACGTATGACTACCAGAGAAAATGTAAGGACGATGACACAAATTAACGTATGACTACCAGAGAAAATTTAAGGACGATGACACGAATTAATTGATGACTACCAGAGAAAATGTAAGGACGATGACACGAATTAATGGATGACTACCAGAGAAAATGATTAAGGACGATGACAAGAATTAACGTATGACGACCAGAGAAAATATAAGGACGATGACAAGAATTAACGTATGACTACCAGAGAAAATGATTAAGGACGATGACAAGAATTAACGTATGACGACCAGAGAAAATGATTAAGGACGATGACAAGAATTAACGTATGACTACCAGAGAAAATGATTAAGGACGATGACAAGAATTAACGTATGACGACCAGAGAAAATGTAAGGACGATGACAAGAATTAACGTATGACTACCAGAGAAAATGATTAAGGACGATGACAAGAATTAGCGTATGACTAGCAGAGAAAATGATTAAGGACGATGACAAGAATTAACGTATGACTAGCAGAGAAAATGATTAAGGACGATGACACGAATTAACGTATGACTACCAGAGAAAATGATTAAGGACGATGACAAGAATTAACGTATGACGACCAGAGAAAATGTAAGGACGATGACAAGAATTAACGTATGACTACCAGAGAAAATGATTAAGGACGATGACACGAATTAACGTATGACTACCAGAGAAAATGTTTGAGGACGATGACAAGAATTAACGTATGACTAGCAGAGAAAATGATTAAGGACAATGACAAGAATCAACGTATGACTACCAGACAAAATGATTAAGGACGATGACACGAATTAACGTATGACTACCAGAGAAAATGTTTGAGGACGATGACAAGAATTAACGTATGACTACCAGAGAAAATGATTAAGGACGATGACAAGAATTAACGTATGGACTACCAGAGAAAATGATTAAGGACGATGACAAGAATTAACGTATGACGACCAGAGAAAATGATTAAGGACGATGACAAGAATTAACGTATGACTACCAGAGAAAATGATTAAGGACGAACAAAAACATTTAAGAGCTATTATTCACCGCACAATTTCAGTACAAGAAGCAAGATGACCTTGTCATCATCAGGTGCATCAAGCAAGATGACCTCGTCATCATCAGGTGCCATCTTTACATCGAAAGTCGGCTGTAGTGGATCTTCTTCTTCTTCGTTCGTCCTGAAAAGGACGTTGGTTGCGTTGTGTCCCTTTACAGCGAAGCTGCGATATCTGCACCTTTCGGCCGACACATCCGACTTCAGCACGGCATTTTTTGGGACCGGGTTTGCCTTCCCACTTCGATCCCTACTCTCTCAGCCAGACTGCAGTGATGCAGCCTGTTTCCAGGACCACCACTTGGAGGTGGAGTAGGGTCTTGGTCAGCTTTGGTTCGTTGACCCTGACGCAAGCAGTCAAGCTATGGGTCGCTTACTGCATTCTCTATTGTTGCATCTTTAGGTCCAGTGGATCTTCAATGTCTTCTGTCTCTTGTTTCGATGGTGCACTCTGGTAGACTCTTTCCTGTCCATCTCTTGATGTTACCTTCCCACTTATAGCGCTTTCGGACGAAGTTGGTCGCATCCCGAAAGATATCTTCTACGGACAATTGGCAGATGGCAAAAGAACAGTTGGACGACCGCGGCTGAGGATCAACGATGTGTGCAAGAGAGACATGAGGGCACTGGACATAAATCCAGCAACCTGAGAGGATGAAGCTGCCGATAGCAACAAGTGGCTATGCTCTCTACGGTGCGCCCTGAGATTGGGTGAAAATCTCTCATAGCAAGCAGAAGAGAGGAGAAAACGTCGAAAGGAACACCAGGAAAATAAGCAGCTGAGGGCTGTCACCTCCGGGGCGCATTCCCATAGTCAGATATGACGGAAGGAGATATTATTTTATTATAAGGTATTATGACTTTTTACATGGCCAAAATATTTTAGCTGTCTAATTTTTATATCTTTCATTTGATGAATCAGACCTAAAGGTCTTTTGTATTTGGAGATGCGCCCTAATATAACTGACTAGGTTGAACGGGACGCACCTCGCCAAAACTTTATTTTTTTTTAAATATCTTTCATTAATCCTCTTTTAATTCCTAGGTTTTCTAGGTCTGTTTATTTGTTTTCTTCTCTACCAAAATGAAATACTAAATCTAAATATCAACAATTGCCAAAAAGATCCTAACTAACATAATTACCGATGCATGTTACGTCGGTCGGTCTCACTCAAAATAGTAACTCGCGCCAGAAAAAAAGTGCGCAACGCACGGTGTGCAACTTGCGCTGCGTGGGTGTTATATAAAATAAATACTTCGGTTTTTTTTTTTAATTGTTTCACGAAATTAGTAGCGCTCGACAAAGAAAAAGTGCGTAAAAATTGGTGTGCATGAGCCCTCACCCGATGTACAAATCATGAAAACTTGAAAGTTTTTGTTAAAACCACTTAGTATCAGGGAACACTCTTTGAAAACAATCCACGCACTTTCACACGAAATGTTGTCATCAAAGAACTTTTAAATTGAATCTAAAATAACATAATTCTCGCCGTGTGTAGGTTGGTCACAGCTGAGGAATGCAACCGTGTTGAAAAATTGTATTGTTTCCATTATATATACTCTCCCGAAAATAGTTACAATCAACAAAGAAAAGCGTTCAAATGACGGTGTTCATGAACAGTTTGATTACACTGTATAATGGAAAGAAACCAAAAACACTCTAAGAATGTACTTCTATCTGCTCATCCGGGAACGGAAACAGCACACTATAATTAAAAACCCGTCAAGTTGACGGTGTTACCGATGTGTGGTTTCTTTACTGGACTGACATTGACAATGATGTTGTCAGTGCTGTCGGGCTTACTACATGTGGCCGACGTGTATCTTGATAACGCGAATATTGTGGTAAAGTACAGTGATAAAGCGATAAAATCATAATATATATATATATATATATATATTAAAGTCAAAATAATAGAAGTAGAAATAAAATTAATAAAGTTGTCACGCGTCTTCTTCCCTGCGCCAGAAAACGCATTGATTTAAGCAGGACAGAACATAGTGAGAAATCTTATCGCCTCGTTGGTAGTATTGGCTTTTAAAACGCGCCCGTCAAGGGTTAACGATAAAAATTTGAAAATTCTACTAGCGTAGGGTTCCAGGAAAGATAGAAAGAATAAAACACACGAACGCATAAGATTGAGAGAGCAGACACCAGCTGCCGGCTTGTCAAGTGTTAGAGGTTTGAATTACCTACTCGGGCCAACAGTGCGAGACGAGGCCGCTAGCTTGTGTCGAAAACGATGTCGCAAGTTTGAAAATTTAAAAATACCCCGCTAGCCCAATACATTTCTAACCACAGACACTGTGGAAAAATATATATATACACACACGCATAATTACTTCCTATCGGGAAAAAGGAAGATCTGAGGCGAATTTTATAACATTCAAGTAGTTGAAACTTAGAAAAACAACGAACACCAAAATGGAAAATATATTGAATTCTTTATTACTAGGTTTATGATCATAAAAGTTGGCTAGTCTAAGAGCTGGTCTTGTCCTGATGGGTAATATGCTTTCGAATAAAAAATCCGACAGATAGAAATAAAGTTATGGACAAAAGACTGTATTTGTTCGTACAAACAGACCAACACATGCTCGTTTGGACTTGCACTAACGGTGACATTTTTTGACGCGTCCTTGAAAAAGGCAGGAAAAGGTTACATGCAGTCTGTTGTAGAAAGGGGCAGAAAAGGGGGAGAAAAATTATGGGATGGCTTAACACAAAATATATTTAGCAGTAGAAATCTAAGGAGAGAGGAAAAAACTTGGTAGTGTCCAAAAATCAAGTCTGTTTTTGCTTTTAATTTCAAATTTCAAAATTGTCGTTCGTTCATTGGCCAAAGCCTTTCATATTCTTGAGAAAATTCAAGGGCTTGACGCCATTTGTAGAAGATAGTCCCGAGAGCAGGACGCTGTGTATTTCTGAAAAGTGATTAGCCTTATTAAAGCAAATATATATGAAAGTATAGGAATCACAGTTCAGCCAGCAGTATATCTGGAATCTGCTATTCAACGTACCTGTGTTTTTTTCACTGAATTTCTGGGTTTTATCTGGCAATATTCCGATGCCAGATTTCTATGGGAAAGCCGTTGAGAAGTTTTAGAGTCCAGTAGTGATAGGGGTCGCCAGTTTCCCCCCTATTACTTTTGGAGCAGTGGTCATTCGGCAGAAAGAATTCAGACAGTTCCAGTGGGCCAGATAAGTGAAATATCTGGTACCCTAACAGTACATCAGCTATAAGAGCAGCATACCCCTGTATTCAAGAAATAAAACATTTCCCTAGTGAAATTAACAGAGACAGTGTATTTTAAAGAGACTGGGAGTGATTAAAGAATCCCAAACAGCCATCCAGTGTTAGAAACCAGTAATAGACAGATTTTAGTAACATTATTAGTATAATTTACCAGTATTTGTTTGGACACTTGTCCCTGTGGGTCTAAAATTTACCTTTTGTATATATATCTTGAATTCTTTTCATTTTTAAAAGTCCTGACCAGAAGAATACTAGGTTCAGGACCAATAAATCATACAGAAAATTATTAATTGTACAAATTTATCTGAGGTGTTATTTCCTTAATCATAGACCTTAATACTTGTTTGTGTAGAGGTGTATTATTGTTAAAGTACCATCACACCACACTTGCATATCCCTAGACATTAGACGTAGCTATCATTCATACTAGTCAATAATAAGTCTGCTTGAGGCCATAAGGTGGTAGCAGAAAGGTATCCTGATAACTCACCCTAAATTTGTTAGAATCAGGGACCTTCACAGCTGGCCTCATTCAGTACATTAAGGAAAAATATCAACATCATTTCATAACATCAAAACCCACCACGATAAATATGATGTGGGCTGTTACTTTGGCTTATGGTGATGACAATTGAGTTCAGTAACTATGTTTAAAGGGTCAATGCAGGATAACCAACTGGCACGGATAAACACTGCACTCGTTGGGAGAGTTAGTGTTAACATATTTATTCATGACGAAAACTTTACATCCATAATTTACAGACATTCTTCATCAGCAATGGTCGTGATAGAAAAATGTACATAGCATAATTACGATACACCAAAGGCGTTGACTGACTGCACCAACCGTTACCACATCAAGGTTAACGGATTAGTGATATACATGGTTCTGACGAAGTGACCATGTTAATATTCTTTACGTAGTTATTTATATTCCTTTACGCTTCAATCAGTTCCTAGCGTTAGAGGGACACACTAGCAACTTAACACATCTGGTCAAGTTGAAGCTCTGCCATAACGGTACAGGAGACGAAGTATCGGAGGCAAGATACTTAAAACGAGCCGTTTCTGGATAAATATTCAAATTATAAGCTTCTTGGCATAGCTCCCTCAAGAAGAGTGTATTCATCTTTTGGATGGTCATAATGGCTACTTATTCGTGTCTTCCCTTGACTTGGGTACGAACCCCATAATCAATCACGTCTATACAAGACGCTAGTTATCTAGATCTGCCTCCAGTACCTTGCCCGGATAGCAACAAAATCACCGCGACAAACCGCGCCATACCCGTTTAAGAATGGTGCACGGTCGTACGCAAATAATTAAACATACAATTAACCTAGATGCGCTCAAATGTGCGTCTACAAAACACTAGACGCACATGTGAGGATCTCAAACATTTAACTCCCCTCTATGAATATAAAATAAATTAACAGACGGGTTATTGCTAGTATATTTAAGATAATTTCAATTGCAATAAAAAGATGAAAAAAGAAGCAATAAACTAAAGTCTTTCCTGAGAAGTTCCCGGGGGTCTCTGAAGAGACAGAGACAGAATAAGACTATTGCTGCCTCGGGCATGTCGTGCAGGGCAACTAAAATGAGGTTAGGCATGGTGCAGGCAACCTCATCCATTAAAAAGAAATTGCTATAGAAAATCACCGCCGCAATCGCATATAAATGACTAGTGCGGATTTCCTGCAGGGAAACTAGCTGCAGTGGTAGCTGCGTACTCCGTAAGGTGCGCAAAGGAAAATGGTGATTGTGAAAAGAAGAATTAATATGTAAGTGCAAGAGTAAATGAGAATGATTAAGAGGAAGGTGCGGAGATGCAGATTAAATCAACAGACAATCAAGATACTCTTCTGTCCAGTTTCATTCGGGAAACGGATTTAACTCATCATTTTCTTAAAAATAACCTTAAAATGTAAGTTTTTGATTGTTTCTTCAAGATAAAATTTTAATTTAAAGTATTGCAGCATTATTATGGATCAAAATGATAAGATGGCTGCAATTAAAAACCTGTCAATTTTGACGGGTTATTGCTAGTAATCTAATACATACGTTTAACTTTCTCTTTATTAGCTGTAAATACCAAGAACATCATCTTATTGAGTTTTTCTTCATCACATTTTTGTCAATAGAAGATGTGTTTTTTTAAACCACATCTTATTTACTGAAGATGTGTTTTCTTCGTTATCACATCTTTATCCATAGAAGATGTGGTTTCTTCTTTGTAACATCCTTATTAATAGAATATATGTTTTCTTCCTCATCACATCTTTGTCACTAGAAGATGTGATTTCCTCTTTGTAACATTCTTATTAATAGAACATATGTTTCCTTCTTCATAACATCCTTATCACTAGAAGAAGAATAATCTTATTGAGTTGTCTTTTATCTTTGCACGGAGTCTTCTTCTTCGTACACTCTCAGACGTCCACTTGAATGTTTTCAAAGAAAGCAGTAGTCGGTTTGAGGCTATTTGAATCTCCGTAGAGCTTTTCCACGAATGGTACAGGTGTCGGCCACAAGCGCTTTCTCTCTGGTCCCCATAAGTTGGGCAATTTTGAAGCAGATGTTCTGCATTCATTTTATCAGTGCCACAGTTACACTTTTTGGTAGTTCCTATCTTTGGCTTGTTGAATAGATGGTATCTCAATCTGTTGTGGCCAGTGCGGAGTCTGAAGATTACCACTTGTTCTCTTCTGTTGAGCTGGTAGTGTGCATCATTTTGTGTGCGCCGTGGATGCTCTATATCCCTTATGTTTCTGTATCTGATAAAACTCTGCCTCCTCGAAAGTTATGCTTGCACAAGTCTGGGGTAGCTTTCCACCTTGCATGGAGTCTGATCACCTCAAGTAATCCAGTTGGATCCGGGTAACAATTCGTCGCCATTTTGCTAATTCCCGAATCATATCAAAAGAAAGTGAAGAGCAACAGGCTGGGTGTGAGAAGTCTAAAGCCAATTTACCAAGTCTCCTTAATCATCGCGGACAAATTTGATTCCGACGGCCGGAACTTACAGTTAAGTTTTTTTTTTTTTTGTATCCGGTTGTCGCCATGTTTATTTATCGCAGTGCACGTCGGGAAATAGATGGTCGCGAGGCAGCATGGGACAGGTAACAATCCGATTTCCTGGCCAGAATCCGCTAAGACAATGCACACAGTTTTCCTGGCGGAACGATAGAGTAAACGTTCGTTTAAAGAAGGGTCAAGTCCGATTTGTGGACAACAACTTTAAAGTCTCCAGGCGTCAAGGCCGCTAGTGTGGACTCGGTACCTCCCAAAAATATACCACAGGACAGAGTGAAATACCTGCCCTACAATTACAAACTCCTGTGGTCACAACCGGAAAATATATTTTTTTTAAAAGTACCAATTTAGGATTTATCAAAATATAAATGCTACTTTTTTCAGTGAGTTTTATCCAAATGAATAAAATTGTGACTATCCAGGATGATAAAATCCACACGCCCACTTATCTTTTAACTAGAAACTGTTGGGAAATGCTCTTTTTGGCTTCATTGTATTTCCTCTAATTGTAGCTGTCTTTGACCAGATCCTTTCGAGTGGCTATTTTGTCCACGCTAGAATAGGAAAGACCTTCAGCTGACTATACCTTGGCTTGGAAAGATTTTGAGCTGATGGCGCTGGACATGGAGACTTGGCAGAAGGTTTTTGAAGGCCTATGCTCCTGTTGGAGTGGAAAGGTGAAAGAAGAGGAGGAACAGGTAACAGCGACAGCAGATATTTCTATTTGCAGGTCTATCATTTTTATTACGTTTTCATGTATTTAACAAACTCACACTTTCATTCTCGTCTGTTTGCACACGTTTGTCCCAGAAGAGGGTTTGGTGGACATATATATATATATATATATATATATATATATATATATATATATATATATATATATATATATATATATATATATATATATATATATATATATATATATATATATATATATATGTAAAAGGTAAAAGATCCCGTTACACGCCCATTGAGGCATATTGGGAATATGGTGTTAGGTCCATATTTTCTCGACCGTCGGCACACTAGGGGTGATGTGGTCAGCATCACGCCGGCTGCCTTAACCTTCCCAGAGTTGCTCTGGTACCCATTTGGGGCTGGGTCGACACAGGAGCCGTTTGCGGCCTAAAAAAATCCCACCTCATCTGGGGATCGAACCATGGACCTCTGCGCTATATATATATATTAACAAATAAAACGGCATTGAATCAGTTTTACAAATTAATGGCGCACAAGAAAAATGGGACGATCCGGGTTTCACACTTCGTCAGCCACAGTTACAAACAGGCAACAAGGACAATAAATATAGACAGATTAAAGAAAAATGCTTTAGACACTATAAATACGTTATATATATATATATATATATATATATATATATATATATATATATATATATATATATATATATATATATATATATATATATATATATATATATATATTGTAGTGGATTTGATGGTATTGTATGGTGGTGATGTTACCTAGTGTAATGAATGAGGTCAGTTGTGAAGGCTCCTGAGATAAATGTTGATGCGAATTACAGAAGGCCCTTCTTACTACCACTTGCGACCTCAAACATATCTTTTTTTTTCTAATGAATGTAGCTACGTTAAAAGTCTAGGGTACTGAAATGTAATGTGTTGTAGTAGATTACCCACACACACACAGATATTTAATAAGTCTAATAATAATAATAATATAATGTATAACACACTGAACTAACTCAGGCTGTTTTAGTTTTAAATATTAAATCTTTTGGTAAATTTATTTGTTCTGATCCAAACGTTTGTTGGTCAGAACATATGAAATATTATGGAGTTATAAATGGAATGCATAATTATATGACATAATAAAATGGAATGTGATTACAAAGGTATGTTATAAGTCTAGTTAATATTAATTATATTAGATTGTCCCAGGAGACTATTACTGAATGTACTGTTGGGGTGGTATCATCACGCCCAGTCTATGACTACCAAACATTGTCCATTGACTTATGGGATGAATACATGGTTTATTTTCCCACAATGGTATGTCTTTATTTGATGGTGAATTAGTTGATAAATTAGTTGATAAATTCGTTGATAAATCAGTTGGTGAACTTCCAGCAGGCCAGATCTCACTTATCTCAACTGCGTCGATCTTGTACAAGAGTCTGGTGGCCCCTCCTCTCCGTGCTGGGGGATAATATACGGCTGCTCTGACACAATGTTAGACTGCACTGGTCCACGCTTGTGTATATTACAACAGCATTCGGCACCTCTTCGGTGCCAAACAGAAACTCACAATTCTGAAATAAAAGTTTTGTGGCATGTGTCAGAACTCTACCAACTGAGCCACTTCTGCACACAACACTACACAACAACACCACACAGACTGGGTCAGATCTCTCTGACCACACAGTACATCTTACCTAGTTGTTTTCATATAGTACTAGTTCCCCAAGACTACCTTGCATCTGAGATATGTTCAATAGTTTCCTTCTAGTCAATAGGATAGGTGATATGTTCCACTGATCTCAACAATAGATCCGCCTTCATAGTTTTAGTAGGCGTCCATATATTTTGTTTGTCTCTAGACCCTGAACTTGGGCTGGGGATCTAGAGCGAGCACTTACTTGTCGTAATCATTTTATATGATATGGCAGTATCAATCACTCGAAATATTAAAATGTACAAAAGAATTGCTTTCATTCTTACCAGAATTCAGAATTGAGAACACAGTTAAATGCTAGCAAAACTCAGCTGAGCTGCTGTGTATCTGATGGCGTCCCACTAAAAATTATGTATTATCTTCTGGAAACAACACCACAGGTACTACACCACTGTGTCTCTGGACAGTTTTGTAACGAATGGCAAAAATGCGCATCTCTGTCCTGCCAATATGATTTCATTCATCCAATCACCGCCCCCCCCCCCCCCCCTAACTTTCAAATCTACAACCAAAAGTCAAATTTCAGTCAGCTCTCAGTCAAGTATGTATTACTGTCTGTTGGTCCGTCTGTCTCTACTTGTTTTTCATACAAAAAACACGCTTGGTTCTTGGACCCCTCCATGCAGTACCCTACACACTTCTGCCTCCGAAGTTATTTTTAGCCACAATTCTCCACCATTTCCCCTCTCTTTAATTACAGCTCGATTTTAGCACTTGAGTCTCAAGGCCGCAAATTTTGAAAATTTAGTGACATTTTTTAACAGTACAGTCGCTAGTCTGATATGAACAACACAGTCTTTTGTCAATATCTTCATTATTATCTATCCGTCTGTATAATTTAAAGTATATTATTTCTCTGCTCAAGACGGGCTATCAAACTAGCTAGGTTTTATATTCCTAACATTATTATTAAGAAAAAGTTACTTTTTCAAGGTTAGTTGTTTTTTTAAAATATGTTCGAGAACCTTCTCCACGGCGTATTGCCGCTGAATTCAAATAACAATCAATTATCGTAAAAGTCCAAGAAATGACTGTTTCTGACACGAGCTAAAGTAGTTTTTTTGTCCATTTCCTTACCCTCTGTCAACTAGTGACGTGAATTTTTTTCTTTTTTCTTACCAATTGCGTCTTTTAGCCTTGCGATCTTCAAACACGTGTTCAGTCATATTTTTCCTTTTGGTGTCCTCCGTTCTCTCCCGTCTACAAAGGGTAAACGTTTCGTCTGCACGTCTAACTCGTTAGTTTTAAATAGCGGTGGGAAAGGCTGGCATGGCCGAGCATGTCTCCTAGTATCTTACGCATTATTTTTAACCCTACATTTTATCGTTAAATTTGGAGATATTTTAACGTTGTATCATGGTAAATTCATCACACATCTCCCCACCTGAGAACATGCACTACGGCAAGTTCCAAAACCAGTGATACACATAGATAAAATTACTCCTCACGCCTGCCACTACTCTAATCTTGATCACAGGGGTGCCGACTGAGGAAATCTGCACCGACATTCAATGACCCTGGGATGTATTCGATAATAAACTGATAAGGTTGCAGTAATAAAGACCACCTCAACAATCTTGCGTTTTCATGCTTAGCCTGAGATAAGAATACCAGGGGCTGATGATCCGTCTGGACCAGAAAAGTCCTACCATACAGATAGATTTGAAACTTTTTTATCGCCCAGATTAACGCTAAACATTCTTTTTCGCTTGTGGAATATCCTTGCTCCGCTTTATTCAATTTGCGGCCTGCATAAGCGACTGGGTTCAGTTCCCCATCGGGTGAAGATGACCTTTGCAACAAAGCTGCCCCGAGGCCTACATTACTTGCATCTGTTCTCACCACGAAGTCCTGTGTCAAATCAGGCAATTTGAGAATAGGCTTGCTAGTGAGTTTATCCTTTAACTCTTGAAAAGCTACTTCACATTGCGCAGTCAAAACAATTTTATCTGGAAGTCCCTTGCGAGTCAGATCAGTCAGAGGAGCCCAAATAGAGTTAAAATTTTTGATATATTTTTGGTAAAATTCACATAACGACACGAATGATCGCACGTCCTTTTTTGTTTGTGGTCTAGGTGCTCTCTGCAGTTTTTCCAAGTTCTTGGGGTCAGGGGTCATGTTACCCTGATATACAGTGTGTCCCAAGAATTCCAACTCTTTGCATCCAATACAACATTTTGTTTGCCTAGCAGTTAAGTTCGCCTCCCTAAGCCTATCAAATAACATTTTCAGAGAGTTAATGTGTTCTTCAAATGTCTCTGTGGCGACGAGAATATCATCCATGAAATTCGTAATACATGGGTTATTCAGGGGATCCAACAATTTGCGCATCATCCTTGAAAATACACTCGGAGCATTTTTCAATCCGAATGGTAGCATATTGAATTCATAATGTCCTTCCGAGGTGCTAAACGCTAAATAAGGTCTCACTTCAGGCTTCACTGGAATCTGGTAATAGCCTTTACTAAGATCCACCTTTGAAAAGTATTTTGCTTTGTTTAATATGGCAAATAACTGTTTTGTGTCTGGTAATGGATCCACTTGTCCTTCTGTGACAGCATTCAGTTTCCTGTAATCTATGCACAGTCTGTGTTCCCCAGACGGTTTCCTCAACAAAACTACACTGGAGCTAAAAGATGATTCACTGTGTGAAATAATCCCCTCCTTCAACAAATATTCTATTTCTTCTTTCAATGCCTTCTCCTTCGCGAACGGAATAGAATAGGCTCTCATACAGATTGGGTTTGAGTCTATCAGTTTCATGTCATACTGTAGCAAATTTGTATGTCCTGGTTTATCTGTTAAGACATTTGTATGTTCCTCTACAACCTGTTGAACTCTCTCCCTCTGATTTTTAGTCAGGTGCTTACTGACTTTTACTTGTGCCGCTGTTTCACAAGGAGGTAATGGGTATTCATGTGAGGTGAGTGGTTCCTTTTGCATTTGAGTTGCGATAGCCAAGGTCAGTAAGGGGGTGCTTTCCTGGAGTGGTCTGTCCAGATACTTCTTTAACAGGTTTACATGATAAACTTTCTCCTTCCCCTTTTTGTCAATTTTATAGTTTGTTCTAGACACCTTCTCTAGAACCGTATATGGACCTTGCCATCCAATTTGTAATTTATTCTGGCTGCCGGGTAGTGGAAGAAGCACCTTCTCTCCCACAGCTAATTCTCGGCCATTTGCCTTCCTATTAAAATGTGCTGCATGTTTCTTCCTGGCTTGCCTCAAATTATCATTTGCCAGTTTCCATCCAGCTTTCAGACGAGTGGTCAGTTCGTTCACATATTGATAAGATGAGGTAACAGTCTCTTCTGCCTTCTCATCTGTCCAGGTCCTAAATAAGGTACATCTGGACTTTTAATTTTTCATACTTATTTTTCATGGAACCCGTTGGGTCCCTTCCATTGGAAGCCTTATAATGAGGACTTTTCTTCCTAGAATCATCACTCACAAATCGACCACTACCAATTTTTTTCTTGGGTTTGTCTCCCCACTTTAGATTGCTTGTGAGAGATCTTCGCTCTCTTTTAATTTCCTCCAGTTGATATAAGGTTGACCGAGGGATTGTCAGCTTATTCTGGGGTAAATTTCCTCTTTGTACTCGTCGCATAGTGGCCATGTTAATGCTGTTAAGTGAAGACTGGGTGTGAAAAGGGGGCTCCCATTGCACTTTGTCTACCTGCTTATAATAATTTTTCCTTCCAGGCCTAAGTTTGCCCCGTGGCGTTTCTAGGTCCTGCACATAATTTCCCTTTGTGGGTGTTCCCTCATGAAATACGCCACATGCTTCTACAAAGTTTTCAATATCGACATTTACGTCGGGCCAATAGTATTTTCGAGCAACTTTTTGGCAGATGGTACCTACTTTCTCATGGTCACCATCTTTTCCAACATGTAAGCTTGTTGCGTGGGTGGTTTACTGGTGTTGGAGGGTCCTTTGTTCTATTATTGTAAGTTCAGTTGGGATGCTTGCTTAATTATCGTTACGCCACTTGTGTCCAAGCAAACCCCGGCTCCATACGAACTGATCCATTTATTTCTATAACTTCTTACAAGAAAGAGATCACCAGGTCAAAGGACCATCAACAATGCAAAGTTGAGGCAATCAAAACGTAATCAAAGGAATGTGGTAAGCCTTCGATTGAGTCCAATATTTAATACAAAATTGACGCACGAAGAACAGTTCACATTGTGGTACATCCAGATATAGTTCATACATAGTTCATTAGGAAATTACATGCATAGTATTCATGTCCGTCCGTGTCAAAACAATGTGTCAGAAGAACATCGTGGCTATATACGTGCGCTGTTTAATCAACAGCCAGAAATGAGCACACGAGTTCGTGACATCTACAAATTGAATCACAATACGATTCTTCTTCCATTATTAGTTTAATTAATTAATCTCATGCTTAGATTAATTTCCGAACTGACCCTGAAGTCTACATCGATTCATCTATAAAATATAGGCTATATACTCAGCCTTAATTCCTTGGAAGAATTACAAGACACGACCTTCATGCTTGACGGATAACGTAACAAAGGCCCAGTAACCAAGTCACCCGGCGTGACCTACCCAACGCGAATGCGTCATCATCTCCGCATATATTTCGCGTTCACTATACCGTAAAATATCGACATATTCTATAAATACTAATGACCCCTAAACGTTTGCACATGGGTAAACCCCAGCAGACGCCATCATTTAAAAATAACACCGTAACAGATTTCCTGTCAGACGGGGGCAAAAAAAAAATCTATGAAATAGATTTTTTTTTTTTTTTGAATAATATTAATCAAAAATTTAACAAAACCCGACGTATGAACTACGATGTTCTATCTAGAACAGTGTCGCAGTCATGTCAGTAATATCTTATAATAAAATCAACGTCATATCATACATATAACTTATATTAAACAAGTAAATGTTACTGTCACTAATTAATTAACTAATTAATTTGTTGTATGTATAGACTAACTAATAATGTGAGGTGTTATTAAAATTATTCTAACTAACTAAAATTAAAATAATTAATTATAGTATGTACGTATGGTATTAACTAATTAATATCTAATTGAATAAAATGAGAAATAGTATAAGAGAGTAAAAGAAATAAAATTGAGAAGTACGGACAATTAAAACCAAATATTAAAGTCTACATTAAATTAGAATGTGTGTGAAAATGAAGTGTAAGGATAGACACCTAATTAAATTGACATAATCAAAAGAACAGAAAAAATTCATACATTTTAACTATATATATGAAATGTCATAATGTATTATCCATTACCTTGATAATTACACTAATTAAAAGGTTTAATTGGTGTGATATTCTTTTGTTTCATCTTTTCTTAGTATATTTTATTTTTTTTATTTCATCACACTTTGACTTTATTATCTATTATATACTAATTTAGAAAAAAATTAATAATATTGGACATGAAGATCCAATCGTTGTTAACTCCTGTTGAATTGTATGAAAATTCATTAAGACGCAAGGTTCATATTATCAAATTATGATTTGATGATCCATTCATTGTTAGTTCCTTTATTAAAATTTGAAAGTTAATTGACTAAGTCATCAAAGTATCTGTCCCTTCTTCATCAGAGATTGTTTATTTTGAGTGATACTCAAAGTGGAATTGAAGTTCAAACCTTCAAACGATCCGTAAATCTTGATATTTTGATCACCATAGTTTATATCGAAATGTCCTTATTTAGGTAGGAAGTCCAACTGAATTGTTGTATATTCTGACTTGATATCAATACTGTTTATTGCAAATGTAATGCTTGACTAGTCAGAAAATTTTTCGTGAAATTGAAAATTCATTCAGAATCCGTAGGATGTCTGGACAACGTGTCGGCGATGACGTTTTCAGTTCCAGGTATCGACTGTATCTCGAATTCGTAGGGTTGCAACGTAATAGCAAAGCGTGCAAGTATGGCACGTTTTTATTATGGTTTGCAGGGTGAAGATTTGAAAATATCTGCTATGAGATTCTTTATTGTAGATGAATGGGAGGAAAAAGGAAAGGCATATAATGAGGAAGAGATGGGAGTTGAGATAAGGCGTATTGAGGAACTGGAAGAAACTAAAAAGATATTTGCATTAGAGGATAAAAAAAATATGTGTCCATTAGAGGAGAAGAAGGTTGATGAGAAAAGAGAATTCATAGAAACTGAAGAAAAGATAAGAATACTAGTGGAAAAGGTTGTTGGCTACCCAACAGCTGCCTCTGCCCCACACTCATTAGTCAACGGGTTCAAACGACTGTTGGCTATTGCTGTTGAAACAGATTACACATTCAACGAAGCAGAAAGGACCAAGAAGTTCTTAAAGGATTTGAGCATGACAGTTTTGGATAAAAATGTAGCAAATCTTGATTTGACTAATCAAGAAATAATGAAAGATGTTGATAATTCTGACGAGAATGGTGTTGATATTGAATTAGATAAAGATAATATCATGTTAGTGACAGATGATTATACACATACGGCTCAGAATCATGGGCTGAAATCTGAAGTTTCTTTTTGGAGAGGAAAGGTTAATGCACAAGAGATGTTAATTCAGGATATGAAGAGTTCTTACATGGTGTTGGAGAATAAAATGAAAAAAATTGAACTCGAGAATCTTGAATTTAGACGAATTATCAATCAGCATGAAAAATTAACTAATGACAATTTCGCCAAACTCGATACATTGCTCCTTAAAGAGAATAATAAATATTTTGAACTAGAAAAGAGAATGCAAAAGCAGATTAATGCACTTTCAACAAAGCTGAATGCAGTTAATTCATTAGTTATTCATGATGAGGAACAATATAAGCAATTCTGTCTAAACAGGGGAATGAAGACGAAGATTAATATAGGAAAAATGGAAAATGTGAGGGTATCAATTGATGACAATAATATGATAGATAGATGTCATACAGATAATGATAACATTTGGTTTTAATTGACCGTACTTCTCAATTTTATTTCTTTTACACTCTTATACCATTTCTCATTTTCTTCAATTAGATATTAATTAGTTAATACCATACGTACATACTATAATTAATTATTTTAATTTTAGTTAGTTAGAATAATTTTAATAACACCTCACATTATTAGTTAGTCTATACATACAACAAATTAATTAGTTAATTAATTAGTGACAGTAACATTTACTTGTTTAATATAAGTTATATGTATGATATGACGTTGATTTTATTATAAGATATTACTGACATGACTGCGACACTGTTCTAGATAGAACATCGTAGTTCATACGTCGGGTTTTGTTAAATTTTTGATTAATATTATTCAAAAAAAAAAAAAAAATCTATTTCATAGATTTTTTTTTTTTTTTTTGCCCCCGTCTGACAGGAAATCTGTTACGGTATTATTTTTAAATGATGGCGTCTGCTGGGGTTTACCCATGTGCAAACGTTTAGGGGTCATTAGTATTTATAGAATATGTCGATATTTTACGGTATAGTGAACGCGAAATATATGCGGAGATGATGACGCATTCGCGTTGGGTAGGTCACGCCGGGTGACTTGGTTACTGGGCCTTTGTTACGTTATCCGTCAAGCATGAAGGTCGTGTCTTGTAATTCTTCCAAGGAATTAAGGCTGAGTATATAGCCTATATTTTATAGATGAATCGATGTAGACTTCAGGGTCAGTTCGGAAATTAATCTAAGCATGAGATTAATTAAATTAAACTAATAATGGAAGAAGAATCGTATTGTGATTCAATTTGTAGATGTCAAGAACTCATGTGCTCATTTCTGGCTGTTGATTAAACAGCGCACGTATATAGCCACGATGTTCTTCTGACACATTGTTTTGACACGGACGGACATGAATACTATGCATGTAATTTCCTAATGAACTATGTATGAACTATATCTGGATGTACCACAATGTGAACTGTTCTTCGTGCGTCAATTTTGTATTAAATAAACTGTTGCGTGGGTGGTTTACTGGTGTTGGAGGGTCCTTTGTTCTATTATTGTAAGTTCAGTTGGGATGCTTGCTTAATTATCGTTACGCCACTTGTGTCCAAGCAAACCCCGGCTCCGTACGAACTGATCCATTTATTTCTATAACTTCTTACAAGAAAGAGTTCACCAGGTCAAAGGACCATCAACAATGCAAAGTTGAGGCAATCAAAACATAATCAAAGGAATGTGGTAAGCCTTCGATTGAGTCCAATATTTAATGTCATAATTGTCTTGGTCTTCTCTGTTCATTTTTGCGAAAACTTCATAAGAAGTACCTCTCAATCCCAGTGATAACTTTAAACTCCACCTCTCTCTAACCCATATGTAGTAGCTAATAACTCAAAACGACTGAGGTACCCCTCGATGTCATCGTCTTTCTCAACAAAATGGTCTAAATGAAACCCCATAGCCGAGTTTGAGACTCCCTGACTAGCTGCAGCATCTGAGGCAAAAGGTCTGGCACCATTTTCAGGAACATGGCCTTGTAATTCCAGCTCCCTTAGTCGTAATTCATGCTCCCTTTGTAACCTTCTTTCTTCTGCCTCCCTTTGCAACCTTCTATCTTCTGCCTCTCTTTCGGCAGTCAACCTTTTTTCTTCTGCTTCCCTTTGCTGTCGTTTTTCTTCTGCCTCAATCTGCAGCCTCTTAAGTTCTCTATCAGCCTCAATTTGTAACCTCTTCTCTTCAGCTAACCTCCTATCTTCCCTTTCAATATACTTGTCACATTCAGCCGTTACATACTGAATTAAAACCTGACCATCCATTCCCATTTCCTTCGCCGTTAGCACAGCAGCTGATCTGAACTTTGCCAGCTCAGCCATCACACAAAATAACACTGACCAGGGTAAATCTAATTACTTAATGACTGGTAATTCTAATTAATTAATTAATTAACTAACTGGCTGTGAAGATTCACCAACTTTGATTTTTCACTTTTATTTTAAGGGACCCTTTTAAATTTTGACAATTTGTCCCCACTAGTTTAGTTCTCCCACCAGGAGATTCTAATATTTATGATTATCTAATTATCCCTGGACAAGACCCCAATATTGTAGTGGATTTGATGGTATTGTATGGTGGTGATGTTACCTAGTGTAATGAATGAGGTCAGTTGTGAAGGCTCCTGAGATAAATGTTGATGCGGGAGCCGCGCTAGCGTAGTGGTTACAACACCGCTCTGGCGACCGGGTGATACAGGATCAAACCCGGGCGACGGCATTTGAGGATTTTTCGTCGACCGGGATTTGGACTGGATTAACTCGAGACCTGGCGAGGACATTTGAAGAAGTGTCGTCGACCAGGGACTGGCGGCTCCTGAGCCGACCCAGCTGCAATGGGTACCTCCGAAATCGGCGAGTATTTGCCTGAATGGCGAGGGACACCTGTCTCTGTACAAGAAATAAAGGGATACTCACGTAAAATCAATGTCAGGTTAGACATAAAATAATAACCTGAGATTTCGCCTCGAGTATTAGCGGGCGAACGCGAAAAAAAAAAAAAAAAAAAAAAAAATGTTGATGCGAATTACAGAAGGCCCTTCTTACTACCACTTGCGACCTCAAACATATCTTTTTTTTTCTAATGAATGTAGCTACGTTAAAAGTCTAGGGTACTGAAATGTAATGTGTTGTAGTAGATTACCCACACACACACAGATATTTAATAAGTCTAATAATAATAATAATATAATGTATAACACACTGAACTAACTCAGGCTGTTTTAGTTTTAAATATTAAATCTTTTGGTAAATTTATTTGTTCTGATCCAAACGTTTGTTGGTCAGAACATATGAAATATTATGGAGTTATAAATGGAATGCATAATTATATGACATAATAAAATGGAATGTGATTACAAAGGTATGTTATAAGTCTAGTTAATATTAATTATATTAGATTGTCCCAGGAGACTATTACTGAATGTACTGTTGGGGTGGTATCATCACGCCCAGTCTATGACTACCAAACATTGTCCATTGACTTATGGGATGAATACATGGTTTATTTTCCCACAATGGTATGTCTTTATTTGATGGTGAATTAGTTGATAAATTAGTTGATAAATTCGTTGATAAATCAGTTGGTGAACTTCCAGCAGGCCAGATCTCACTTATCTCGACTGCGTCGATCTTGTACAAGAGTCTGGTGGCCCCTACTCTCCGTGCTGGGGGATAATATACGGCTGCTCTGACACAATGTTAGACTGCACTGGTCCACGCTTGTGTATATTACAACAGCATTCGGCACCTCTTCGGTGCCAAACAGAAACTCACAATTCTGAAATAAAAGTTTTGTGGCATGTGTCAGAACTCTACCAACTGAGCCACTTCTGCACACAACACTACACAACAACACCACACAGACTGGGTCAGATCTCTCTGACCACACAGTACATCTTACCTAGTTGTTTTCATATAGTACTAGTTCCCCAAGACTACCTTGCATCTGAGATATGTTCAATAGTTTCCTTCTAGTCAATAGGATAGGTGATATGTTCCACTGATCTCAACAATAGATCCGCCTTCATAGTTTTAGTAGGCGTCCATATATTTTGTTTGTCTCTAGACCCTGAACTTGGGCTGGGGATCTAGAGCGAGCACTTACTTGTCGTAATCATTTTATATGATATGGCAGTATCAATCACTCGAAATATTAAAATGTACAAAAGAATTGCTTTCATTCTTACCAGAATTCAGAATTGAGAACACAGTTAAATGCTAGCAAAACTCAGCTGAGCTGCTGTGTATCTGATGGCGTCCCACTAAAAATTATGTATTATCTTCTGGAAACAACACCACAGGTACTACACCACTGTGTCTCTGGACAGTTTTGTAACGAATGGCAAAAATGCGCATCTCTGTCCTGCCAATATGATTTCATTCATCCAATCACCGACTCCCCCCCCCCCCTAACTTTCAAATCTACAACCAAAAGTCAAATTTCAGTCAGCTCTCAGTCAAGTATGTATTACTGTCTGTTGGTCCGTCTGTCTCTACTTGTTTTTCATACAAAAAAACACGCTTGGTTCTTGGACCCCTCCATGCAGTACCCTACACACTTCTGCCTCCGAAGTTATTTTTAGCCACAATTCTCCACCATTTCCCCTCTCTTTAATTACAGCTCGATTTTAGCACTTGAGTCTCAAGGCCGCAAATTTTGAAAATTTAGTGACATTTTTTAACAGTGCAGTCGCTCGTCTGATATGAACAACACAGTCTTTTGTCAATATCTTAATTATTATCTATCCGTCTGTATAATTTAAAGTATATTATTTCTCTGCTCAAGACGGGCTATCAAACTAGCTAGGTTTTATATTCCTAACATTATTATTAAGAAAAAGTTACTTTTTCAAGGTTAGTTGTTTTTTTTAAATATGTTCGAGAACCTTCTCCACGGCGTATTGCCGCTGAATTCAAATAACAATCAAGTATCGTAAAAGTCCAAGAAATGACTGTTTCTGACACTAGCTAAAGTCGTTTTTTTTTTTCCATTTCCTTACCCTCTGTCAACTAGTGACGTGAATTTTTTTCTTTTTTCTTACCAATTGCGTCTTTTAGCCTTGCGATCTTCAAACACGTGTTCAGTCATATTTTTCCTTTTGGTGTCCTCCGTTCTCTCCCGTCTACAAAGGGTAAACGTTTCGTCTGCACGTCTAACTCGTTAGTTTTAAATGGCTGTGGGAAAGGCTGGCATGGGCGAGCATGTCTCCTAGTATCTTACGCATTATTTTTAACCCTACATTTTATCGTTAAATTTGGAGATATTTTAACGTTGTATCATGGTAAATTCATCATATATATATATATATATATATATATATATATATATATATATATATATATATATATATATATATATATATATATATATATATATATATATATATATATATATATATATGAAATATAACAACACAGGTGAAGAGTAATAACAAAGCAAGGAAAATACAAAACAGAAAAAAAAAATAAAAGCAATTAATTCTTCTTCCTCGTTCATCCTGAAAAGGACGTTGGTTGGGTTGTGCCCGTTTACACCGAAGCTGCGATATTTGCGCCTTTCGGCCGAAGCATCCGACTTCCGCACGGCATTTTTGGGGACCGGGTTAGCTTTCCCTCTTCGATCCCTACTCACTCAGCCAGACTGCAGTGATGCAGCCTGTTTCCAGGACCACCACTTGGAGGTGGAGTAGGGTCTTGGTCAGCTCTGGTTCGCTGACCCTGGCGCAAGAAGTCAAGCTATGGGTCGCTGACTGCATTGTCTATTGTTGCGTCTTTGGGTCCCTATTAATTCAACAACTGACGAAAATCAAAAGCAGAAAATGGAATAACAAAACAAAAAGTCCTGCTAAGACGCTCTTCCATAAAAGTTAAGGCGAATACAATGGCGTCGGGCAGCAGCGGTGAACGTAACGTAAGCTTTTTCTTTGTCCTAATGTCGAAGAGTTACCTACTTTCGTTTACTTCGGAGTCTTATGCGAGATAAACTTCCTTTTTTTTTAAACTTGGAGGTCGTGAACATATGACTTCACGCAATATTTGCCATTTTTAACCCCTTCCTCTTCCCTTTATCACATTTCGTCCCAAAAACCTTGCTTGTCTCTTATGTGACGTCACAAACCTCATACTCTCCCTTCTTAACCATTTTTGTAATACTGAAAAGAAAGAATGTAATCGAATGTAAATTAGTTAACTAGTGCAGACAAAAATAATAATCTTTTAAGAAAAATAACGTTTAAATTAATCAGGCTTTTACAAATTCTGTTTTGCTGGTTAAATGTTGCTAAATTTATTTTAAAATATCGCCCATTTTGACTTAGTTTTAAACCATAGGAATAAATTAAATGTAAAGTAAACACATCAGTAACTTCAGTTCCTACTTATGTAAAGGTTTCATAAAATAATGTTAAACATGAGAGAAAATCCATACACATTCAAGGGTTTCAAAACTAAAGATTATAATATTGACGTGTGTCGTCCACAAGCGAGTTGTTAACTACAGTACTGCAGATGAATGTAGACTAGAGGCAGAGGCGTCTCTACAGTACTTGGCACCCGGGGCGGATTTTACCTTTGACACCCCTGTGGTAAAGTGGGATGATATAAATATTTATAGGGGACTTAGTGTGCTGACTGAGATCAGCTGTGAAGGTATCTGTATCTAATAAGTGTGATGTATTACAGGTGACCTTACTTGCTACCACATTTATATCTCAGTCAGAATTATTCTGGAATATTGTGATGACTACGTTGAATGTCTAGGGTTATGCAAATGATGAAGTGTAAGTCACAACAACAACAGACACATAAACAATTTAATTTATTTCACAGCACTTTACAACACTGTGACAATCACACACATGTAACACTCTATAAGACCATCTTAACTGAGTCAGTTTTAAAAGTCAAATATATCTATGTATTAATTCCTTTACATAGAGATATCCTGATTCAACTACACAGTGAACCAGGAATCACAATCAATTATAATTACAAGTAGTATGTACACAGTTTATCAATATAATCTTGGTATTGACATATTTTATTATTCTTATCTTATGTGTGTAAGTTGTGAAGTAGTAATATGAGTTAATACTGGTTTTGTTTTTCAAGCTAGAGTGTTGTTTGTCATCATGACTTCAAGTGGTTGATCCTTGTGGAAATATTATTGGGGAAAATTCACAGTTCCTGTCAATTTAAACAGTTTATAGGCCCTCTTTATTTACTGTCAATTTTAGAGAAGGGGGGGGGGGGGCACATAATGTTGAGCTCCTTTGTCCACAAATTCTTAACTTTCGTGATGACTGCAGGAAAAGACTCCTCTGCTCGATTACTTCAATGAGTTCTGGAGCCACCTCACTGGTCGCTATCTGGACCAAGGAGTATGCTGTCAGCCTCAGGATTCAGCACCTCTCAGGCCAAATGCTGCCTCAATGACTTAGGACCACCGTCCCTGAAACAAGAAGGTGGTACCTCCTATTTCAAAACTAATTTACACTCTATTTCCACACTGAACACAATACATAACAAACACTTGCGTTCAGTGCTGTAGGCCACTGCTAGCTTCATCTGAAACAATTTACACCAGTATACTCCTCCCTAATGGTTACTACGCCTCTGCAATTCCAGCATTATTTCTTTCTAGTCCATAAGATAGGTGTCAGTGTACTGTTTGGCAATCCCATGCAGTTTTACTTTTTTCCGACACCTCCTATTCATGTTGGAGCAATATTTAGGCTATTCTCATGTTGGCCACTGAACCACACACATAGACAGACATAAATTATCAATTCACATTCAATTTTCATTAAAAAGATATCAAATATTTCAAGCTTACCACAATTCATGGAAAAATAAACAGTTTCGTTGACTGGCAATGAATAGGCACAACTTCCGATCTGCCTCTGTCCCAGGCTTTTATTTAGAAAAAAATATGCACTGGTGCTCAACGCACTGTTTCTTAGTAGGTTTATTACAAGATGTGGCCCGGAACAGACGCCCTGAATTGAGTATATTGGCAGCTCTAACCAATCATGCCATGTTTACCTACTTTTCAAAAAAATATTACCCTTCTCACGTTTCCCCTAACAACTAAACTAGTATTTGCAGTCCAACTAATCGTGTTTAGTCTTACATCTCATTCCCGCCAATCAAATAGGAGTTAACATGGTAGGCTATTTCCGTAACGTAATGTTTTTCAAACACGTTATAAAAAAATTTTATGAGCAGAAATGATTCCATGCTGTCAGGCATACTATTGTATTTTGGCCATAACTATTTTATTAACAGACTAAAGGCGTAACACATAACATATTCTTGGTTAGCAAGTCCGGCCGTACAATAATATATAAGTTAAAGTGAGCTACATGGCGGCGTTCAAAATATGTGTTTTCCAAAGATAGTCGTATATTTGTTCTTTATTCCTTTTCGTTGTTTAGAACCGCCACCTGTCCTGCCTTTTCCACTGTTATGTCATACTAAAGTCAGGAGCTTAGATGTAAATCAGTAGAATTTCATATTTCCTAATAAGCATTTTTCATGTTTTTAAACCTGATTCTTGTAGTAGTAGTGTTTTTTATCACTGACTATTTGAAAAAAAGTTAGTGCTTCATGCCTTACGCATGGGTTTTGCGTTCACTTTTGATCGCGAAACGCGTGTTAGTGTTGCATGCTTCCTGCCTTCAGTCGTCCCTCTCTCTCTATCCTACTTTCATCTGTCTTTTAGTTACGCCGTGTATAAAATGGAATGAATGAAATATTAAATCTAGGTCATCACTCAGCGCCTATCTCAAGGTTTTTCTAAGAAATGCAGTACACGTTTTATTTTTTGAAACGCGTGTAGTGATGCAGTAGGCTTTTACTATCAACGTGAAAACGTTACGATTTGCAGACGAAGCAGAAAAAGGGGGATTTTTGTACGCCATTGTGACAGCACTGTTCTCTTTTACCTTTTCTCTTTCCTGTTATTGAAGTAATTCGTTAGGGGTTTCATTTACTTTTTAATTTATATATGGGTATTTAGAATGTCTCACGACAGATTCTCCCCACTTAAAACAGACGTTATATGTCAGTCTATAATTCTATATACACATAGAGAAATTTATTATTATTTCTGGGGCTTACGGTGATTCTCATCACACGGATGGCGGCTTAAAAAATCCGCTCCCAGATTTGTTTTTCCAGATATATACTCTATGCTAAACTCAAATGGCTGCATAAGTAAAGACCATCTGAGTAAACGAGAATTCTCATGCCTAGCCTGTGCTAGAAACGACAAGGGTTTGTGATCCGTTTGCAATTTGAATGCCTTCCCATACAGATAAATATTGAATTTCTTTAGCGCCCATATTACTGCAAGACATTCTTTTTCGCTAGTTGAGTAGTTGGTTTCAGCTTTATTCAACTTTCTGCTAGCATATGCCACTGGGCTTAATTCCCCATCTAATGCATCTGATTTCTGTAACAAAGTCGCACCCAGCCCGATATTACTGGCATCCGTTCTTACTACGAATTCTTGACTTAAGTCAGGTAGTTTCAAAATAGGTTTGCTTGTAAGCTTTTCCTTCAATTCCTGGTAAGCCAATTCACATTGTGGTGTCCATGTAATTCGATCTGGATTTCCTTTACGTGTCAAATCAGTTAACGGTGCACATATGGAATTAAAGTTTTTGATATACTTTTGGTAGAAACCACATAATGAGACAAAGGATCTCACGTCTTTCTTGGTCTGTGGTCTCGGGGCTTTCTTTAGTTTTTCTAAATTCTTTGGGTCAGGGGTCATGTTTCCCTGATAGACTGTGTGTCCCAAGAATTCTAATTCTTTACATCCAACGCAACATTTGGTTGGTCGGGCTGTTAAATTCGCTTCTCTAAGTCGATTTTAAACAGCATGTTCAGAGAGTCAATGTGTTCCTCAAATGTTTCTGTTGCTATAAGGATATCATCCATGAAATTTGTAATGCATGGATTATTCAGAGGGTCCAATAATTTTCTCATCATTCTAGAGAAGACACTAGGCGCATTCTTCAATCCAAATGGCAATCTGTTAAACTCATAGTGTCCCTCTGAGGTACTAAAAGCTAGGTATGGTCTAACCTCAGGTTTTACTGGAATCTGATAGTATCCTTTACTCAGATCCACTTTTGAGAAATATTTAGCTTTATTTAGCCTGGCAAACAACTGATTTGTATCCGGCAATGGATCCACTTGTCCTTCTGTAATAGCATTCAGTCTCCGGTAATCTATACAGAGTCTATGTTCTCCAGAGGGTTTCCTTAAGAGCACCACACCGGAACTGTACGGAGATTCACTGTGTGAAATAATTCCTTCCTTCAACAAATAGTCTATCTCTTCCTTCAAAGCTTTCTCCTTAGCAAAAGGAATCGAATAGGGTTTCATACAGACAGGTGTGGAGTCTATCAGTTTCATATCATATTCCATTAAGTTCGTATGCCCTGGTCGGTCTGTGAGCACCTCTGTATGATTATCTAGAACCTGTTTCACTCTCTCTTTCTGATTTTTCGTTAAATGTGTACTGATTTTCACCTGTGCCGCTGTCTCACAGGGGTGTAATGGATATTCAAATGATGAAAGTGGTTCCTTTTTTCATCTCCATGGCAATGGACAAGGTCAACAAGTGTGTCTCTTCCTGATTTTCTCTTTCCAAGTATTTCTTCAGGAGATTCACATGATAGATTTTTTCTTTCCCCTTCTTATCTATCTTATAATTTGTTCTAGACACCTTCTCTAGAACTGTATATGGACCTTGCCATCCAATTTGTAACTTATTCTGACTACCGGGTAGAAGAAGCAGTACCTTCTCTCCCACAGCCAAATCTCTGTTTTTAGCTTTCCTGTTATAATAGGCAGCATGTTTCTTCCTGGCTTGTCTCAAATTTTCATTGGCAAGTTTCCAGCCAGTTTTTAAACGAGTGGTCAGCTCATTCACATATTGGTATGAGGATGTAATATTTTCCTCTGCCTTTTCATCAGTCCACGTTCTTAACAGCGCTTCCAGTGGACCTTTTATTGGCCTTCCAAATAATAATGTTGCCGGGGCCATTCCGGTTGAACTATGGGGTACCTCCCGATAAGCAAAGAGGGCGGCGTGAAGGTACTGATCCCATGTATCTGGTTTTTCGTGTGCCAACTTTCTCAGGATCGACATCAACGTGCCATTAAATCTTTCCACTTGGCCATTTCCTTGAGGATGGTACACACTACAATGGAAGTGTTTGGCCTGGAAGATCCTGAAAACTTCTTCTGTTAGTTTCCCCCTGAACTGAGAGCCATTATCAGTCAAGATTTGATTGGGAAAGCCTAACCTTGTGAAAATTGTGAGCAATGCCTCTGCCACATGTTTAGAGTCAATGGATGATTTTTGCACTCTCTGCATAGTGGCCATTGACAGGGCTACCGCCTCTCCCCACATAGAACAAGTGTCCACCAGAGTCAGAATGTAGCTGTTCCTCCTCTTGGTTCGAGTGAGAGGTCCCACAATGTCCACGGCAACTCTCTCAAAGGGTGTTCCCACTATGGGCATTTCTCCCAGAGTTGCTGGTGCAGTCCAATGCTTAGGTGCTACTCGTTGGCACTCTGGACAGGATTTTACATATCGTTTGATATCTTCAGTTATCCCTGGCCAGAAATAGTGACAAGCTATACGCTGTCCTGTTGCGCTGATCCCCATATGACCACTGAAGGGAATCGCATGCCCTAGTTCCAACACTTTAGTCCTATATGAAGTGGGAAGGACCAGCTGTCCGTGACCATTGGATTCAGATCCAGCCTTCCTATAAATCAGTTTGTTCTTCATATAAAATTCTCCCTTGCCTGGAGGTGTGTGTGATTTGGGCAACTTCTTGAAACACGGCTTGAGTGTTTTGTCCTCCGCCTGTGCCTTCCTCATCTCATCTGGATGAGTATTTATGGGATTATCCTCCTCCTTTTTAGACTGTGATCTGGTCTGCACTGTCGCCAATATCACAGGTCTCTTGGGATTCCCCAAGAAGACATATCTACACCCCAATATCAGAGGGTAGATTGGCTCATTTATCACTGCTGCTTTTATGATTCCTTCCACATATCGCGTTTTCACCTTTATCCGGGCGACGGGAAGTGTCATGGTAGCTACATCCTTGGTTGCAGTTTGAATCTCCACTGTTTCTGTGGTGTATTGATCGGCCTGCACCAGGTGAGAACTCACAACGGAATCATAATCTAAACCTGTATCATATAAACACCGTATGGTGACACCATTACAGATGACATCTTCACACACTGGGGGGGGTGGTATGGTTCCTGTAGTTCCGCAGGTTTGACCTTTTTTCCCTTTTTCCCAGATGTCATAGCAGCACAATGAGGAGGTTTCCTTCTACAATGGTCAGTGTCATGATTGTTCATCTTACAATTTTTTACACCATCTCTTTCCTTGGTTGAAAGATTTTCTTTCATCATATTTCCTTTCATCGAATTGTGGGGTTTTATTTTTATTGTCATACCGTGGCCTATCAAATTGGTGCTTACCTTTGTTTTGATCTCTGGGATCAAATTTATTAAAGTTCTGTGGTGCCTTAAAATTGTCTACCTGTTTCTTTTTATTACCTGTTACCTCTGCCTGAGCCGCTTGATACCTTTCAGCAACATTTAGCAACTCACCCAGCCTCTCTGCACCTTGTTCCATGAGAAACTTTCTCAGGTCTGGAGCCATGGACTCTCTTAATTGTTCTATAAGGACCATTTCCTTAAGATCTTGGGTTTTCCCCAGAGAAGTCCATTTCTCCAAGTATGTCTCTAACCGTGCAGAGAACTGGTGATAGGTTTCACCTGACAGTAGTTTAGCGTTCCTAAATTTTTTCCTATAAAATTCTGCGTTCTTTTCATATCTTAACAACAGAGCCTGCTTTAGCATGTCATAATTTTCTTGATCACTTCTGCTCATTTTGGCAAAAACTTCATAAGCTGCCCCACGAAGTCCTTGAGATAACTTTAAGCTCCACCTTTCTCTCTCTAACCCATACGTGGTAGCTAATAGTTCGTATCTATTTAAAAAGCTCTCAATATCATCGTCTTTCTCAACAAAATGATCTAAATGAAAATTCATAGCTGAGGTTGAGGCTCCCTGACTAGCAGTAGCATCGGAGGTAAAGGGACTGGCACCATTCTCAGGAGCATGGCCTTGAAACTCAAACTCCCTTAGTCGTAACTCATGTTCCCTTTGTAATCTCTTATCTTCTGCTTCCCTTTCTGCAGCTAATCTTTTGTCTTCCCTTTCTGCAGCTAATCGCTTGTCTTCCCTTTCTGCAGCCAGTCTCCTCTCTTCTGCCTCCAATTTCTTAGCCTCAGCCTCAATCTGCAACCTCTTAGTCTCAGCCTCAGCCTCAATCTGCAACCTCTTAGTCTCAGCCTCAGCCTCAAATTGTAACTTCTTAATTTCGGCCAACCTTTCAGATTCTAATTTTCTTTCGGCCTCTTTTTCTAATCTTCTTTCTTCCCGTTCAATATATTTGTCACATTCAGCAGTGACATAAGCAATCATAACTTGCCCGTCCATTCCTAACTCTTTTGCAGTCTGTACAGCAGCAGATCGAAATTTGGCCAGGTCCGCCATTTTCTAACAGGTAAATGTAAATAATATCTAACTAAACAATATAATCTATAATTATTTATTTAATGACACCACAGGCACTGAGAGCTCAACCTTATTTAATTCCACCCAGGGATACCTTTTAATTCTTATAATTCCCAATATATATAACAGGAGAAAGTTCAATATCCCGGACCGGACCCCAATATATGTGGTAAAGTGGGATGATATAAATATTTATAGGGGACTTAGTGTGCTGACTGAGATCAGCTGTGAAGGTATCTGTATCTAATAAGTGTGATGTATTACAGGTGACCTTACTTGCTACCACATGTATATATCTCAGTCAGAATTATTCTGGAATATTGTGATGACTACGTTGAATGTCTAGGGTTATGCAAATGATGAAGTGTAAGTCACAACAACAACAGACACATAAACAATTTAATTTATTTCACAGCACTTTACAACACTGTGACAATCACACACATGTAACACTCTATAAGACCATCTTAACTGAGTCAGTTTTAAAAGTCAAATATATCTATGTATTAATTCCTTTACATAGAGATATCCTGATTCAACTACACAGTGAACCAGGAATCACAATCAATTATAATTACAAGTAGTATGTACACAGTTTATCAATATAATCTTGGTATTGACATATTTTATTATTCTTATCTTATGTGTGTAAGTTGTGAAGTAGTAATATGAGTTAATACTGGTTTTGTTTTTCAAGCTAGAGTGTTGTTTGTCATCATGACTTCAAGTGTTTGATCCTTGTGGAAATATTATTGGGAAAAATTCACAGTTCCTGTCAATTTAAACAGTTTATAGGCCCTCTTTATTTACTGTCAATTTTAGGGGGGGGGGGGGGGGGCACATAATGTTGAGCTCCTTTGTCCACAAATTCTTAACTTTCGTGATGACTGCAGGAAAAGACTCCTCTGCTCGATTACTTCAATGAGTTCTGGAGCCACCTCACTGGTCGCTATCTGGACCAAGGAGTATGCTGTCAGCCTCAGGATTCAGCACAACTCAGGCCAAATGCTGCCTCAATGACTTAGGACCACCGTCCCTGAAACAAGAAGGTGGTACCTCCTATTTCAAAACTAATTTACACTCTATTTCCACACTGAACACAATACATAACAAACACTTGCGTTCAGTGCTGTAGGCCACTGCTAGCTTCATCTGAAACAATTTACACCAGTATACTCCTCCCTAATGGTTACTACGCCTCTGCAATTCCAGCATTATTTCTTTCTAGTCCATAAGATAGGTGTCAGTGTACTGTTTGGCAATCCCATGCAGTTTTACTTTTTTCCGACACCTCCTATTCAGGTTGGAGCAATATTTAGGCTATTCTCATGTTGGCCACTGAACCACACACATAGACAGACATAAATTATCAATTCACATTCAATTTTCATTAAAAAGATATCAAATATTTCAAGCTTACCACAATTCATGGAAAAATAAACAGTTTCGTTGACTGGCAATGAATAGGCACAACTTCCGATCTGCCTCTGTCCCAGGCTTTTATTTAGAAAAAAATATGCACTGGTGCTCAACGCACTGTTTCTTAGTAGGTTTATTACAAGATGTGGCCCGGAACAGACGCCCTGAATTGAGTATATTGGCAGCTCTAACCAATCATGCCATGTTTACCTACTTTTCAAAAAAATATTACCCTTCTCACGTTTCCCCTAACAACTAAACTAGTATTTGCAGTCCAACTAATCGTGTTTAGTCTTACATCTCATTCCCGCCAATCAAATAGGAGTTAACATGGTAGGCTATTTCCGTAACGTAATGTTTTTCAAACACGTTATAAAAAAATTTTATGAGCAGAAATGATTCCATGCTGTCAGGCACCCCCACTATTGTATTTTGGCCATAACTATTTTATTAACAGACTAAAGGCGTAACACATAACATATTCTTGGTTAGCAAGTCCGGCCGTACAATAATATATAAGTTAAAGTGAGCTACATGGCGGCGTTCAAAATATGTGTTTTCCAAAGATAGTCGTATATTTGTTCTTTATTCCTTTTCGTTGTTTAGAACCGCCACCTGTCCTGCCTTTTCCACTGTTATGTCATACTAAAGTCAGGAGCTTAGATGTAAATCAGTAGAATTTCATATTTCCTAATAAGCATTTTTCATGTTTTTAAACCTGATTCTTGTAGTAGTAGTGTGTTTTTTATCACTGACTATTTGAAAAAAAAGTTAGTGCTTCATGCCTTACGCATGGGTTTTGCGTTCACTTTTGATCGCGAAACGCGTGTTAGTGTTGCATGCTTCCTGCCTTCAGTCGTCCCTCTCTCTCTATCCTACTTTCATCTGTCTTTTAGTTACGCCGTGTATAAAATGGGAACGAATAAAATATTAAATCTAGGTCATCACTCAGCGCCTATCTCAAGGTTTCATTTACTTTTTAATTTATATATGGGTATTTTTTTCTAAGAAATGCAGTACACGTTTTATTTTTTGAAACGCGTGTAGTGATGCAGTAGGCTTTTACTATCAACGTGACTAAAACGTTACGATTTGCAGACGAATCATTAAAAAGGGGCAAATCATTTTGTATCGTCACATTGTCACAAAAGCACTGTTGACCCCTCCCCCTCCCCCCCCCCCCCCCCTCATTTTTTGTGCTGCGTGATGTCATGTATGGAGGATCGTTTACTTTGTCCACTTTTGCCAAGAAACACTGCGGGGTAAAAACTGTCGGGCTCTTGTTCATTAATCCACAGAGAAGAGCTGGCCATGAGAATAGACTTAACAGAGGCCAGAGTTCAGGTGAGTGCAACATGCATTTTTTTTGTGTCCCTTTGTTTTCTATCTACGAGTATCTATCTATCTGTCTGTCTACCAATCAGACTAAAAAATATTGAAAAGAAACATCATAAATCATTAAACAATTAAAACAGTAAACTAAAACAAAACGCGAACAATCAAAACAGTAACATGCAAACCTCACGAAACAATAAAATAATGGCAAATGAACTAACATGTTAAACAGGAGGAAAAAAAAAACAAATAGATTTATCCGAAGTGTCCTCAAGTTTCGTGGATATACTAAACCACAGTAGAGACAAGAAAACATAGATTTAGCTGAATTGTTCTCAAACATTTTGGCTGTATTAAACAAATAGATTTAGCTGAATTGTTCTCAAAACATTTTGGCTGTATTAAACAAATAGATTTAGCTAAAGGGTTATAAAAAATTTTGACTTTTTAAACAAATAGATTTAGCTGAATGGTTCTCAAATATTTTGTCTGTATTAAATAAATATCAAAATCCATAATTCTCGCAGTTGTACAAACTTCGGTCACATCTAAGGGATGTAGTTGAAAGTTAGACATTAATTGTATTGTTTCCCTTATATGTACTCTCCCGAAATTAGTAACACTCAACGAAGAAAAGTCGGTGTAGAACCCAGTTTCATTCTGGAAACGGATTTAACTCATCATTTTGTTAAAAATAACCTTAAAATGTAAGTTTTTGATTGTTTCTTCAAGACAAAATTTTAATGCGACGACGTCAATTCCCAGTGATTTTAGCATTTGCAATGACGATCAATAAGGCGCAAGGACAATCTTTTGATCACATAGTAGTTTTCCTTCCTGAACCTGTTTTCGGACACGGCCAGCTCTATGTCGCCCTCACCCGAGGAACAAATCATGAAAACTTGAAAGTTTTTGTTAAAAACACTTTTTATCAGGCAACATTCTTTGAAGCAAATCCCCGCACTTTTACAAAAAATGTTGTCATCAAAGAACTATTACCGTATATTGAATTAAAAAATATTTTAAAAATATATTACAGTTTTTGATTTACTTCCGTCATTATTGACGGGTTATTGCTAGTATTTATATATTTAGCCGAAGCATTTTGACTGTTATATACAAAATGTCAAGAATCAGGCGACAGGTATGAACATTCCAATAAATACCTGTAGATATTAAACGGGGTCAAAATGTTTGGAGGAAATTATATACAAGGAAGCTGTAAACATATAAGTTAATAATTGTAGTAAGTATATACCAGCTGTTCCACCTTGGGAATTCATTGTTAGACATTGACTTCTACATTGGTAGAAAAACATAGTAAAGAAATTGACTGAAAATAACACAAATAAATTTAGGAAAGTGGAGAATTTAAAATAAAAATATAGGAAATCTTCTTCTTCGTACATTCTCAGACGTCTGCTTGAAATGTTTTCAAAGAAATCAGTGGTAAACTTGAAGATACTTGAAATGTTTTCAAAGAAATCAGTGGTAAACTTGAGGCTACTTGAAATGTTTTCAAAGAAATCAGTGGTAAACTTGAGGCTACTTGAAATGCTTTCAAAGAAATCAGTGGTAAACTTGAGGCTACTTGAAATGTTTTCAAAGAAATCAGTGGTAAACTTGAGGCTACTTGAAATGTTTTCAAAGAAATCAGTGGTAAACTTGAGGCTACTTGAAATGTTTTCAAAGAAATCAGTGGTAAACTTGAGGCTACTTGAAATGTTTTCAAAGAAATCAGTGGTAAACTTGAGGCTACTTGAAATGTTTTCAAAGAAATCAGTGGTAAGCTTGAGGCTACTTGAATCTCCATAGTTCTTCCAGGAATGGTACAGGTGACGGGCATATGTGCTTTTTCTGTTCCTCATATATTGGGTATCTTTGAAGCAGATGTTCAGTGGTTATTTTATCTGTGCAACAGTTACACTCATCGGTAGTTCCTATCTTTAGCTTGTTGAGTAGATGGTATCCCAATCCGTTATGACCTGAGTACAGTTAGACATTCACTCAAGTACAGTTAGACATTCACATAAGTACAGTTAGACATTCACACAAGTGCAGTTAGACATTCACACAAGTACAGTTAGACACACATTCAAGTACAGTTAGACATACACTCAAATACAGTTAGACATGCACTCAAGTACAGTTAGACATACACTCAAATACAGTTAGACATACACTCAAATACAGTTAGACATTCACAAGTACAGTTAGACACACATTCAAGTACAGTTAGACATATGCTCAAGTACAGTTAGACATACACTCAAGTACAGTCAGACATACACTCAAGTACAGTTAGACATAAGCTCAAGTACAGTTAGACATACACTCAAGTACAGTTAGACATACACTCAAGTACAGTTAGACATATGCTCAAGTACAGTTAGACATACAATCAAGTACAGTTAGACATACACTCAAATACGGTTAGACATGCACTCAAGTACAGTTAGACATACACTTAAGAGCAGTTAGACTTACACTCAGGTACACTTAGACATACACTGAAGTACAGTTAGACATACACTCAAGTACAGTTAGACATACGCTGAAGTACAATTAGACATACACTCAGGTACAGTTAGACATACACTCAGGTACAGTTAGACATACACTCAGGTACAGTTAGACTTACACTGAAGTACACTTAGACGTACACTGAAGTACAATTAGACATACACTCAAGCACAGTCAGACATACACTCACGTACAATTAGACATCCTCAAAAGTTATGCTTGTATGAGGATGAGGTAGCTTTCCACCTTACTTTGCCAATCTGTCCACCTTACTGTGCCAATCTTTCCACCATACTTTGCCAATCTGTCCACCTTACTGTGGCAATCTTTCCACCTTACTTTGCCAATCAGAAAAGTACAGGAAATTGTAATAAGGGAATTCATTTTAAGTGACAAGTGATTAGAAAGGGAGAATTTCACAATAATGGCAATAGATTAGAAAATAGGAATAGAAGAAAGTGATAGGAAATTATAAATTTGATATTTAGGGAAAGTTACAGGAAATCAGAAAATGAGAATTTAAGAAAAGACCAGGAAATGTGAGTAGGGGAATTGCTTTAGGTGACAAGAAATTAGAAATGGAGAATTCCACAAAAGTGGCAGGAGATTAGAAACTGGGAATGTAAGAAATGATAGGAAATTATGAAATTGGAATTTACAGGAAATTTACAGGAAATAAGAGTTTAATATAAGTGGCAGGAGATTAGAAACTGGGAATGTAAGAAATGATAGGAAATTATGAAATTGGAATTTACAGGAAATTTACAGGAAATAAGAGTTTAATATAAGTGGCAGGAGATTAGAAACTGGGAATGTAAGAAATGATAGGAAATTATGAAATTGGAATTTACAGGAAATTTACAGGAAATAAGAGTTTAATATAAGTGGCAGGAGATTAGAAACTGGGAATGTAAGAAATGATAGGAAATTATGAAATTGGAATTTACAGGAAATTTACAGGAAATAAGAGTTTAATATAAGTGGCAGGAGATTAGAAACTGGGAATGTAAGAAATGATAGGAAATTATGAAATTGGAATTTATGAAAATTTACAGGAAATAAGAAAATAAGAGTTTAATATAAGTGGCAGGAGATTAGAAAGTGAGAATTTAAGAAAGAAATATAAAATGGAAATTAAAGAAAGTGATAGGAAATTATAAAGTTGGAATTCAGAAAAAGTTGCAGAAAATTAGAATGTATGAAAAGCGGTAGGAGATTAGAGAAAGGGAATTTTCTACGCAAGAATGAGCTGGCCAATCGAGATACAGGAAACAGGTGAGATAAATTCTGCGAGAAGAGAAAAAGACCACACATATTTTAAGAGTTATTTTAGGCTTGAATTTCTATTAAAATGTTTGACATAGCTTTTTTTTTTTTTTCAAACCTCCCCCGGTCATCAACGTTTTGCTTGACCTGTTTCCTCGCCTTACCATAAACTTTCACAGATAACAATAATCCATGTTTACACCCATAATTTACCCCATTTTACACGTAGGTTTCGTTGCAGAATAGACAGCATACATTTTATTAACCCGAATATTGACAAAACGTGACCGTGTGAAAGACGTGAAACGAAATGTCAGCAATACGATCAGCCACGGAAATTCTAATTAACTGTTATTAACACAAATCTAATATTTCTTTGTTAGAGAATATGTTTTTTTAATGGACAAACTAGGCTTTTTGGAGTGATTTCACTGAATGATTCCTTGTTATTTAATGGGTTAGGTTGGTGTACGATCACAACGTTTCATTTAAAATGGTTGTGACATGTTGTAAGGTACGTAGAGATAACGATACGATGTGTGAAAATAATCTTATGCCAATAAAGAAAAGGCAAAGTCAATAAATCTTAGCAAAGATCCCTGTTTGAAAGCAGCTGTGATCTCCCTTGGTACGTCTGAGCTAGATACCGGGAGCCGTGGACACAGTTCAAATATGAAATCAAGAATTTTTATCATACGACTTCAAAATATCATTTGAGTTGATAAAATGAGAAGTGCAAACATTCAGCTGCCACCCCGGCAATGCTGATGGATGTTTGTCTACGGAGTTTGTATTACTTTTTTTTTTTGGACTGATGTTCATGGCCAGGTTTTCTCAGATGTGAATAAAATATGCTAAACAATTTAGCAATAATTGTAAATTTAGGAAGGGCAAAGTGGGTCATTATTCTTGTGTGCAAGATTTTTGACACTATCGACAGGTTTCGTGCCTGGTCGCGCCATGGTCTTTCCTATATTGGTGACTGTGTTTTTGAAAGTTCCAGCACTTCTGTGACGGGCTTTCTTGGCTGGTGAAGGCGTGCAGCTGCAATACTTGTGTCTTTGTCAATATATCACAATTGTAAATCACACTTTTGAGTAAACTAAAACACATGTTAATCACACTTTTGTGTAATATATAATAACTGTTAATCACACTTGTGTGTAATATATAATGACTGTTAATCACATTTTTGTGTAATATATAATGACTTAAAAACACTTTGAGTATAATAAAATAACTGTTAATCACACTTTTGTATAATATATAATAACTGTTAATCACACTTTTGTGTAATATATAATAACTGTTCATCACACTTTTGTGTAATATAAAATAACTGTTAAGCACACTTTTGTGTAATATAAAATAACTGTTAATCACACTTGTGTGTAATATATATAAAAAAAACTGTTAATCACACTTGTGTGTAATATATAATAACGGTTAATCACACTTTTGTGTAATATAAAATAACTGGTAATCACACTTTTGTGTAATATAAGATAACTGTTAATCGCATTTGTGTGTAATATATAATAACTTAATCACACTTGTGTCTAAGATATAATAACTGTTAATCACAGTTTTGTGTAATATACAGTGTGTCCGGCAGAATCACTACCAATAACAAATGTCAATATTTTTTATACTAATAGCAGCAGACCGACCGGATTTTGATTTTCTGTTAGGCAAACTCATTAAGTTTCAGTAGCAACTCACCAAGTTTCAGTAGATCTCCACCAAGTTTCAGTAGATCTCCACATGAGCGCCTTTAGTGGCTCGAAGAATGTCAAGACGGTATTCTATCTCTCTCCACGTGTTTTGCAGCATCTGAGGTGTGACGGATGCACAAGCGTCAATTATTTGCTGCCGAAGATTATCCAGTCCCTGCACCGGAGTTTGATAGACAAAGCTTTTTACGCATCCCCATAGAAAGAAATCTAAGGGGGTCAAATCTGATGACCTTGGTGGCCAATCAATGGGACCTAATCTTCCAATCCATCTGTCTGGAAATTGTTGATGAAGGTAGTTTCTTACTTCATTGGCATAGTGTGGAAGTGCTCCATCGTGCTGGAATATGAATCCTTCTGGTATCCTAGGAACTGCAAAATTTTGCAGCATGTTTAGGTATGTTGCTCCTCTGACTGTGGCTTCTGCGAAGAAAAATGGCCCGATCACATAATTCGAGGTTAAGGCACACCCCACGTTAAGTTTAGGGCTGTCTCGCTCATGCTCCATTACGTCATGTGGGTTTTCCTTTCCCCATATCCTACAATTATGCCGGTGAACTTTGCCACAAGTGTGAAAGGTCGCTTCATCGGAGAATACCACATGATTGAGAAATTCATTGTCATCATCGAGGTGACATAGCATTGCATTTGCGAACTCGGCCCGTCTGGGTTTATCATTTGGCTGTAACTTCTGCACTAGCTAGATTTTGTAGGCTCTAAGCCGCAATCTTTTGTGCACAATGTCGTGAACAGCAGATTTTGGAATATCCAATTCTCCACTTGCCCGTCTAATGGATTTCTCGGGCTACGTTGAAAAGCTTTGCTAACTGCTTCAACTCTATCTGGAGACAACGCTTCATTGCCGCTTCCCTTCTTTCTCAACAAAGAACCTGTTTACAACAGTTGCTTGTGCCATTTCACTATGGTATGTCGCTCTGGAGGTTTCTGTCCATATTCCTGCCTGAATCTCCTTTGCACAACAATGGGAAACTTTAATTCCGCAAGCCAATAACAGCATTGCACGTTCTGCTGCACCGTGAACTCCGCCATTTTCAGTACACGCATCATCACATTCCGCCACTGCGCATTACGTATGCGTTATCTGCACATTATCGGACAATTTATCAATTATCTCAGTGTTCCTAAAAATGTGATGGTTTCTACACGAGGTAACCATAAAAAAATAATTGTAATTCACATGGATGAGGAAATATTGACATTTGTTATTGGTAGTGATTCTGCCGGACACACTGTATAATAATAATAACCCCTTCAGTCATAACTGACCATGGGAATGCGCCCCTGAGGTGGCAGCCCTCAGCTGCTTATTTTCCTGGTGCGTTATTTTCGACGTTTTCTCCCCTCCTCTGCTTGTTGTGTGAGCCTCTTTTCGCCCAATCTGAGGTGACGCCGTAAATAGCATCGCCACTTAGTGCGATCGGCAATATATAATAACTGCTAATAACTCTTGTGAGTAAAATATTAAATAATTATTAATTTCTCTTTTCAGTAATATAAAGCAACTGGCAATCACACTTCCGAGTAATATACATAATAACTGTTAATCACACTGTTCAGTAATATATAATAGCTGATAATCACACTTGTCAATAATATATAAGATCCACTTAACCTCACAACACCTAAGCTTTGTTTCCGTATTCATTAGTTCACTATCACACGTTATTCTCTCTTAGTTTCAGTTTAATCAGAGTCTAAACAGTACACAACACTTTATCTGATTCAAAATAACACCTTATCATATTCCCTACAACACTTTATCTGATTCTAAACAACACTTTATCTGATTCTAAATAACACTTTATCTGATTCTAAATAACACTTTATCTGATTCTAAACAACCCTTTATCTGATTCTAAATAACACTTTATCTGATTCTAAACAACCCTTTATCTGATTCTAAACTTTATCTGTTTCTAAGTAACACTTTATCTGATTCTATACAACACTTTATCTGATTCTAAACAACACTTTATCTGATTCTAACCATCAATTTATTTGAGTCTAAACAACACTTTATCTTATTCTAAACAAAACTATCTGATTCTGAACAAAATATTGTCTGGTGTAACAAATGCTGTATGACAGTCTAAACAGCACTTTATCTAAGGCTAAATAACACTTTATATGGTGCTAAATTACACTTATCTGGGGCTACGTCTAATAAGGTTTCTGTGAGCGGCGCTAGCGTAATGGTTACCACACTGCGCTGGCGACCGGGTGACCCAGGATCAAACCCGGGCGAGGACATTTGAAGATTTTCGTCGACCGGGATTTGGACTAGATTAATTCGGGCCCTGGCGAGAACATTTGAAGAGTGTCGTCAACCAGGGACTGGCGGCTCCTGAGCCGACCCAGCTCTAATGACGAAAACGGCGAGTATCTGCCTTACTGGCGAGGGACACCTGTCTCTGTGCATGAAAAAAGGGATACTCACGTAAAACCAGTCTCAGGTTAGACATACTAACCTGAGATTTCGCCTCGAGTAATAGCGGGCGTACGAAAAAACAAAAATAAGGTTTCTTAGTGAATACTCATACAAACGAAGATCTGCTCCTATTTCGTTTGTGTATTTCTGCCTTCTAAACCATCTACTTAACACATAATTTAGTTCTATCACTGAATGGTGAGCAGGGTATCGTACTGTGTCTCCCAAATTTAGATCACACGTTGAGTGTGAGTTGATTCACATACATATGAGCGTCGTCTAGAAGAGCACGTGCTTCTGGAACCAGAGTTACGGCGTTAGAAGCCTGGTGGCTTCATCCTCTAGTCTCATCATTATGATTTTCCTTCGCGCCCCATTCAGAACCACTGTTGTAGTTGGCCATCTTACAGACGCCTTTACCAAGCATTAACGTGCAAAGGTCACACACAAACCTCAGAAATGAGGTATCTGAGGAAGGTGGATGAAGAACCAAAAAGACATGGTCCGCAACCAGACGATACGCCAAGGCCTAAAAGCCCACTGATAAACGCTTGAAATGCTTCCACTGATGTAATGTGTATCTGTTATGTGTAGAGTCGTGTACTGGTCATCACCGAAGCAAGTCTTCTTTAGATACTTCTGCACCATTAAATCAACCTGTCATGTTGACATTGAGTGGGAGTGTCAAGTAACGCGAATGGTGTGATAGTTCGTTGTAATAGACCACTTGATAAGATTTCTCACACACTCTCATGCAAGGCAATGACGACTTGAACTGCAGCGGGCATTTCACACCGTTTAATAGGGACGCACACATCAGGACAGCACGGAACATAGTCATGGGGACATGTTGACATATATATATGTGGTAAAGTGGGATGTTATAAATATTTATAGGGGACTTAGTGTACTGACTGAGATCAGCTGTGAAGGTATCTATATCTAATAAGAGTAGTGTATTATAGGTAACCTTACTTACTGCCACATATGTATACCTCAGTCAGAATTATTATGGAGTAGTGTGATGACTACGTTATATGTCTAGGGTATGTGTATGATGAAGTGTAAGTCATAACAACAACAGACAGATAAACAATTTAATTTATTCCACCACACTTGACAACACTCACATACATATAACACTCTAAGAGGATATCTTAAAGGAGTCACTGATAACTTTTCAAATAACAATATGTATTCAGTGCTGTCATGAATGTATATGTGTCCTGATTCAAATACAAAGGGAACCAGGAATCACAATCAATTTTAATTACAAGTTATATGTACAGAATTTATTAATATGATTCTTGTAGTGACATATATTATAAATGGTATCCTATGTGTGTCAGTTGTGTAGTGGTAATATGAGGTAATACTGGTTTTGTTTTGTTCAAGCTCTGTTGGTATTTGTCATCATGACTTCAATAGTTTGTTTCTATGGGAACTAGTATTGGAGATGTTCTCAGTTCCTGGTATTAAAACAATTTAATTCCCCTCTTAATTTTAGTTTATATTGTCATTGTAAGATGGGGTACATAATGTTGAGCTCCATGACCACACTCTCTTATCTTGCGTGATGACTGCAGTAAAGGACTCCTCTGCTCGATAACTGTACTGAGTTCTGGAGCCACCCTACTGGTTGTTATATTGACCAAGGAGTATGCTGTCCACTTCTGGCTTCAGCAAAGCTCTGACCAGGTGCTGCTCAATAACTTCAAGACCACGGTCCCTGAAACAAGAAGGTTGTACCTTCTACGTCAGAACTAATTTACACTCTAGTTCTACACTGAGCACAATACATCACAAACATTGAGTTCAGAGCGTTAGGCCAACTGTCAGCTTTGTAGTGAAATTGACAGAGATACAACGGTAAAATACCTCCAAAGATAACATTTAAGGATAAAAACATAATGCGTAGGCTGCTGATGTACATGATCGCCCAGACCGCGGGTCATCACCCTCCATAAAAATTGACTCGCTAGACAGGAGGGGAACGGCGGATAAAAAGGAAAAAATATGACTGGAAAGATTGCGTGAGACTAGAAAGGCTAAGGAGACGCAATTGGGGGGGAAACGGAGAAAAGTCACGTTTCCCAAGTTGACATAAAAAGTAAGCAACTCGACAGAAGGGACCATAGATATGTTACGCCACAGTCATTTATTGGACGCTTTTGCAATACCAAGCCCTTGATTTGAATTCAGCGGCTAAAACGCAGATGTTAGGAATATTACAAAAATTAAAAAGTATTTTTTTCTTAATATTAATGTTAGGAATATAAAAATTAGCTGGCCGGATGGCCTATTCTGAGCAGTGAACTAATATGTTCTTAATTTTACAGACGGATAGATAATATTGAAGATAATGACAAAAGACAGTGTTGTTCACATCATCGACAGACTGTATTGAATCTAAAAGTGTCGCGATTTGCACACAAAAACACGACCTTGGGACGCAGGTGTTCAAATTTACTTAGTATGGAGGAGAGGGTTTTTGGGTGGTAGCTGTGTCTAAAAATAACTTTTAACGACAAAATTTTGGAGGGGAGAGAAAGGTTGGTTCAAAAATCAAGTACATTTTTGTAGAAACACAAGTAGAGACGGACAGACTAACAGATAACCATCCATACTTGACTGAAGCATGACTGAAATGACTTTATGGTAGGAAATTTGAAATTCAAATAAACCTAGGCAGTGATTGGCCACAGACAATCATATCATTAGCGCTCAGACGCGAAAGTGGGGCCATTCTTCAATAGTTGTTCAGTGATAGACACAGATTTTAAAGTGTGGTGATTTCCATATGAAAGAAAGTGTAAGAAGTTTAGGGACGCCATACTATAGCCAGCAGCTCAGCTGAGTTTTGCTAGCAATTCTGTGTTATTTATTCATAATCTGGTAAGATTGAAATTATTTCCTTATATATTTTGAATATTGTTTCATGTTCGAGTGATTTGATACTGCCATATCGAAATCTAGCCTTACAAACAAGTAGGGATTTGCTCTAGACCCCCCGCCCTAGTCAGGGTCTAGGGACCAACAATGTACATAAACTCCAGCAAGGGTTAGGCAAGACAGATCAAGTGTTGGGAATAATGAAACATATTACCTATCCTCTTTTAGGGCAGACAACTAATAAATATTTTTCAGAACCTATAGTCTGGGAGGATCTATCTGATGTAAAACCACCATGGTAAATGTGCTGTTTGGTCAGAGAGATCTGACCTGTCTGTATGATGTGGTTGTTGTGTCAGTGTTGTGTCCAGACGTGGGTAGAGAATAGATTTTGACACATGGCCCATACTTTGATTGCAGAGCTGTGAGTTTCTGTTGTCAACCAAGCAGTGTCTATTCAGTTGGTGATTTACTCGAGTGTATCTGTGCAGTACTTGTGACAGAGACCACCATTATTGCCCGCCAGCACGGAGAGGTGGGACCACCTGATTTCAGCACCAGAGCTACAACTACAAGATGAGTGAGCCTCTGGTCTGCTGGACATTCACCAACGCTGTGTAGTTACTAATATCCCCATAAAAATTCCCACCATTTTCTGGACACTGTGTAGTCAAGATAGACAGGTGTGATGAGGCCACCCCAACAGCACAAACATTAACTATCCTCCCAAGTAGATGACTACTAGAACATTTTAATAAAACTAACTAGTATAGTACATATATATGTACACTATTGCATTTATGATATAATATTCCATGCATTTCTTTCATAATCTCTAAATCCTTTTAAGTTCTGGTCAACCTAAAAAATTGATCCAGAACAAAATAAATGTAATATAATTCTATCAAAAAATTTTACACACGTGAGTTAGTTCAGTGTATTTTAACATTTATTATATTATTAGTCTTGTTAAATATCTGTGGGTATATCTACAACCTATTACACCACACTACATATCATAACCCTAGACACTTTACGTATCCACATTCATTAAAAAAAATTAAGTGTGAGGTCGTAGTGGTAGCAAGAAAGGCCTTCTGACAATTCACAACTACATTTTATCTCAGGAGCCTTCACAGCTGGCCTCATACAATTACATTTAGTAATATCACCATCATACAATACCATCAAACACCACCACATATATTGGGGTCTTGTCCAGGGATAATTAGCCCAACAGTAATATTAGGATCTCCTGGTGGGAGAAATAAAAGTAGGGAAATAAATTGTAAAATTTCCTTTAAAATTAAAAGTGTCCCTGCAGATAAAAGTTGGTGAATCTTCACAGCCAGTAATAATTAATTAGTTAACTGGTTAGTTAGAATTAGTTAGACTATAGTCATAAGAAGTACTTAGTGTATTTACTGGTTAGAGATTTAGCTTGTATATTATTATATTGTCTAAAAAGTATGGCGGAGCTGGCAAAATTTAGATCAGCTGCTGTGCTCACCGCGAAGGAGATGGGAATGGATGGTCAAATTTTAATTCAATATGTAACGGCTGAATGTGATAAATATATTGAACGGGAAGAAAGGAGATTAGAAAAAGAGGCTGAAAGAAAATTAGAGGCTGAAAGGTTAGCTGAAGAGAAGAGGTTACAAATTGAGGCTGATAGAGAAATTAAGAGGCTGCAGATTGAGGCAGAAGAAAAACGACAGCAAAGGGAGGCAGAAGAAAAACGACAGCAAAGGGAGGCAGAAGAAAAAAGGTTGACTGCCGAAAGGGAGGCAGAAGATAGAAGGTTGCAAAGGGAGCACGAATTACGACTAAGGGAGCTGGAATTACAAGGCCAGGCTCCTGAAAATGGTGCCAGCCCTTTTGCCTCAGATGCTACGCCCAGTCTGGGAGCCTCAAACTCAGCTATGGGGTTTCATTTAGACCATTTTGTTGAAAAAGACGATGACATAGAGGGGTACCTAGGACGTTTTGAGTTATTAGCTACTACATATGGGTTAGAGAGAGAGAGGTGGAGCTTAAAGCTATCACAGGGATTGAGAGGTACTTCTTATGAAGTATTTGCCAAAATGAACAGGGAAGACCAAGACAATTATGACATGTTAAAGCAGGCTTTGTTATTAAGGTACGAGAAGAATGGTGAATTTTATCGTAAGAAATTTAGAAATGCCAAACTGTTGTCTGGGGAGACATACCACCAATTCTCGGCTAGACTAGAAACCTATTTGGAGAAATGGACGGCTCTGGGGAAGACCCAAGATCTTAAAGAAATGATCATGATTGAGCAATTGAGAGAGTCCATGGCTCCAGACATGAGAAAATTTCTCATGGAACAAGGTGCAGAGAAGTTGGGGGAAATTTTAAATGTTGCTGAGAGGTATCAGGCAGCCCAGGCAGAGGTAAGTGGTGCTAAAAAGAAGCACATAGACAATTTTAAAGCTCCACAGCAATTTAATAAATTTGATAATAGAGAGCAGGGAAATAAAGGTAGGACAAACTTTGAGCGGCCAAGAAATGACTATCGCGACAGAAACTCACAGTTCAATGACCAAAAGTTCAATGAAAGAAAACCGTTGAACCAAGGAAAAAGATGGTGTAAATGGTGCAGAAGGATAACCATAACACCGAATTTTGTAGAAGGAAACCTTCAAACATTGCTGCAATGAAGTCGGGGACGCAAAGATTAAAGGTTAATCCTAAGGAGCAACAGGAACCTTATCACCCCCCAGTTTGTGAGGATGTTATTTGTAATGGGGTCACCATAAGGTGCCTTTATGATACAGGTTTGGATTATGATTCAGTTGTGAAGTCTAGCCTAGTGGACCCAAGTCAGTATACCACAGAAACAGTGGAAATACAAGGGGCGACTAAGGACATACCACTCATGACACTTCCCATCGCAAGGATAACGGTGAAAACTCGCTATGTGGAAGGAGAAATCAGAGCAGCAGTGATAGATGAACCAATCTACCCTCTGATATTGGGGTGTAGATACGTCTTCTTGGGGAATCCCGAGAAACCGGTGATCATGGCGACAGTGCAGACCAGGTCACAGAAGAAGGAGGAAGAAGGTGAACCTATAAATGCTCATCCAGAGGAGATGAGGAAGGCGCAGGCTGAGGATAGGACACTCAAGCCCTGTTTTAAAAAATTGCCCAAATGCCACACACCTCCGAGCAAGGGGGAATATTTCATGAAGAACAAACTCTTATACAGGAAGGCCGGAACTGGAACAAATGGTCACAACCGGCTGGTTCTTCCCACTTCATATAGAGATAAAGTGATGGAACTCGGGCATGCGATTCCCTTCAGTGGTCACATGGGGATCAGCGCCACAGGACAGCGTATAGCTTGTCATTACTTCTGGCCAGGGATAACGGAGGATATAAAAAGATATGTCAAATCCTGCCCAGAATGTCAAAGGGTAGCTCCAAAGCACTGGACTGCTCCTGCAACTCTAGGGGAAATGCCCATAGTGGGAACACCTTTTGAGAGGGTTGCAGTGGATATTGTAGGACCTCTCACTCGGACCAAGAGGAGGAACAGTTACATCCTTACTCTGGGGGACACTTGTTCTATGTGGGGAGAGGCGGTAGCCCTGCCATCAATTGATTCAAAACATGTAGCAGAGGCACTACTTACAATATTTACCCGATTAGGATTCCCGCATCAAATCTTGACGGATAATGGTTCTCAGTTCAAGGGGAAACTAACGGAAGAAGTTTTTAAGCTATTTCAAGCCAGGCACTTTCATTGTAGTCCGTACCATCCACAAGGGAACGGCCAGGTAGAGAGGTTCAATGGGACTCTCATTTCTATCCTGAGAAAGCTGGCACACGAAAAACCGGATCTGTGGGATCAATTCCTGCCCGCCGCATTGTTTGCGTATCGGGAGGTACCACATAGTTCAACCGGGATGGCTCCCGCAACTCTGCTATTTGGGAGGCCAATAAAAGGTCCATTAGAAGCGTTATTAAGGACCTGGACAGATGAGAAGGCGGAAGAGACTGTTACCTCATCGTATCAATATGTGAACGAACTGACCACTCGTTTGAAAGCTGGATGGAAACTGGCAAATGATAATTTGAAGCAAGCCAGGAAGAAACATGCAGCATATTTTAATAGGAAGGCAAAGGACAGGGAACTGGCAGTCGGAGAGAAGGTGCTGCTTCTACTACCCGGAAGCCAGAATAAATTACAAATTGGTTGGCAAGGTCCATATACGGTTCTAGAGAAGGTGTCTAGAACAAACTATAAAATTGACAAAAAGGGGAAGGAGAAAGTTTATCATGTAAACCTGTTAAAGAAGTATCTGGACAGACCACTCCAGGAAAGCACCCCCTTATTGACCTTGGCTATTGCAACCCAGATGCAAAGAGAACCACTCACCTCACATGAATACCCATTACATCCTTGTGAAACAGCAGCACAGGTAAAAGTCAGTAAGCACCTGACTAAAAACCAGAGGGAGAGAGTTCAACAGGTTCTGGAGGAACATACAGATGTATTAACAGATAAACCAGGCCATACAAATTTGCTACAGTATGACATGAAACTGGTAGACTCAAACCCAATCTGTATGAGAGCCTATTCTATTCCGTTCGCGAAGGAGAAGGCATTGAAGGAAGAAATAGAGTATTTGTTGAAGGAGGGGATTATTTCGCACAGTGAATCATCTTTTAGTTCTAGTGTCGTTTTGTTGAGAAAACCGTCTGGGGAACACAGACTGTGCATAGATTACAGGAAACTGAATGCTGTCACAGAAGGACAAGTGGATCCATTACCAGACACAAAACAGTTATTTGCCAGACTGAACAAGGCAAAATACTTTTCAAAGGTGGATCTTAGTAAAGGCTATTACCAGATCCCAGTGAAGCCTGAAGTGAGACCTTATTTGGCTTTTAGCACTTCGGATGGACATTATGAATTCAATATGCTACCATTCGGACTGAAAAATGCTCCGAGTGTGTTTTCAAGGATGATGCGAAAATTGTTGGATCCCCTGAATAACCCATGTATCACGAATTTCATGGATGATATTCTCGTCGCCACAGAGACATTTGAAGAACACATTGAAGCTCTGGAGATGTTGTTTGATAGACTTCGGGAGGCGAACTTAACTGCTAGGCCAACAAAATGTTGTATTGGATGCAAAGAGTTGGAATTCTTGGGACACACTGTATATCAGGGTAATATGACCCCTGATCCTAAGAACTTGGAAAAACTGCAGAGAGCACCTAGGCCACAAACAAAAAAGGACGTGCGATCATTCGTGTCGTTATGCGGATTTTATCAGAAATACATCAAAAATTTTAACGCTATTTGTGCTCCTCTGACTGATCTGACTCGCAAGGGACTTCCAGATAAAATTATTTGGACTGCACAATGTGAACTAGCGTTCCAAGAGTTAAAGGAAAAACTCACTAGCAAGCCTATTCTCAAACTGCCTGATTTGACACAGGACTTTGTCTTAAGAACCGATGCAAGTAATGTGGGACTCGGAGGGGCTTTGTTGCAAAGATCATCTTCACCTGATGGGGAACTTAAACCAGTCGCTTATGCAAGCCGCAAATTGAATAAGGCGGAACAAGGATACTCCACAAGCGAAAAAGAATGTTTAGCATTAATATGGGCAATAAAGAAGTTTCAAATCTATCTGTATGGTAGGACTTTTGTGGTGGAGACGGACCATCAGCCTCTCGTGTTCTTGTCTCAGGCTAAGCATGAAAACGCAAGATTGTTGAGGTGGTCTTCGTTGCTTCAACCTTATCAGTTTAGTATCCAATATATCCCAGGCAAATTGAATGTCGGTGCAGATTTCCTCAGTCGGCACCCCTGTGATCAAAATTAGAGTAGTGGCAGACGTGAGGAGTAATTTTACCTATGTGTATCGCTGGTTTTGGAACTTGCCATAGGCATGTTTTCAAGTGGGGAGATGTGTAGTGAAATTGACAGAGATACAACGGTAAAATACCTCCAAAGATAACATTTAAGGATAAAAACATAATGCGTAGGCTGCTGATGTACATGATCGCCCAGACCGCGGGTCATCACCCTCCATAAAAATTGACTCGCTAGACAGGAGGGGAACGGCGGATAAAAAGGAAAAAATATGACTGGAAAGATTGCGTGAGACTAGAAAGGCTAAGGAGACGCAATTGGGGGGGAAACGGAGAAAAGTCACGTTTCCCAAGTTGACATAAAAAGTAAGCAACTCGACAGAAGGGACCATAGATATGTTACGCCACAGTCATTTATTGGACGCTTTTGCAATACCAAGCCCTTGATTTGAATTCAGCGGCTAAAACGCAGATGTTAGGAATATTACAAAAATTAAAAAGTATTTTTTTTCTTAATATTAATGTTAGGAATATAAAAATTAGCTGGCCGGATGGCCTATTCTGAGCAGTGAACTAATATGTTCTTAATTTTACAGACGGATAGATAATATTGAAGATAATGACAAAAGACAGTGTTGTTCACATCATCGACAGACTGTATTGAATCTAAAAGTGTCGCGATTTGCACACAAAAACACGACCTTGGGACGCAGGTGTTCAAATTTACTTAGTATGGAGGAGAGGGTTTTTGGGTGGTAGCTGTGTCTAAAAATAACTTTTAACGACAAAATTTTGGAGGGGAGAGAAAGGTTGGTTCAAAAATCAAGTAAATTTTTGTAGAAACACAAGTAGAGACGGACAGACTAACAGATAACCATCCATACTTGACTGAAGCATGACTGAAATGACTTTATGGTAGGAAATTTGAAATTCAAATAAACCTAGGCAGTGATTGGCCACAGACAATCATATCATTAGCGCTCAGACGCGAAAGTGGGGCCATTCTTCAATAGTTGTTCAGTGATAGACACAGATTTTAAAGTGTGGTGATTTCCATATGAAAGAAAGTGTAAGAAGTTTAGGGACGCCATACTATAGCCAGCAGCTCAGCTGAGTTTTGCTAGCAATTCTGTGTTATTTATTCATAATCTGGTAAGATTGAAATTATTTCCTTATATATTTTGAATATTGTTTCATGTTTGAGTGATTTGATACTGCCATATCGAAATCTAGCCTTACAAACAAGTAGGGATTTGCTCTAGACCCCCCGCCCTAGTCAGGGTCTAGGGACCAACAATGTACATAAACTCCAGCAAGGGTTAGGCAAGACAGATCAAGTGTTGGGAATAATGAAACATATTACCTATCCTCTTTTAGGGCAGACAACTAATAAATATTTTTCAGAACCTATAGTCTGGGAGGATCTATCTGATGTAAAACCACCATGGTAAATGTGCTGTTTGGTCAGAGAGATCTGACCTGTCTGTATGATGTGGTTGTTGTGTCAGTGTTGTGTCCAGACGTGGGTAGAGAATAGATTTTGACACATGGCCCATACTTTGATTGCAGAGCTGTGAGTTTCTGTTGTCAACCAAGCAGTGTCTATTCAGTTGGTGATTTACTCGAGTGTATCTGTGCAGTACTTGTGACAGAGACCACCATTATTGCCCGCCAGCACGGAGAGGTGGGACCACCTGATTTCAGCACCAGAGCTACAACTACAAGATGAGTGAGCCTCTGGTCTGCTGGACATTCACCAACGCTGTGTAGTTACTAATATCCCCATAAAAATTCCCACCATTTTCTGGACACTGTGTAGTCAAGATAGACAGGTGTGATGAGGCCACCCCAACAGCACAAACATTAACTATCCTCCCAAGTAGATGACTACTAGAACATTTTAATAAAACTAACTAGTATAGTACATATATATGTACACTATTGCATTTATGATATAATATTCCATGCATTTCTTTCATAATCTCTAAATCCTTTTAAGTTCTGGTCAACCTAAAAAATTGATCCAGAACAAAATAAATGTAATATAATTCTATCAAAAAATTTTACACACGTGAGTTAGTTCAGTGTATTTTAACATTTATTATATTATTAGTCTTGTTAAATATCTGTGGGTATATCTATAACCTATTACACCACACTACATATCATAACCCTAGACACTTTACGTAGCCACATTCATTAAAAAAAATTAAGTGTGAGGTCGTAGTGGTAGCAAGAAAGGCCTTCTGACAATTCACAACTACATTTTATCTCAGGAGCCCTCACAGCTGGCCTCATACAATTACATTTAGTAATATCACCATTATACAATACCATCAAACACCACTACAAGCTTCATCTGAAATACCTTATACCAGTATTTCCCTCCCTAATGGTTACTACGCCTCTGCAATTCCAGCATTATTTCTTTCTAGTTAATAATCTAGGTGTCAGTGTACTGTTTGGCCATTCCATGCAGTTTTACTTTCCTCCGACACCTTCTGTTCAGGCTGGAGCCTATAGGCTTTACATCATGTTCGCTACTGAACCACACATATATACAGACATAAATTATCAATTTACATTCAATTTTCATTAAAAGATATTGAATATTTCAAGCTTACCACAATTCATGGAAATAATAATAAACAGTTTCGTTGACTGGCAATGAATATAGCACAACTCCGATCTGCCGATGTCCCAGGCTTTATTTTATAAAAAATATACACTGGTGCTCAACGCACTGCTTCTTAGTAGGTTTATTACAAGATGTGGCAATGAACAGACGCTCTGAATGGAGTATATTCGCAGCTCTACCCAATCACACCACGTCTACACATCTTTTCAAAAAAAGTACCCCTTTCTCACGTTTCCCCTGACAACACACGATAGTATTTATAGTCCGACCAATCGTGTTTAGTCTTTCATTTGTTGCGCTCCAATCACATAGGAGTTAACATGGTAGGCTATTTCCGTACGTAATGTTTTTTTAAACACGTTATAAAAAAATTTTATGAGCAGAACTGATTTCATGCTGTCAGGCACCCCCACTATTTTATTTTGGCCATAACTTGGTAATTCCTAGACTATTTGCGTAACGTTTTACATATTCTTTGTCAGCAAATCCTAAGGAACCCAAATATACGAATTTAAGGGAGCTAGGTGGCTGCGTTCAAAATGTGCATTTTCTACCACCTCCTGTTTACTTCACTCCCCATGTGGTGTCTGGGTACTGTCATGTTTTCAAACGTAAACCCATCTAATGTCATCTTTCCCAATAAGCGTTTTTCAGGATTTTAAAACCTAACTCTGGGAAGGGTAGTGAATTTTATCACTGTCGATTTGAAATAAAGTTAGTGCATGTGGCTGTATTATGTCACCACTACTTTTTGGAATAGCTATTGATTGGGTTATGAGAAACTATACCCACAATGAACAATTGGGTATAAAATGGACAAATGGAAAATTCCTGGGGGACCTGGATTTCGCAGATGATGTAGCATTCTTAAGTTCAACACCAAGACAATCCCAAGAAGCAATAAATAATTTGTGTCATCTCTCGGTTAAAATTGGTCTCCAAATAAATGCCTCTAAAACTAAAGCTATGAACTTTTCTAACGAGACCTTTGATATCATCTTGAACGGGGAAAAACTACAGAAAGTTGAAAGTTTCAATTATTTAGGCAGTAAAATGACTCAGGATGGTGACACAACAAGAGAAATCCATACTAGAATTGCTTTGGCAGCTAGCGCCTTCAATAGATTATCTAACATTTGGAAATTACGATCATTGAATATACATACCAAGCTTCGTCTGTTTAATTCAAATGTTAGCTCAGTGTTAACATACGGCTGTGAGAGTTGGAAAATAACAAAATCATTGGAGAACAAGCTGAATACATTCGAGAACAAATGTCTTAGAAAACTCATGAACATCAGTTGGAAAGAATTCAAGACTAATCGACAAATAAGAGAAGACTCTGGGCAGAAATATGTCTCCGACTATATAAGGAAAAGACGATGGTCATATATCGGTCATGTCCTACGAATGCAAAACAACAGAATACCACTACAGGCGCTCACTTGGGTTCCTGAGGGTAAGCTGAAAAAAGGAAGACCAAAAGAAACACTCAGAAGAACAATAATCAGAGAAGGAAGAACGTTGGGCCTAAATAATGTGCAAGAGCTAAGAGGAGTGGCGTCACAACGAACAACCTGGAGAGCACTGGTTTCTGCCTTATGCGCCGTGTTTGGCGCTTAAAGAATTTATTATTATTATTATTATGTGGCCTTACACGCGTGATGGCAGCAATTGTGTATCGCGCGACGCGTGTTTAGTGTTGCACGTGTTCGGCTTTCTGCCTCTCCCTTCTCTCTATCCTTTAGTCCATCTGTCTTTTAGTTACGCCGTGTATGGAATGAATGAAATATTAAATCTAGGTCATTGATCAGCTTGCGTATCTCACGGTTTTTCCAAGAAATACAGTACACGTTTCATTGAAGAAAGCGTGCAGCGACACAGTAGGCTTTTACTATCAACGTGAAAGCGTTACAATTTGCAGACGAAGTAGAAAACAAGGGGGATTTCGAGTACAGTCATTGTGACAGCACTGTTCTTTACCATTCTTCTTTCCTTTTATTAAATTTATTTGTTAGGCTTTGCATTTACGTTTTAATTTATATATGGGGATTAGAATAATTCACGACATCTCCCCTCTTAAAACAGACATTATATGTCAGTCCTTTATTCTATATACACATAAAGAAATTTATTATTATTTCTGGGGTTTACGGTGATTCTCATCACACGGATGGCGGCTTAAAAAATCCGCTCCCAAATTTGTTTTTCCAGATATATACTCAATGCTAAAATTATAGGGAGCCAAAAGTAAGGACCATCGGAGTAACCTAGAGTTCTCATGCCTAGCCTGGGCCAGAAACGATAAAGGTTTGTGATCCGTTTGTAACTTAAAGGCCTTCCCATACAGATAAATATTGAACTTCTTTATTGCCCATATTACTGCAAGACATTTTTTTTCGCTAGTTGAGTAGTTGATTTCAGCTTTATTCAACTTCCTGCTAGCATATGCCACTGGGCTTAATTCCCCATCCAATGCATCTGATTTCTGTAGTAGAGTTGCACCTAACCCAATATTACTGGCATCCGTCCTTACTATGAATTCTTGACTTAAGTCAGGTAATTTCAAAATAGGTTTACTTGTGAGCTTTTCCTTCAATTCTTGGTAAGCCATTTCACATTGTGGTGTCCATGTAATGCGATCTGGATGTCCTTTACGTGTCAAATCAGTTAACGGTGCACATATGGAATTAAAGTTCCTGATATACTTCTGGTAGAAACCACATAATGAGACAAAGGATCTCACGTCCTTCTTGGTTTGTGGTCTCGGGGCTTTCTTTAGTTTCTCTAAATTCTTTGGGTCAGGGGTCATGTTTCCCTGATAAACTGTGTGTCCCCAAAAATTCCAATTCTTTACATCCAACGCAACATTTGGTTGGTCGGGCTGTTAAATTTGCTTCCCTAAGTCGATCAAACAGCATCTTCAGAGAGTCAATGTGTTCCTCAAATGTTTCTGTTGCTATAAGGATATCATCCATAAAATTTGTTATACAGGGATTATTCAGAGGATCCAATAATTTTCTCATCATTCTAGAGAATACACTAGGCGCATTCTTCAATCCAAATGGCAATCTATTAAACTCATAGTGTCCTTCTGAGGTACTAAAAGCTAGGTATGGTCTAACCTCAGGCTTTACTGGAATCTGATAGTATCCTTTACTCAAATCCACTTTTGAGAAATATTTAGCTTTATTTAGTCTGGCAAACAGCTGATTTGTATCCGGCAATGGATCCACCTGTCCTTCTGTAATAGCATTCAGTCTCCTGTAATCTATACAGAGTCTATGTTCTCCAGAGGGCTTCCTTAAGAGTACAACACCTGAACTATATGAGGATTCACTGTGCGAAATAATTCCTTCCTTCAACAGATAGTCTATCTCTTCCTTCAAAGCTTTCTCTTTAGCAAACGGAATCGAATATGGTTTCATACAGACAGGTGTGGGGTCTATCAGTTTCATATCATATTCCAATAGGTTTGTATGCCCTGGTCGGTCTGTTAACACCTCTGCATGATTATTTAGAACCTGTTGTACTCTCTCTTTCTGAGTTTTTGTTAAATGTGTACTGATTTTCACCTGTGCTGCTGTCTCACAGGGGTGTAATGGATATTCAAATGATGAAAGTGGTTCCTTTTTATCTCCATGGCGATGGACAAGGTCAACAAGTGTGTCTCTTCCTGATGTTCTCTTTCCAAATATTTCTTCAGGAGATTCACATGATAGATTTTTTCTTTCCCCTTCTTATCTATCTTATAATTTGTTCTAGACACCTTCTCTAAAACTGTATATGGACCTTGCCATCCAATCTGTAACTTGTTCTGACTCCCGGGGAGAAGAAGCAGTACCTTCTCTCCCACAGCCAAATCTCTGTCTTTCGCCTTCCTGTTATAATAGGCAGCATGTTTCTTCCTGGCTTGTTTCAAATTTTCATTGGCAAGTTTCCAGCCAGTTTTTAACCGAGTGGTCAGCTCATTCACATATTGGTATGAAGATGTAATGTTTTCCTCTGCCTTTTCATCAGTCCACGTTCTTAACAAAGCTACATATGGACCTTTAATTTTGTGGACCTATTTGTCCATGCACCGGTATGGTCTCTTCCACTCGAAGCTCTATAGTGATGATTTTTCTTCCCAGAATTATCATGCATAAAACGACCGCTACCAATTTTTTTTTTGGGGCTTTCTCCCCACTTAATATTCTTGATGAGAGATTTCCTCTCTACATCCTCTTCCTCCAGTTTGTTTAAGTCCGATTGAGGGATTTTCGGCTTATCCTGGGGTAAGACATCTTTTTGCACTCTCCGCATAGAGGCCATTGTAAAACAGTTAAGTGAAGCTTGTCCGTGAAAAGGGGCTTCCCATTCCATTTGGTCCACTTTATCAAATCTATTTTTCTTTTTATTATCAGGCCTAATTTTGCCCCGTGGCGTGTCCAGGTCCTGATCAATGTTCCCACTTGTGGGTGTTCCCTCATGTGCTATGCTACACCTTTCTACAAAATTCTCAATGTCCCATCTTGCTTTGGGCCAATAATAATGGTGAGCCACCTTTTGAATGATGGTACCTATCTTCTCATGGTCCCCATCTGGTTTCACATGTAGGCTCCTTATTAAGTCTGCCCTATATCTTTTAGGAAGTACCAGCTGTCCCTGACCTTTGGATCTAGCTCCAGTCTTCCTATACATCAACTTGTTTTTCATGTAAAAATCTCCCTTGCCTGGAGTTGTATGACAAGTTGACAATTTCCTGAAACAAGGCTTGAGTGTTTTATCCCCAGCCTGTGCCTTCCTCATCTCTTCTGGAGTGGTATCTAACATAATATCCTCCTCCTTTCTTGAGGTCGACCTGACCTGAAGGGTGGCCATATACACAGGTTTCCTTCTGCAACGGTCAGTGTCATGATTGTCCATCTGACAATTTTTACACCACCTTTTTCCTTGGTTGAAAGATTTTCTTTCATCATATTTCCTTTCATCGAATTGTGGGGTTTTATTTTTATTTTCATACCGTGGCCTATCAAACTGGTGCTTACCTTTGTTTTGATCCCTAGGATCAAATTTATTAAAGTTCTGTGGTGCCCTAAAGTTATCCACTTGTTTCTTTTTATTACCTGTTACCTCTGCTTGAGCTGCTTGATACCTTTCAGCAACATTTAGCAACTCACCCAGCCTCTCTGCACCTTGTTCCATGAGAAACTTTCTCAGGTCTGGAGCCATGGACTCTCTTAATTGCTCTATAAGGACCATTTCCTTAAGATCTTGGGTTTTCCCCAGAGAAGTCCATTTCTCCAAGTATGTCTCTATTCGTGCAGAGAACTGGTGATAGGTTTCACCTGACAGTAGTTTAGCATTCCTAAATTTTTTCCTATAAAATTCTGCATTCTTTTCATATCTTAACAAAAGAGCCTGCTTTAGCATGTCATAATTTTCCTGATCACTTCTGCTCATTTTTGCAAAAACTTCATAAGCTGCCCCACGAAGTCCCTGAGATAACTTTAAGCTCCACCTTTCTCTCTCTAACCCATATATGGTAGCTAATAGTTCATACCTATTTAGATAGCTCTCTATATCATCGTCTTTCTCAACAAAATGATCTAAATGAAAATTCATAGCTGAGGTTGAGGCTCCCTGGCTAGCAGTAGCATCAGAGGTAAAGGGACTGGCACCATTTTCAGGAGCATGGCCTTGAAACTCAAACTCCCTTAGTCGTAACTCATGTTCCCTTTGTAATCTCTTCTCCTCCTTTTCTGCTTCCCTCTCTGCAGCTAATCTCTTGTCTTCCCTTTCTGCAGCTAATTTTCTTCCTTCTGCTTCCAATGCTTTAGCCTCTTTGTCAGCCTCAATCTGCAACCTCTTAGCCTCAGCCTCAATCTGCAACCTCTTAGCCTCAGCCTCAATCTGCAACCTCTTAGTCTCAGCCTCTAACTTTCTTTCGGCCTCTTTTTCTAATCTTCTTTCTTCCCGTTCAATATATTTGTCACATTCAGCAGTGACATAAGAAATCATAATTTGCCCGTCCATTCCTAACTCTTTCGCAGTCTGTACAGCAGCAGATCGAAATTTTGCCAGGTCGGCCATTGTCTAACAGATAAATGTCTAAACTAATCAACTAAACAATTGTATCTATGACTAATTAACTTAGGACAACACAGGCACTGTGAGCTCAACCTTATTTATTTTCACCCAAGGATACCTTTTAATTCTTATTATTCCCTGAAGTGAATTACCCCCAATATTTTTAATAGGGAAAGATTCAAAATCCCGAGAGCGAGCCCCCAATATATGTGGTAAAGTGGGATGTTATAAATATTTATAGGGGACTTAGTGTACTGACTGAGATCAGCTGTGAAGGTATCTATATCTAATAAGAGTAGTGTATTATAGATAACCTTACTTACTGCCACATATGTATACCTCAGTCAGAATTATTATGGAGTAGTGTGATGACTACGTTATATGTCTAGGGTATGTGTATGATGAAGTGTAAGTCATAACAACAACAGACAGATAAACAATTTAATTTATTCCACCACACTTGACAACACTGTGACACTCACATACATATAACACTCTAAGAGGATATCTTAAAGGAGTCACTGATAACTTTTCAAATAACAATATGTATTCAGTGCTGTCATGAATGTATATGTGTCCTGATTCAAATACAAAGGGAACCAGGAATCACAATCAATTTTAATTACAAGTTATATGTACAGAATTTATTAATATGATTCTTGTAGTGACATATATTATAAATGGTATCCTATGTGTGTCAGTTGTGTAGTGGTAATATGAGGTAATACTGGTTTTGTTTTGTTCAAGCTCTGTTGGTATTTGTCATCATGACTTCAATAGTTTGTTTCTATGGGAACTAGTATTGGAGATGTTCTCAGTTCCTGGTATTAAAACAATTTAACTCCCCTCTTAATTTTAGTTTATATTGTCATTGTAAGATGGGGTACATAATGTTGAGCTCCATGGCCACACTCTCTTATCTTGCGTGATGACTGCAGTAAAGGACTCCTCTGCTCGATAACTGTACTGAGTTCTGGAGCCACCCCACTGGTTGTTATATTGACCAAGGAGTATGCTGTCCACTTCTGGCTTCAGCAAAGCTCTGACCAGCTGCTCCTCAATAACTTCATGACCACGGTCCCTGAAACAAGAAGGTTGTACCTTCTACGTCAGAACTAATTTACACTCTAGTTCTACACTGAGCACAATACATCACAAACATTGAGTTCAGAGCGTTAGGCCAACTGTCAGCTTCATCTGAAATACCTTATACCAGTATTTCCCTCCCTAATGGTTACTACGCCTCTGCAATTCCAGCATTATTTCTTTCTAGTTAATAATCTAGGTGTCAGTGTACTGTTTGGCCATTCCATGCAGTTTTACTTTCCTCCGACACCTTCTGTTCAGGCTGGAGCCTATAGGCTTTACATCATGTTCGCTACTGAACCACACATATATACAGACATAAATTATCAATTTACATTCAATTTTCAATAAAAGATATTGAATATTTCAAGCTTACCACAATTCATGGAAATAATAATAAACAGTTTCGTTGACTGGCAATGAATATAGCACAACTCCGATCTGCCGATGTCCCAGGCTTTATTTTATAAAAAATATACACTGGTGCTCAACGCACTGCTTCTTAGTAGGTTTATTACAAGATGTGGCAATGAACAGACGCTCTGAATGGAGTATATTCGCAGCTCTACCCAATCACACCACGTCTACACATCTTTTCAAAAAAGTACCCCTTTCTCACGTTTCCCCTGACAACACACGATAGTATTTATAGTCCGACCAATCGTGTTTAGTCTTTCATTTGTTGCGCTCCAATCACATAGGAGTTAACATGGTAGGCTATTTCCGTACGTAATGTTTTTTTAAACACGTTATAAAAAAATTTTATGAGCAGAACTGATTTCATGCTGTCAGGCACCCCCACTATTTTATTTTGGCCATAACTTGGTAATTCCTAGACTATTTGCGTAACGTTTTACATATTCTTTGTCAGCAAACCCTAAGGAACCCAAATATACGAATTTAAGGGAGCTAGGTGGCTGCGTTCAAAATGTGCATTTTCTACCACCTCCTGTTTACTTCACTCCCCATGTGGTGTCTGGGTACTGTCATGTTTTCAAACGTAAACCCATCTAATGTCATCTTTCCCAATAAGCGTTTTTCAGGATTTTAAAACCTAACTCTGGGAAGGGTAGTGAATTTTATCACTGTCGATTTGAAATAAAGTTAGTGCATGTGGCCTTACACGCGTGATGGCAGCAATTGTGTATCGCGCGACGCGTGTTTAGTGTTGCACGTGTTCGGCTTTCTGCCTCTCCCTTCTCTCTATCCTTTAGTCCATCTGTCTTTAGTTACGCCGTGTATGGAATGAATGAAATATTAAATCTAGGTCATTGATCAGCTTGCGTATCTCACGGTTTTTCCAAGAAATACAGTACACGTTTCATTGAAGAAAGCGTGCAGCGACACAGTAGGCTTTTACTATCAACGTGAAAGCGTTACAATTTGCAGACGAAGTAGAAAACAAGGGGGATTTCGAGTACAGTCATTGTGACAGCACTGTTCTTTACCATTCTTCTTTCCTTTTATTAAATTTATTTGTTAGGCTTTGCATTTACGTTTTAATTTATATATGGGGATTAGAATAATTCACGACAATATCATCAGGTATTTGAACAGTAGATCATCTTTCATGCAGCATTCAAATATGATGGAAAATATAAGGAATCATTCAATGTTTTGGCAGACTATTGCCACATCCCCTAACTAACTGGACGCATCAGTGGGTGTGGGTGTGTAAACATATAAAGAGTTCACTGGCCGAACCTTTTTTTCTTGACTAAGTTCTCCAGTGACATATATCAAATATTTATGTAATACAGTTAAACTACGATAAGGGTTTTCATATTAATGAGATCTCCATATCCCTGTCCGATAATAAGTTTGGTATACTGTTCTCAGGACAGCGATCCATAACGATGACAAGAAAGCAATATGGCTGCCTTCCTGAGTTTTCGCTCACTCACTCATAAGAAGGATAATGATAAGCCAAAGTTAATTCAAAATTTGAATATCAATAATTTCCTAGCGTTTCCCTACTGTTCCACATTACTAAAGTTGTTACATGTAGACATCAGCACTGTTGGGAAACCTGTCATCTTCAGTGGTATATCAACGACCAACGATGTTCGAAAATACGATTCCATCTAGGCCTAACCACGTAGAGATCATCAAAAGAAAGGGTCTGGCATTACCTGGAGTCCGAATTAATAACAAAGTGCATGAGGAGAATCTCTGACAAATAGACTCTTGCAGAGACACAAACTTCTCCTGGAAAATCATGCACAAATCACTTTTTAACCCTGAAAAGGGACCAGCCCAAGGAAACACACTCAGCCATATTCGGCGGCATTATCGAGACTCACTACGCATGTCTCGAGAAACGAAAACCTGCCCCAGTATTCGGCACAAAGAATATAGTCCGACCTAAACATACAAAGATATACAATATAAGACTGAATCTTCTTGTACTAGACAAGTAATACATATAAATTCAGGCCATAAACATATTGAACAAGATCAATCTATTTTCTGGCCCTAACAAATGAGAAATTACATAAATTCGGTATTAATCCGCGCAATCAATATTCAAGGGGAGATCATCCACATAATCAAAAGTATAAATCAAATCATGGGTGATCTAACTTTGACTAAAACCAAAGTAATCTCTTTTTTTTCCATATCAATAAGTCATGTCGTAATTTTTTGTAATCTGTGCATCAAAAATATTTGCGCAACAGATTACCACACCCCCCGGGAAAAAAAATGGTACATTTTTTTTTGGCATTTCTATTCAGACGTTCTACCATCCCATTAGACATAGGATGATAAATACTACTCAGAGATCTCTCTATCTTAAGAGTCGACATCACTTGAGACATGGTATCCGATATGAGTTGGGTACCATGGTCTGATAATATTTCTCCTGGGAATCCCAGACGAGAAAATATGAGCCAAAGAGCATCTGCAATATCGGCAGTAGTTATGCTCTTCAGAGGAATAGCCTCTGGCCAACGTGTGCACATATCGACACACGTCAGGATAAATTGGTGTCCTCTAGCAGACTTCGTCTTAAATGGACCGATGATGTCTATCGCCATTTTTTGAAATGGTCGAATTGGAATATCTGCAGCCTGAATAGGTGCAGCATGGCGTGGACCTTTGGATTTAACTTCTTGACATACCTTACAAGATCGACAATAGATTCGTATGTCCTTGTTCACAAAAGGCCAAAAGAAAGATTAAAGAACTCTAGATTTAGTACGGGAAAAACCCATATGCCCAGCACACTGAGAATCATGAGCGTGCTGTAAGATTTTAACTCTCATATTTTTTGGGCACAAGAATTTGAGAATGACTAGACTTAGCGGAGTCTTGTACCATACGTACAAGTACGCCATTCTTCATCGTAATCCAAGATTTACGATTTGTATCTTTATTCGGATCACCTTTTGTTGCTAGCGTGAAGAATTTTTTTAAAGTAGGATCATCTTCCTGTTTCTTTATGAATGAGTCACGAGAAATTTCCAAGGGATCACCTTGGTTCTGTGTATCGTTATCTTCAGAAGGTGAAGATTGAGGCACGTTAAGAGCTTGAGCCCTAGTGACTACAGCATTAGCAGTTTGCATATTCCTATTTTCCCAATCAACAATTTGTTGCGGAGTGCATTCTTTCACTCCATGAATGCGACCGATGATAAGATCAGCGATCGGATTCGGGAGAAGACATGCGTGCACATCTCCTGTAAAGAAGGGAGTAGCAATGTTGACAATGGCAGTAGAGTACTTCTCCAATGTGCCACCAAATGTTACGCATTTGATTACTTTGCCAGTGGCTCGAGAAGGATCTATGAGTGACTGCCTCACTCCAATGGTTGTGCACCCGGAATCAAAAAGAATTGAGACCGGAGTACCAGCTACTAGACCTCTATTCAAGACAAGAGCACCTCTTCCATCATGCGCGACTGACGCAGGAAGAGCAGGAAGAGGATGACCACAGCTTAAAGTAGAAACCGTGGTTGGATCGAATAATGTTTTGCATTGGGAACATTGAGATGCTCTACCAAAATCGAAAGCCGAACATCCCACATTATTAGAGTCTTTCTTATCATTAGTTTGATTACCGGCTTCATGGAACTCTTGCTATGCAGAGTTAGCCTGGTAATGTGATTTACCTCTTTTGTATTGTGATCTACCTCGATTATCATAACCTCTATAGTTATTATTGCCTCCTCTGTTATAACCCCTACTTGGGTTTGAATCATAATATTCATGATCATAATCATCATGCTCATTATAATGAGTGTCTCTGTAATGTTGGTTTTGTTGTTTCCATGAAGGAGAACTTGGGTAGTTCCTATAATGACTTCCTTTGCGGAAATGTCTAAAATTGTGGCCACCCCTCGTGTATCGAGGACTGTCAGCCCGATTCCAGTTCTTCGGAGAAGAACCCTGATTTGAGTGGTTACCTTGGTTTTGATACTTATTCCAGCTAACCTTTTTATCAAATTTATTTTGAGCTCCTTGGAATTTGTGTGAGTAATTATTATTGTATTGTGTTGCTGACGCAACTGGCATACCCTCTTTAATCTTAGTGTTGCTAAGAGTTACGTCAGGGTGTGCCGTGACGTATTGGTCACAAAATTCTTGCATTTGATTTAATGTTTGAGATTTACGCTCGTGTAAAAATTCAAGGAATTGTTTGTTCACAGAGGACAAGATCTTGTCTCTGAGCAACAAATCCATAAGAGCTTCATATGTTTTCTCTATCTTGGATAATTCAATCCATCGTTGAAATGTAAGACGTGCTTTTGCAATGAATTCTGAGAATTCTACCCCTGTCTCAGGTACCATTGTCTTAAACAAAATACGATAACCTTCCTCTGACAGTTGGTACTTCTTTATCAAGGCTGCCCTGATAACCTCATAATTATCCTTGTCAGTTTCTTCAACCAAACATAATCTCGTCAGAGAATCACCTTTTAGATTCTCAGACAACTGATTAGCATATTGTGATTTATCCACATTATGAGCTCGACATGCGCGTTCAAATCTATCAAGCCAGAATGCTATGTCATCACTGGCAGAGTTGAACGCTGGTACCTTGACCTTGTAAGTAAAGGGTTTACCATTACCACCAGATGATTGATTAACAATACTCATACTTGTCAATTTTAATTTCTCTAACTCAAATTCATGTTCTCTTATTGCTTTTCTCTCTTCAGCTTCTCTATCTAATCTTTTTTGTTCAGCCGCAGCTTTTCTCTCCTCAGCAGCAGCTTTCCTCTCATCAGCAGCAGCTTGAGCAGCAGCTTCTAATTTTTTTTTTCCTCTATTTGAAGTTTTCTCTCCTCAGCAGCAGCTTTTTTCTCCTCAGCAGCAGCTTGAGCAGCAGCTTGAGCAGCAGCTTCTAATTTTTTTTCTTCTATTAGAAGTTTTCTCTCCTCAGCTTGCATCTGCAATCTGAAATTCTCAGCATCTATCTACTTTTGTTCAATTTCTGCTTTCCATTTATTCTCATCTTTTTGTTTTTTCTCTTCAGATTTTAATGCAATGGCAAATTGAGCAGATGAATATTCTTCCAATTCTTTACCAGACTTACCAAGGGTTAACCCTTGCTGGATAAAGTAATCTAAATTATCCATCCTGTCTTATGAAATCAGTAACCTGAAAAAGTAAACAAATTACCTTATCCCACTTTAATGGGAGACAAGTCTGTACTATAGACTTGTATACTCACTTAATTTTATTTCACTCTCTTAGTCTTAGTCAAAGACCTTATATGGCTATCCTGTTTATAATGAAACAAATGATCACTTGAGTACCTGTGGAAAATAATATCTTCCTATCCCAATCAATGTGGGAGACAAGCCCTAAACAGGTCTTGTATACTTCCTTGTACAGTAATAATAATGATAAAGTACTGGCCTGTACTTATCATATAAGTGTATTCAAATATACCTCCTATTATCTGTCAACCAAAGACATTAACAAAGGACAAGCATAAAAGACAATATGAAAACAATTGCAGAAATCAAATTAAATTAAATTAAATATAAGGAACTGAAGTAAGTAAATAATCACAGAACCTGTGATGACAACTGCAATGGAATCAACAAGACAAATAACGCCACAGTGTATAAATATAAATGGTGTATAGAAATAAATTGATAGAAAAGGGAAGATCTACAAATACAAACAGATCAAACAAAACTAAGGAACACAAAATTATTAACAAAAACAACGAAGAAAAACGCGTCTTAACAACTAACAAAAATAGCAACAGGTTGTCGCTAGCAAATTTCAATTAAGAAATTTGCTCCCTATGGAACACTAGTACAAGACCAATATTACTCGGTATTTCTTGTTCTAGTCACCTCACCTACCGCCCACGGACATATAAACAAATATACATATAAACACATAACATGTAAACATCAATAGCATAAATGCATACATTAATCAATTAGATGTGTTATGGAGAAGGCTTAGCTTTTAACCAAAATAATTTTCCACTTTTAATAAGATCTTGAATTTTTGAACTAATTAATTACAAAGTTCAACAATGAGTATAAAGAAGATCCACCGATGAAATATATTAACTTCTCAATATTACTGCATCAACAGCACAGTTTATGGCCTTCCTGTTAATATGGTGAACTTTTCACTTGTATAGCAATGTCCACTTGACATAAATAAAGTCTGTACCACAACATGTCACAAAGCGCTGATCTGTGAAAGAATGACTACACAACGCTGGCCTAATTACTGCCTGTACCGCAAAATGTCATCAAGCGCTGACCTAGATTCTGTATTCACTTGATAAGACAGGTCATGCTGACTTTGACTGTGTAGTTGTACTGTCAACCTGTAAATCCGTGTTTGCGTGTCGTATCTGGCGTCAGGAATGGTCTGGTTACAATAAGCCCAGGGATCTGGCCTACCACTGATAAACGATTGAAATGCTTCCACTGATGTAATGTGTATCTGTTATGTGTAGAGTCGTGTACTGGTCATCACCGAAGCAAGTCTTCTTTAGATACTTCTGCACCATTAAATCAACCTGTCATGTTGACATTGAGTGGGAGTGTCAAGTAACGCGAATGGTGTGATAGTTCGTTGTAATAGACCACTTGATAAGATTTCTCACACACTCTCATGCAAGGCAATGACGACTTGAACTGCAGCGGGCATTTCACACCGTTTAATAGGGACGCACACATCAGGACAGCACGGAACATAGTCATGGGGACATGTTGACATATATATCATCAGGTATTTGAACAGTAGATCATCTTTCATGCAGCATTCAAATATGATGGAAAATATAAGGAATCATTCAATGTTTTGGCAGACTATTGCCACATCCCCTAACTGACTGAACGCATCAGTGGGTGTGGGTGTGTAAACATATAAAGAGTTCACTGGCCGAACCTTTTTTTCTTGACTAAGTTCTCCAGCGACATATATCAAATATTTATGTAATACAGTTAAACCACGATAAGGGTTTTCATATTAATGAGATCTCCATATCCCTGTCCGATAATAAGTTTGGTATACTGTTCTCAGGACAGCGATCCATAACGATGACAAGAAAGCAATATGACTGCCTTCCTGAGTTTTAGCTCACTCACTCATAAGAAGGATAATGATAAGCCAAAGTTAATTCAAAATTTGAATATCAATAATTTCCTAGCGTTTCCCTACTGTTCCACATTACTAAAGTTGTTACATGTAGACATCAGCACTGTTGGGAAACCTGTCATCTTCAATGGTATATCAACGACCAACGATGTTCGAAAATACGACTCCATCTAGGCCTAACCACGTAGAGATCATCAAAAGAAAGGGTCTGGCATTACCTGGAGTCCGAATTAATAACAAAGTGCATGAGGAGAATCTCTGACAAATAGACTCTTGCAGAGACACAAACTTCTCCTGGAAAAACATGCACAAATCACTTTTTAACCCTGAAAAGGGACCAGCCCAAGGAAACACACTCAGCCATATTCGGCGGCATTATCGAGACTCACTACGCATGTCTCTAGAAACGAAAACCTGCCCCAGTATTCGGCACAAAGAATATAGTCCGACCTAAACATACAAAGATATACAATATAAGACTGAATCTTCTTGTACTAGACAAGTAATACATATAAATTCAGGCCATAAACATATTGAACAAGATCAATCTATTTTCTGGCCCTAACAAATGAGAAATTACATAAATTCGGTATTAATCCGCGCAATCAATAATCAAGGGGAGATCATCCACATAATCAAAAGTATAAATCAAATCATGGGTGATCTAACTTTGACTAAAACCAAAGTAATCTCTTTTTTTCCATATCAATAAGTCATGTCGTAATTTTTGTAATCTGTGCATCAAAAATATGTGCGCAACACCCACTACCTGCAGACGCAAGTAGAACAGTCCCAACTAAGATGGTTTGGCCATGTCTGCAGAATGGGAGAAGATAGGCTACCACGACAAGCATGGGAAACTAAGAGCCATGGATCCAGACCTCCAAGACGACCCAGCGTCCGCTGGGAGGAACATTAGACAATCTGTGAAGGACCGAGGAGCCAGGTTGTCAGTAAACTATTCTTGAACAAGTCTCTGTCCCTATTCGGAGCTGGTATTTTTTATATCTCCTTTGCTAAAATGGAACCAGGCCAGGAGGAAGACAGCCGATAGCATAGTCTGGCGCTCTCTCTTACAAATCTCTACACCTCACGGTAGAAGGGGAACGACAAAGTAAGTAAGTTGCAGCAGGTGTTTATGTGACAATTTGTTTTACTTGCTGAGGTTGACATCCCCCCCCCCCAATTACAACCTCATATAAGTTAGCCCCGTACGACATGCATGAGGGGGCAGCTGTCATTTTCTTTTTTTGTCATAGCCCCCCCCCCCCCCTCTCTACCCCACCATACCCTGCAGGCCATGCCATATTTATAGGGGGCCACAGTAAGATGGTAAAGTACCTTTTTTCCAGCTAACAGCAGCTATGATGGGGTGGGGATGGGGGGGGGGGGGGGGGGGGGGGAGGTAAATGAGGCTCAGACTCAGAAGGGGGCCATGAGCAGAAAAAGGTAACCGGACTTCTTGTGTAGACATTTCTAAACAACAGCGAACGAGAAGAAGAAGAAGAAGAAGAAGAAGAAGCAGAAAAAGGTAGACAACCCCAGCTCTAGTCTATTCAACAATAACACGGGTACCTGACTCTGGAGTTAGGGAAGGCAAAGGCAGCAAGGAGAGGAGGAACTATTAACTCAACCTCATAAAACTGAGACCTAGTTAACTGGCGGCCGTTACACTTTACCACCTTACCGCAGTAACTGCTATGTAACTACACTTACTTAAACTGAGTGATGCACGAGTAGGCATGCAGTGTCTTAACAATAATGTATTCGTTGTTCCAAATGACATAGATAGATCTTTTTTTTCTTTTTCTTTGTGTGGTAGATAATTCGTTATTATTTTGTGTCAACAGGTTTGGTTTCAGAACAGGAGAGCTAAATGGCGAAAGAAGGAGAAAGTTGGAGGCCAGTCGCACCCATTCAGCCCGTATCCTTCTGGATTGGGAATAATGGCACGTGGTATGTTAGCCCCGCCTCCGGCACCACACCCCCACCACCACCATCATCATCATCACGCGCATCCCATGACCTACTCTGACCTTCTGTTGAAGACCTACGAGAGCGCGGCCATGATGTCACGTTACGGGATGGCGTCACAGATGGCGCAGTTTGGACACACAAATTTCTACTCTCCCGCCGCTTTTACATCCCTCGGGCTGTCAGCTCCGGGCGGTCTGGCCATAAAACGGGCACTAATGCCTCTGTCACTGCCCCTACCTCCTCCAGGGTCTTTCCAGCATCTTCTAGCCAGCATGACATCATCAGCTCTTAAGGCTAGAGAAACAACGGAACTCGTCGTACCATCGTCTCCTCCTTCGACACCTGTCATTTCCTGTACTAAAAATCTCACTCCGTCACCTAGCAACGAAGCTGAAGTAACTCGCAGACTCCCAGCCCCGCCTATTTCCCCGGACTCTAGTCAGGAAGAACACATTGATATGATGGCTCACAGCAAAGGAGATATAAGAAATACCAGCATTGCCTCTCTGAGGCTCAAGGCGAAAGAGCACCAGCTCCGAATAGGGACAGAGACTTGTCCAAGAATAGTTTACTGACAACCTCTTAGCAATAATACCGTGAAGTACTTTGTTTGATATTAAATTACTCATGGATTACACTAGTACCCTTCAGTCATAACTGACTATGGGAATGCGCCCTGAAATGATAACCCTCAGCTGCTTTATTTTCCTGGTGTTCATTTCGATGTCTTATTTTCTCTTCTGCTTGTAGTGAGAGCTTCTATTCGCCAGACTCGCAGTAGGGAGAATTTCCACGTGGTGCGATCGGTAGCTTCATCCTCACAAGTTGCTGGATTTATGTCCAGTGCCCTCATGTCCCTCTTGCACACATCTTTGAACCTTAGCTGCGGTCGCCCGACAGTTTTGTGGCCATCTGCCAGTTTTCCGTAGAAAATATCTTTGAGAGTGCGACCATCTTCCATAGTCAAGCCAGCGTAGTCTGCGCTGTCTAAGCAGTGAATACATGCACGTGGCAGTAACCTTGACATTTGACGCTTTGTCCTTCCATGAAATACCAAGGATATGGCGTTGAGGCTCCTTTCTTGCTTAGCATAGGTTGTCCATGCCTCGCTCCCATATAGAAACGTAGATGGCTTCCTCTATTTCTCTTACCCTGGGGAATTCAGAACAAGGATTACCTTGTGATGATAGGAAACACTATACAGAGCGATATAACAGGAGGAAATCTGATCATCAGAAGATGTCCCCCCGTCGATCAATTCTTTCGGCCCCTTAATCTCCTTTACACTCTAAGGGCGGAGAGCCCACTTATATCATGACTCCCAAGTGTCAGCTTCCTGTTGTCTAGTGCAGAGAATTGAACCCACTCCACCTTGCTTGCAGCTTTCAAATTCACCCATATTTTCTGCCAGCTGGAGGCAATTGTGAAATTAACCCATAAGTTGAAAACAAATTACTGTCCCGAGTTCAATAGCACGTTGCGGTTGTTCCACAGCCAACACGATGCCTTTACCGCAGTTTCGCTGAGCCTCTTAAGTGCCCTTGTTCTTGACTGTCCCTGTTGTCAGCTGGTTTACTCAGTGTGTCATATCCTAGATCAGAGCCTTTTTCTCACCTTTTGTTTCACTGCTGTTTGCCTAATTTTTCAAATCAGTTCCTATTAGTGATCTTGTCATACAATGTCAGTCCTTCCATTCTACGTAAGCACCCATTTATGAAAGTCTGAACTTCGTAGTTGTCTCTTATGTAGTTCTTCGTGTCTCAGAGCACGTTTGTTACTGTCACGTGAAAAGGTCGCAAAGAATCGTAACACTGTACTCTACCAGGAGCTTTCCTTGCATTGGGAAACATATGAAAAAGATAAACGTAGTCCTGTGGCAGATACTGCCGTAGGGGAGTGAAGTGTTAGAGATTTCACATACTAGGTCCAGCATCGAGAGGTGGGGTGACCAGTTCCCGTACTCGCCGCCTTTTCCTTCCCTAACTCAAAGTCAGGTACACATTTACAGATGGGTAGACTGGAGCGTGTCCGTACCGTGATTCAAACCCGGCACCTTGCCGCGAGAGACCACTCTATCAATCGAACGCTCAGAAAAGAAATGGCGATCAAGAAAAATCAAGCCCAGCACTCAAATCAAAATCATCAACTCAAATGTCGTCAACTCAAATGTCGTCAACTCAAATGTCGTCAACTCAAATGTCGTCAACTCAAATGTCGTCAACTCAAATGTCGTCAACTCAATTTTATTTTATCGCTGTGAAATATGGAGAACAAGAAAGAACAAGAATCAGAAAGTTACAGAGATTCATAAATGGGTGCTTGTGTAGAATAGAAGGACTGAGATGATATGACAAGTTCACCAATGAAGAACTGATGACAAGAACCAGACAAGTGCCGGTGGAACAATAGACGCTTGGGATGGAAATGGCAGACATAGAGGAAACCTGTTGATAGCATTACTATTCAGTTTCCTGTTCTGGAACCCCCAGGGAAAGATAGGACGAGGTAGACCCCCCGCGACCCCCCCCCCCCCCCCCCCCCCCCAAAAAAAAAAAAAAAAACACATGGAAAATAGAACTGGAGATATAAGTGAAAATAATGAGGAAGACGTGGAAAGAACTTGAGCGGATGGCATGGGACAGGAGGACTTGGTAGGTGTTTGTTGAAGGCCTATGCTCCACGGGGAGCTGACGGCTTTTTATTAATTGACCCTATCAGGTATGTCGTAAAGACCAAACCAGAAATTGAAATTGATAACGAAGAACTGGAAAGTGTTAATGAATTCGAATACTTAGGATCAATCATCAACAGCTCTGGCGACTGTGCAGTAGAAATTAAAAGAAGACTTGCAATTGCTTCACATAAACTAATACAGATGAAAAACCTATGGCAAGGCACAAGCAAAGAAACAAAGTTACAACTGATCAGAGCATGTATATTCCCAGTAGCAACATACGGCTGCGAGACTTGGACACTCAATAAAACAGTTGCAAAAAAGATTACATCATTTGAAATGAAATGCTACAGAAGGATGTTGAGAATACCCTGGACAGAAAAAAAGACCAACAGAGAAGTACTGCACTCACTAAACGTACAGGAACATTGGCTCCTAAATACCATCGCAATAAGGAAGCAGAAATTTTTCGGTCATATAAAAAGACATAATAGTCTGGAAAAAACAGTGATGGAAGGCATGGTCCCTGGAAAAAGGGGAAGGGGTCGACCTAGACGACGGTGGACCCAGGACATCACAGAGAGTCTGAATTTGTCTTTCGCTGATGCAGGTCGACTTGCCCAGAATTGTGATGCGTTCAGAGCAGCTGTAATGGAGACAACGTTCTGGAACGAATACGTCACATGATGATGATCAGGTATGTCAATGAGCATGTCCTGAAAGAGGCAAATACGCAAAGGAAACGTATTTCACAAGCTAGAAAGAAGCAATCCACTTTTTTGGGGGGGACATGCTATGAGAAGAGGAAAGCTGGAATATATGATAACAGCAGGTAAGATTGAAGGAAAGAGAGACAGAGGAAGACAAAGAGAACAAATACTGGACAGTTTGACATCGTGGCATGGAAGGAGGTCAACAACATAATTGATAAATTGTACGGTAGACAGGAAGTTGTGGAGAGACATGATCTCCTACGCCACTAGGCATGGTACTTGGAGAAGAAGAATCAGGTATGTCGTAGAAAGTGAATAAGCGTGATGGGTCATGGGGTCGAATACCCAGTCCTGTAGACAGTTAAAACTAGAATACTTCAACAACTGTTGAATCAGTGCTCCGCAACTAGTGTGACCTGGGTGTCTGAGTGGTGTGACGTGGGTGTCTGAGTGGTGTGCATAGGTGTCTGAGTGGTGTGGCATGGGTGTCTGAGTGGTGTGCCATGGGTGTCTGAGTGGTGTGCCGTGGGTGTCTGAGTAGTGTGCCATGGGTGCCTGAGTGGTGTGCCATGAATGCCTGAGTGGTGTGCATGGGTGTCTGAGTGGTGCGCCGTGGGTGTCTGAGTGATGTGCCGTGGGTGTCTGAATGGTGTGCCATGAGTGTCTGAGTGGTGTGCCATGGGTGTCTGAGTGGTGTCACATGAGTGTCTGAGTGGTGTAACATTGGGTGTCTGCGTGGTGTGACATGAGTGTCTGAGTGGTATAACATTGGGTGTCTGCATGGTGTGACATGGGCATCTGAGTGGTATAACATTGGGTGTCAGAGTGGTGTGCCGTGGGTGTCTGCGTCGGTGGGCTGTGGGTGTTTGAGTTGTGTGTATGAGTATCTCAGTGGTGTGCCGTGGGTGTCTGCGTGGTGTGCCGTGGGTGTCTGAGTAGTCTGCCGTGGGTGTCTGAGTGGTGTGCCGTAGGTGTCCGCGTGGGTGTCTGACAGGTGTGCCGCGGGTGTCTACGTGGTGTGACATAGGTGTCTGCGTGGTGTGCCGTGACTACCAGGCACAACGCGGCATATAATACTACAGTATACAAAATTATGTGTTACAGTAAAATTAGTGTCCGATTGGCAGAGTGGTTAGACCACTGGTCTCTCGCGGCAAAAGTACCGGGGTCGAATCACGGTATCGACACGCTTCAGTCTACCCAGCTGTAAATGGGTACCTGACTTGAGTTAGAAAAGTAAAAGGCAGCGAGGATGGGAACTAGTCACCCCACCTGTCTATGCTGGACGTAGTATAATGAAGTCACTAACACTTCACTCCCCTACTGCAGTATCTGATATGAGACTAACTTTTTTACAGTCAAATATTACGGAAGAATTTCACACGTACAATTTTATAAATAATAAATTTGAAATCCGCATCCACCAATTCATCACAACAAAATTTGTGAGCGTGGTCTTATAACTGCATTGAATTTTTCTATATTTATTATACCCATCTAACTTAAACATTATAGTGTGCCGTGTAATATTGAAGGGCACTTTAAGTGTGCTGTGAAGTTAAAGAAAAAGGGTTTAAATGAAGCACATAATAAAAAATCAACAGAAATGAGACATGAAGGGCAGATAGCCAGGTTTTCAGGTACGGATATAAATTTAATTTAAAAACAGCGTATAGCAGAATCAGATTCTAAAGCCAAGGAACACACAAATTGCTCATACTAGAGCTGGTAATATTAGAATTAACGTTTTCGGCCAACAATGTCATTGAAACAGAATGATCATGCAGGCGCGATTACAGCCTTCAAAACGTTTATCACGTGATTAGGTGGTAACATTGTCAAATTTCACATAATTTATTATTAATCTTAAAATCGTTTCTTTGTACTAACAGACACATATTGTGGGAATTAGTGAGTTTTAAGGTTACCGTATTTAACAGTCGCTGTATAAAAAAAGGTATAGTATTTATATTTCGTTTTAAAAATACTAATCGAAATTCAGTAATTTCGTTTTGTTTTTAAAAACAACTAGCTGTAATTACCCGGCGTTGCGTTGGTAAAACACATTTTCTCCTCTGGCACAGCCTGTTAATATTATCGCGTCTATCATGTTTGGCATGGGGTTTTTTTTACACATAGCCTTGGACCATTATATACTTTAGGCAAAACAAATATATACAGTAGCATTTTCGGTGCTTCAAGTTTTAAAATCACCTGCTGTGAAGGCGGGATTCTTACTTACTTACTTAGTCGTTCCCCTTCTACCGTGAGGTGTAGAGGTTTGGAAGAGAGAGCGCCAGACTATCCTATCGGCTGTCTTCCTCCTGGCCTGGTTCCATTCTAGTCCTCGGTCCTTCAAAGATTGTCTAATGTTGTCCTCCCAGCGGACTCTGGGTCGTCCTGGGGGTCTGGATCCCTGGCTCTTTGTTTCCCATGCTTGTCATGGTAGCCGATCTTCTCCCATTCTGCAGACATGGCCAAACCATCTTAGTTGGGACTGTTCTACTTGGGTCTGCAGGGGGTGGGATTTTAGGCCTTGACGTATCGTCTGGTTGCGGACCATGTCTCTTCTTGTTACTTCAACCACCTTCCTCAGATACCTCATTTCTGAGGTTTAGATCTGGCTTTTGTGGGTTGTAGTCATTGACCATGACTCGCATCCATATGTCAAGACTGGGACATAGGTGGAGCGGTATACAGCCATCTTCGTTTTCTTACCAACCTCTCTCTTGCTGAGGAATCTTCGATTTATGGCCTGAAAAAGTCTCCCAGCTGCTGCTTTTCGAGTGGCCAACTCTTCTTTGATGCCTCCCTTTCGGTCTATAATAGCTCCGAGGTATTTAAAGTGGTCGGCCTGCTCCAGGACCTGTTCTCCCAGCTTAATCTGATGTCTTCTTCTCGCGATATCACCATGGATTTTGTTTTAGAGCTGCTTATGACCATCCCTCTCTTCTCTAGCTCTTCCTTCCAGACTTGCAGGTTGGATTGGAGATGTGCCTCTGATTTAGCAATCAAGGCAACATCATCAGCAAATGCCAGCTCTGAAATACAGATCTGTCTCATCTTCCAGTACCCCACTGAATATTTTCTTGTTCTCTCTTTACATGCCTTGATGACATCATCCATGAGGAGTATGAAAAGATAAGGTGACAGGATATCACCTTGTCTTACACCAGTGGTGGCCCTGAACTCTTCTGACTTATGGTTTGCTGTCCACACATAATTTCTGCAAGAATTGTAGAAGCTCTGTATAGCATGAATCAGAGGTGCCGGAATGTTCTTCCTTGCCAAACAGTCCCAAAGTTTGCTCCAGGGGACCCTGTCAAACGCCTTTTCCAGATCTATGAAACAAAGATGGATCTCACTCTTATACTCAAGGGCCTTTTCACTCAGCTGTCTGAGTGTGAAGATTAGGTCTTGAGTACTTCGGTTTGCTCGGAATCCGCACTGGACCTCATCCAATTGTGGCTCAGCTAGGCGTCTGAGTCTCTGCTCTAGGATTCTAGAGTAGATTTTACCAGGGACACTGAGAAGGGATATGCCTCTATGGTTTCAACATTGTCGATTGTCACCCTTTTTGAAAATTGGTGTTATGATGGCAATCTCCCAATCCTTTGGTATGGTCTTGTTGCACCACGCTGCCTGTAGGACCCTGGTCGCCTGATGCTCCCATGTACTTAACCATTTCTGGTGTTATACCATCATGCCCTGCTGTTTTGCCCATCTTGATTTTATCCAGTGCTGCCTTCAGTTCTTCCATCTTTATGTCATCTTCACCATTATTGGTTTTCTCTTCTGTGCTAGTGGTTATCATTTCTGATGCTTCACCATGCTCACCATCAAGGAGTTCTGAGAAATATTCTTTCCATCTTTCCATTACTTCCTTCGGGGCAGTAAGCAATTTGCCTTGCTTGTCCTTTATAAATTTGAGAGGGCATTGTTTTTCCTTCCTCATGTTCTTTAGGGTCTTACAGAACAATTTTTGGTTTTCTTGCGCATCGTTTTCTAGCTTTTCTCCAAATTCTTCCCAGGACTTCTGTTTTGCTGCTAGCACCTTGTTCTTTGCTTCTGTTCTGAGTGTCATATATTCTCTATATTTCTCCATTTGTCCTGTTGTGTTTTTAGCTCCTAAGTATTGTTTCCATGCCATTTTCTTCTCTCTTATTTTCTCTTTGACTTCTTCTGTCCACCAAGGTGTCCTCTTTCTCTTGTTCCCAAGTCGGACTTCACCACATGCTTCTGCAGCAGCTGTCTTTATGATGTCCTTGAATTTAAGCCAGAGGGTTTCCAAGTCATCAGGTTGTTCTTCTGTGTTGCTCACCGCTGCAGCAATAAGCCCCTGATATAGGACCCACTACTCCTTAGGGAGAGTAAAATGATATTGATGATGATAAAATAGTGTAGACTGTCAATTGATAATGGTTATTTTGTTGTGACAGATATTTGTTATTGTTATTTACGGCTCGTTTATTAAGCCGTTTGGGCAGACATTAAGCTGTAAATTTAGAATGTAATTGTTGCTTCATTGAATATTTAAATGTATTTGAGTGAATATCTAAGTCTACTTGAGTGAATGACTAAGTGTAGTGGAGTGAATGTCTAAGTGTACTTGAGTGAATGTCTAAGTGTACTTGAGTGAATGTCTAGGTGTACTTGAGTGAATGTCTCAGTGTAGTGGAGCGAATGTCTAACTGTACTTGAGTGAATGTCTAAGTGTACTGGAGTGAATGTCTAAGTGTAGTGGAGTGAATGTCTAAGTGTACTTGAGTGAATGTCTAGGTGTACTTGAGTGTATGTCTAAGTATACTTAAGTGTATGTCTAAGTGTACTTGAGTGTATGTCTAAGTATACTTAAGTGTATGTCTAAGTGTACTTGAGTGTATGTCCAACTGTACTTGGGTGTATGTCTAACTGTACGTGAGTGCATGTCTAACTGTACTTGGGTGTATGTCTAACTGTACGTGAGTGTATGTCCAACTGTACGTGAGTGTATGTCCAACAGTGCGTGGGTGTATGTCTAACTATACGTGAGTGTATGTCTAACTGTACGTGAGTGTATGTCCAACTGTACTTGGGTGTATGTCTATCTGTACTTGAGTGTATATCTATCTGTACTTGAGTGTCTATCTATCTGTACTTGAGTGTATATCTATCAGTACTTGAGTGTCTATTTATCTGTACTTGAGAATTGTGGATAGACATGATCTCCTACGCCACTAGACACGGTACTTGAAGAAAATGAAGAAGTTTGTGTTTGACACTGTTTATAAATTTTGGCAGATACTGAGTGAGTTGGTGACGGTGACATAAAGTGTTTTGACAAGGGTTTTGTGAGTTGTTGTTGATGGTGACATAAAGTGTTTTGACAAGGGTTTTGTGAGTTGTTGTTGATGGTTACTGTAGTGGTGTTGATGGTATTGTATGATGTTGATATTACTAAATGTAATTGTATGAGGCCAGCTGTGAAGGCTCCTGAGATAAAATGTAGTTGAGAATTGTCAGAAGGCCTTTCTTGCTACCACTACGACCTCACACTTAATTTTTTTTAATGAATGTGGCTACGTAAAGTGTCTAGGGTTATGATATGTAGTGTGGTGTAATAGGTTATAGATATACCCACAGATATTTAACAAGACTAATAATATTAATAAATGTTAAAATACACTGAACTAACTCACGTGTGTAAAATTTTTGATAAAATTATATTACATTTATTTTGTTCTGGATCAATTTTTTAGGTTGACCAGAACTTAAAAGGATTTAGAGATTATGAAAGAAATGCATGGAATATTATATCATAAATGCAATAGTGTACATATATATATATGTACTATACTAGTAGTTTTATTAAAATGTTCTAGTAGTCATCTACTTGGGAGGATAGTTAATGTTTGTGCTGTTGGGGTGGCCTCATCACACCTGTCTATATTGACTACACAGTGTCCAGAAAATGGTGGGAATTTTTATGAGGGTATTAGTAACTAAACGGGGTTGGTGAATGTCCAGCAGACCAGAGGCTCACTCATCTTTTAGTTGTAGCTCTGGTGCTGAAATCTGGTGGTCCCACCTCTCTGTGCTGGCGGGCAATAATGGTGGTCTCTGTCACAAGAACTGCACAGATACACTCGAGTAAGTCACCAACTGAATAGACACTGCTTTGTTGACAACAGAAACTCGCAGCTCTGCAATCAAAGTATGGGCCATGTGTCAAAATCTATTCTCTACCCACGTCTGGACACAACACTGACACAACAACCACATCATACAGACAGGTCAGATCTCTCTGACCAAACAGCACATTTACCATGGTGGTTTTACATCAGATAGATCCTCCCAGACTATAGATTCTGAAAAATATTTATTAGTTTTCTGCTCTAAAAGATGATAGGTAATATGTTTCATTATTCTCAACACTTGATCTGTCTTGCATAATCCTTGTTGGAGTTTATGTACATTGTTGGTCCCTAGACCCTGACTAGGGCGGGGGGTCTAGAGCAAATCCCTACTTGTTTGTAAGGCTAGATTTCGATATGGCAGTATCAAATCACTCAAACATGAAACAATATTCAAAATATATAAGGAAATAATTTCAATCTTACCAGATTATGAATAAATAACACAGAACTGCTAGCAAAACTCAGCTGAGCTGCTGGCTATAGTATGGCGTCCCTAAATTTCTTACACTTTCTTTCATATGGAAATCACCACACTTTAAAATCTGTGTCTATCACTGAACAACTATTGAAGAATGGCCCCACTTTCGCGTCTGAGCGCTAATGATATGATTGTCTGTGGCCAATCACTGCCTAGGTTTATTTTAAATTCAAATTTCCTACCATAAAGTCATTTCAGTCATGCTTCAGTCAAGTATGGATGGTTATCTGTTAGTCTGTCCGTCTCTACTTGTGTTTCTACAAAATGTACTCGATTTTTGAACCAACCTTTCTCTCCCCTCCAAAATTTTGTCGTTAAAAGTTATTTTTAGACACAGCCACCACAAATATCCCTTCTCTTCCATACTACGTAGATTTGAACACCTGCGTTTCGAGGTCGTGTTTTTTTTGTGCAATTAGCGACACTTTTAGATTCAATACAGTCTGTCGATGATGTGAACAACACTGTCTTTTGTCATTATCTTCAATATTATCTATCCGTCTGTAAAAGTAAGAACATATTAGTTCATTGCTCAGAATAGGCCATCCGGCCAGCTAATTTTTATATTCCTAACATTAATATTAAGAAAAAAGTACTTTTTAAATTTTGTAATATTCCAAACATCTGCGTTTTAGCCGCTGAATTCAAATCAAGGGCTTGGTATTGCAAAAGCGTCCAATAAATGACTGTGGCGTATTATATCTAAGGTCCCTTCTGTCGAGTTGCTTACTTTTTATGTCAACTTGGGAAACGTGACTTTTCTCCGTTTCCCCCCCCCCCAATTGCGTCTCCTTAGCCTTTCTAGTCTCACGCAATCTTTCCAGTCATATTTTTTTCCTTTTTGATCCGCCGTTCCCCTCCTGTTTAGCAAGTCAATTATTATGGAGGATGATGACCCGCGGTCTAGGCGATCATGTACTATTCGCAGCCTACGCATTATGTTTTTATCCTTAAATGTTATCTTTGGAGGGATTTTACCGTTGTATCTCTGTCAATTTCACTACAGTTACATAAAGTGTTTTGACAAGGGTTTTGTGAGTTGTTGTTGATGGTTACATAAAGTGTTTTGACAAGGGTTTTGTGAGTTGTTGTTGATGGTTACATAAAGTGTTTTGACAAGGGTTTTGTGAGTTGTTGTTGATGGTTACATAAAGTGTTTTGACAAGGGTTTTGTGAGTTGTTGTTGATGGTTACATAAAGTGTTTTGACAAGGGTTTTGCGAGTTGTTGTTGATGGTTACATAAAGTGTTTTGACAAGGGCTTTGTGAATTGTTGTTGATGGTTACATAAAGTGTTTTGACAAGGGCTTTGTGAGTTGTTGTTGATGGTGACATAAAGTGTTTTGACAAGGGTTTTGTAAAGTTATTGTTGATGGTTACACAAAGTTTTTTGACAAGGGTTTTGTGAGTTGTTGTTGATGGTTACACACAGTGTTTTGATAAGTTTTTCTGGAATTGTGGATGGCATGTTACATAACATGTTTTGATATGAGTGTGTGGAATTGTTGATGACAATCACATAAAGTATTTTGATATGAGTGTGTGGAGTTGTTGATGTTAGTTACGATGTGTTTTGAAATGAGTGTGTGGAGTTCTGGATGATAGTTACATAATGCGTTCTGATATGAGTGTCTTCTTCTTCGATCCTTAACCACCGACCGCCAAAGCAGTCAGTGGCCATCACGCCTAGTGTCGTCTTGTAGGGCAACAACAAATTGATTCCACTTTGCACGGTCGGTGGCCATCCTTCGTACAGTGCCCCAACTCTGGTTCATTCTTTGCATCTCAGCCTCCACAGTCCTCCGCCAAGTTGTTTTTGGTCGGCCTCTCTTTCGCTTTCCTTCAGGGGTCCAAAGCATAGCTGTTCTTGTGATGGCATCGGGGTCTCTTCTGAGGACATGACCAACCCAGCTCCAGCGTCTGCCAGCTATGATGGTGTGCATGTCCTCTTGCTTGCTACGAGTAAGCAGATCTTGGTTGGTGATGGTATTCGGCCAAAAGATGCGGTGAATTTTTCTTAGGCATGTTGTGTGAAAAGAGGACAATTTTGACATTTCCTTCTCTGATATGAGTGTATGGAATTGTTAATGAGAGTTAAATAAAGTGTTTTGATATTCGTTTGTAGAGTTGTTGATAAGAGTTACATAAAGTGTTTTGATAAGCGTTTGAAGAGTTGTTGATAAGAGTTACATAAAGTGTTTTGATATTCGTTTGTTGAGTTGTTGATAAGAGTTACATAAAGTGTTTTGATAAGCGTTTGTAGAGTTGTTGATAAGAGTTACATAAAGTGTTTTGATAAGCGTTTGTAGAGTTGTTGATAAGAGTTACATAAAGTGTTTTGATATTCGTTTGTAGAGTTGTTGATAAGAGTTACATAAAGTGTTTTGATAAGCGTTTGAAGAGTTGTTGATAAGAGTTACATGAAGTGTTTTGATATTCGTTTGTAGAGTTGTTGATAAGAGTTACATAAAGTGTTTTGATAAGCGTTTGTAGAGTTGTTGATAAGAGTTACATAAAGTGCTTTGATAAGCGTTTGTAGAGTTGTTGATAAGAGTTACATAAAGTGTTTTGATATTCGTTTGTTGAGTTGTTGATAAGAGTTACATAAAGTGTTTTGATAAGCGTTTGTAGAGTTGTTGATAAGTGTTACATAAAGTGTTTTGATATTCGTTTGTAGAGTTGTTGATAAGAGTTACATAAAGTGTTTTGATAAGCGTTTGTAGAGTTGTTGATAAGAGTTACATAAAGTGCTTTGATAAGCGTTTGTAGAGTTGTTGATAAGAGTTACATAAAGTGTTTTGATATTCGTTTGTTGAGTTGTTGATAAGAGTTACATAAAGTGTTTTGATAAGCGTTTGTAGAGTTGTTGATAAGTGTTACATAAAGTGTTTTGATATTCGTTTGTAGAGTTGTTGATAAGAGTTACATAAAGTGTTTTGATAAGCGTTTGTAGAGTTGTTGATAAGAGTTACATAAAGTGTTTTGATAAGCGTTTGAAGAGTTGTTGATAAGAGTTACATGAAGTGTTTTGATATTCGTTTGTAGAGTTGTTGATAAGAGTTACATAAAGTGTTTTGATAAGCGTTTGTAGAGTTGTTGATAAGAGTTACATAAAGTGTTTTGATAAGCGTTTGTAGAGTTGTTGATAAGAGTTACATAAAGTGTTTTGATAAGAGTTTGTAGAGTTGTTGATAAGAGTTACATAAAGTGTTTTGATAAACGTTTGTAGAGTTGTTGATAACAGTTGGTGACAGTACCTGTTGATGACAGTTACATTACCTGGTTTATGATAGTTGCAAAAAGTGTTTAGTGAGTAGTTGATGACGGTTGCATAAAGTGTCTTCACAATGGTTGTCTGAGTTTGTTTTTGTTTTTTTATGACGATTGTAAAAAGTGTTTTGCCAGACTTTTTGAAAGTTGTCCATGATTGTTTGTATCAGACTGAGAAAGTTTAGACGATACAGTTCATGTTTATACATTTATTATTTACATGTTGTTAGTTTTTTCCCTATAGTGTGTGAAAATTATAATTTGTCTGAATATATATTTATATATTAGTTGCTAATATTTGCTTACTGAAGTTTGTATAAAATTGTAAGTAATTTTATTTGCTACCATGTTTTAGAAGGTCGTTTTTAGTACCAAGATTTTAATAAAAACATTTCTTGTGACAGCGCAAGTGTACATTTTATCTATTGTCAGCTGCGAGGTGTTTCTGTGTTAAAGAGCATGTGTATGTATTAAAGTGTGTTTCAATAATTTCTGAGTTTAGAATGTGTGTGTGTAAGTGTACATATTACTGTACCCGCTTTCGGGTTCACGAATGCGTGTGTTTATCCGCAGCCGTGAAAAAATGTGCGTGTGTGTGTGCGCGCGCGCGTGTATGTATGTGGGTGTGTGCGATTGTGTGTGTGCGACTTTACAAATAGTCTGTAGCAGAAAGGAAGAAGATAGTGTCGATGGATTTTCCTTGAGGAAATCAGGTACCTTGGTGATAGCATTACAAGACAGTCCGTGTTCTGGACCTTCGGAGCAAGACAAATAGACGGAAATCGAAAAACACATGGATACGAGAGTTGGGGACAGAAAAATGTATGCCTATTACCAGCTCAGCAGAAGTGAACAAGTGGTAGTCTTCAGACTTCGTACAGATCACAACAGATTGGGATACTGTACTATCAATTCAACAAACTAAAGGTGTCGAAGTGGCTAAGAGGTATGGCGTCCGTTTCGAATTCGAGAGATACCAGGTTCGATTCCCAGTAAAGGGAGCATAATTTGTGGAGATTTGTTCCCAGAACCAGTGGTCCTAATGATGTCATACTCCTCCCCCTGGTCTCCTGGGTAGTGAGATTGGATGCCTAGCCTTCTCGGATAGGGGCAAAAAAATAGGGTGTCACTTGTGCAAGTTGTGCACGTTAAAAATTCCACAGTAGTTGGAAAGCATAAGGCCGCAGCCCTGGCAAAATAATTAAAAATTAGAAAGCTAGCCACCACAAAAATATTTATAGAATGTGTAATTTCTATACATTGGGGTTCCCGCCGATGCTACGTAGTTCATGAACTGTGCTGAGATCCTCCTTGTGTGATCTAAGAGAGGAGATCGGAGCAATGATGGAGTTGCGCGTGTGCAATGAAGATAGTCCTTAAAACTAAACAAAATCACCAAGTTAAAGATATGAACTACTGATGAGTGTAACTGTGCTACTAATAAAATGCCTGCTCAACATCTGCTTCAAAGATGCTCAACGCATGAGCAACAGAGAAAGCACACATGGCCGTCACCAGGACAATTCCTGGAAAAACTCACCAGAGATGCCAACAGCCTCAAGCTGACCACTGCTTTCTTTGAACGTTTTCAGGTTGACGTCTGAGGGTGAACAAAGAAGAAGAAACAAAGAGGCTCGCATACATTCCGGTACACATTCGAACACACGCATCTCATACAAACATACCAATAGCCTCAAGGTGACCACTGCTATCTTTGCACATATTCAAGTTGAATGTTGGAGAGTGAACGAAGAAGTAGAAGGAGACACAAATTAAAGGAATAAACAAGACCTGTAACTACGTGGAGTAGGTGACACAGGAAATAGTGACCTGGAAGGTACTTGCTGAAGACATGTGTTCCTCATGCATGGAGGCATGTCTGGAGTCATCCTTATATGACCACCAGATATGTACAATACTAAAAAAGATGTACGTGGAAGTGAACCTATGTTAGTGTAGTGGTTTTTGATGTTATTGCGTGGTTGTTGTGTTACCTAGTGTTCTGGATGAGGTCAGCTGTGAAGGCTCCTGATAATAACAGTTTATGTGAGTTACAGAAGGCCTTTCTGCTACCACTTATGACCTCAAACAGACCTATTCTACTATTATGTATGTTAGCTACGTTAAATGTCTAGGGTACTGAATTGTGATGTGTAGGTAATTAAATATACAGACACACACATGTAAATACTAAGTCTAATATTAAGAATAATAATCTCTATGATAAAATCAATTAACACTGTCTTTAAAAGTTTAGATTTTCAATCTTTTAAATTTATTTAGTCCTGAACCAAATGTTTCTTCTGGTCAGGACGTATGAAATAATATGTATTTATCAATAAAGGTGCATATATATTGAACAATCAAATGAAAATTTTATACATAAATATATTGTTACATAGGTTAATATTAATATTGACTACAGTGTCTTTGGAAGAACTAGCACTGGATGTTTAGTTGGGATGGTGTCATCATGCCCAATCTCTGTTTTATAATCTTCATTGTCCTTGAAATATGGACTGAGTTATAGTGTTTATACAACAAGATTTTATTTCTTTATTTATGGTGGACACGGTTGATGAATCCACAACAGGCCAGGTTTTCACTTAACTGGCCTGTGACGATGCAGTACAGAATTCTAGTAGCCCACTCCTCTCAGTAGCTGGAGTAAAATGTTAAGCTGCTTCTGCATCCACTCTTGTACTTCTACAAAAGCATCTGGCACTAGCGTAGTGCCAGACCAGAAACTCTGAAACCAAAATTTGTGCCATGTGTCACACACTGCTTAATGCACCAATTTTACACACACAACAAAGCAAACAGAACTCACAAAGATTGGGTCAGATCTCTCTGACCAACTCTGCACATCTCACCCAGGTGGTATCAAATAGTACCAGTTTCCAAAGACTGCATTGCATCCGAAATATGTTCAATAGTTTCCTCTTCCATCCAATAAGGTGGATGTTATGTTCCCACTGATCTCAAATGTAGATCTGTCTTCTATGGTCTTTGATATGCTTTCTATTATTATGTGTTTGTCTCTAGGCCCTGGCTGTCGCTGGGGACCTAGAATAAGCACTCACTTGTCGTAATCATTTTTCATGATATGGCAGTATCAATCACTCAAAATATTAAATGTTAAATAAAAGGGTTAATGAATTTTTCTCCTTACCACAATTCAAAATGTGAAAACACAGTTACGTTGTACTAGCAAAACTCAGCTGAGCTGCTGGCTATAGTATGGCGTCCCACTGATAATATATATCTTCTGGAAATCACTCATTTAGCATTAACGAACTGTGTTTAAGGACAGTCTTTTTAAAAATGGCACAAGCGTGCGTCTCTCTTTCAATAATATAAATGCTTTTGTCCAATCAGCGGACTTCCCCTCTACCTTTTCAAATATTCAAACTAAAAGTCCAATTTCAGTCCAATCTCAGTCTAGTGTGTAGTATTTTTCGGTCGGTCCGTCTGTCTCAACTTGTTTTTTTCCCAAAATTACACTTGTTTTTTTGGACTAACTACAAGAAAAAACTACACAAATCTGCCCCACTTATTTATACGATTTCTATGCTAAGTTATTTTTAGCTACTATCCTCCTACTTTGCCCCGAGTCCACTGCAGTTTGTTTTTTTGCATTTTTAGGCTCAAGGACGCCAAAATGTAACTTTAGTGAAAATATGCACAAAAAACTGTTCGCTAGTCTGTATTGAACAATACAGTCTTTCGTCAATATCTTCCGTGTTATCTGTCCGTCTGTGTAATTAAAAGTATATTATTTGTCAGATTAAGATGGGCTATCAAACTAGCTAGTTTTTATTATCCTAACTTTATTATTAAAGAAAAACCTACTTTTCTCAAGGTTAGTTTTTTGAAATTTGTTTTTGAACCTTCGTCCACGGCGTTTGCCGCTATATTCAAACAAAACAACCAATTACCGTAAAACGTCCAAGATACGACTGTTTCTAACAAGAGCTAAGGTCGTTTTTCTACCAATTCCTTACATTGTGTCAATGTTACGTACATTTATTACCTAAGGGGGTAGTCTTCGGTCCTGCCAAATGTACGCACCAGTCTTTATATATTTTATTATTTGTGCGTTCGATTGATTCACGCACTGACGTGCACAATGCAGTGTGAGTTGCTTTGGACGCACGGGTAACCTAGTTTGGGGGATTGTGACGTCAGGTTTTTGAACGGGGCAGTGCGGACTTTGTTATGTCCGAGATATAGATTATTGGAATTTTCTGGCAGTTTTGTATAAGCCAGTATGTTATATTGATTCAATTGGTATTCTTGACGAAGCCAATGATGGAAGGATCATGTAAGTGTCGCCCCGGTTATATTTGTATATTTATTGCCGTAAACTAAAGTATCAGGCCGCTCCCAGTTGTAGTCTAGCGGGAAGTCATCTTAGCATGTAATTTCCTAGAATGGACAGACGGAGTCGGTGGTCATATTAGATTACCGTAGAGGAATAATACCTACGTGTAAACCAGTTTATTTATTCGTATGCTTCATATTTTATATGCCGTACATTCAACAATGCCAGAAGCGTGGCATAGAATGGGAGAGGTTAGTCAACTGGAATCTCTAACCTGTTCGTATTATCGTGTATGACTTTGTTTGAAACTATATGCTATCTAACGTTATGTTTTGGAGAACGTATGGGATTGTGAAGTATGATATGGAAGATTTTATCCTGGAGTATGAATACGTTACCATGATAGACGTCCTTGAAGGAAGGTCAATGGACTTGAATGAGAAGAATATTATACGGTAACAGTTTTGTGATCCTTAGTCACTTGAGTCAGAGGACTTTATTGGTAGAGAATCTTCAGGAACTTTAAAAGTAATTACCATTATGCTGATGTATGATCTTTGCGCCTGTGACGATGTTAGTCTTGTCCACTCCGTATGTGTCATGTTGAATAAAATCTATGTACAGTCATCACCGACTTATGTACTGCCAGTACTTGCCCAGTTCACCCAGTTCAACACTACTTGTTGAAGTTCGTTTGAAGAATATTGTTGACATTCGTTCATTTTAACCATTCGCGTTTTAAGCTACCTCTTCACCAGTATAAACTGTACTCAACCATTATAATAAACAAAACTGGAGATCAAGATCTCAGGGTCCACAAAACAGACAAGGTTCTTGGAATAAAAATTTTAAAGAACAGCATAACTTTAATTATACAAACTATCGGACTCATCCAAATTTTAACTCTAGTAGAAAAGACAATTATGGCAATTTTAATGCAAATAATCAAAATCGATCGCGCCGACGAGATAGATCGTCGAGTAATACAGGTAGACATTCTAATGTCTCTTTAATTGATACACAGGCTAACATTGAACAGGGTAAAGTAGCTGAAACTCACAATGCTATGTCTTGTTCTCTTGATTGTACCCAGGTGAAAGACTGTCCAGAATGCTCTACTCTTTTCCAGCCCAAGGCGATCACGACGCTGCGTTGCGGACATACCTTGCCTAGTCTACCTGCAGTCTGTACGGCCACTGCTGCGTCAGTACACCAGGGACAGGGCTCTCTTAAGTTTAACAGAGGATTTGTTAACAATATTTCATGCTCTCTTTTATTCGACTCAGGTTGTACCACTGTGGGCGTCCGGACGTCGCTGATCAACCCTAGTTGTGCGACGGGCAGGGTTGTGAAATGTGTGACGTTTGGCGGAACTGTGGAAACATTTCCCACAGCCATTATAACACTTCATACACCATTTTTTTCAGGACAGATCCAGGCTTGTCTTCTTCCAAATCCAAGTTGTGATTTAATACTTGGTCGCATACATGGTATTAAAGAGTGTTCACCTCAACAAATTGCTGAATGGGAAGAGCGACATATTCAAACTGCAAATGTAGTAGTGACTAGAGCGCAAGCTACTAATATGTCGCATGATACACCTATTGAACCTACAGTTCATACCACTTGTGATGATGATGCTCCTATTTCACGGGAGTTGTTTGCTACATTGCAAAAGAATGATGATTCATTAAAAAAATTTTTTCAGTATGTTAACAAAAAGAATACAAGCAACAAACTTGCAAAATCTAGACATGACTTTATACTTAAAAATGGGATTTTGGTTAGAGTAATACGGGAAAAGGATTCATCCTTATGTTATCAGATCTTAGTCCCATCCTCTATGAGATCTCGTATATTACGACATGCGCATGACTCGCAATGTGCGGGCCATATGGGTTTTTCGCGTACCAAATCCAGAGTGCTTTCGGCATTCTACTGGCCAGGCGTTCATAGGGACATCACTCTCTATTGTCGGTCCTGTTTGATATGTCAGGAAGTTAAGGTACGGGGTCCATTTCATGCGGCTCCTATTCAAGCTGCGGACATCCCGATTAGACCATTTGATAAAATGGCCATTGACATTATTGGTCCGATACTTCCATCTGCTAGAGGGCATACGCATATCCTTACGTGCATTGATATGTGCACTCGTTGGCCTGAGGCCATCCCTCTCAAGAACACTTCATCTGCCAGTGTAGCAGAGGCATTGATGTTAATCTTCTCACGCATTGGTTTTCCACGGAAAATCTTGTCGGATCATGGGGTTCAGTTCATTTCTGAATCCATGTCTCAAGTTATGAAGACATTAGGTATAGACAGATCTCTTAGTTCTATTTATCATCCGATGTCAAATGGGTTAATTGAGCGTCTCAATAGGACACTCAAGCAGTTGTTGGGTAAGATGACTCAAGACCATCCCCAAGACTGGGATCGGGTCCTACCCGCTTGTCTCTTTGCGTATCGCGAAGTACAAAATCAAGCAACGGGGTTTTCTCCATTCCAGCTTGTTTTTGGCATGCAACCACGCGGTCCTATGTCGTTAATCCACGACTTATTGGTTGACGAGAATATTGAAGAGGAAACTCAATCCTCTTATGAGTATGTGATCTCTCTGAGAAAGAGAATCATAGATGCTTGTAGACTAGCTACTGCATCATCTGAACAAGCCAAAGAAAAAGCTCGTCTATTTGCAAACAAGTATAGACGTCTTCGCCAGCTCATACCTGGTGATGAAGCTTTTGTCTTACTACCTGCGCATAACAATCGTCTTTTAATTACCTGGAGAGGTCCTTTCAGGATCATCTCAAGAATATCCGATGTCGACTACATCATTGATGTTAATGGTAAACATAAAACCTTCCACATTAACATGTTGAAGGAGTATTACTCACGTCCTGATTATCTACAGTCAGTGTTTCAGGCAACTGACGATCCTACACCTCCTATTCAACACTATTCTAGTTTGTCAGTCATCCAAGAAGAAGAATCTTCTTTTGATGATGTACAACTACCAATACCAGTTGTACCACTCCATTCCACTGAGAAATGGAATGATGTTACGATCTCATCTACTCTTTCGGCTGATCAACGTCAGCAAGTCTCTAATATTCTACACTCGTATGAGGATGTTTTCACTGACATCCCAGGTCATACGTCAGTCATCCAACATGACATTATTCTGACTGACGATACGCCTATTCGAGTTCGCCCATATCCTATTCCTTTACACTTTCGTGATAAGGTTGATAAGGAATTGGATGAGATGCTCCAATTAAATATAATTGAACCATCTTCATCACCATATTCTTCTTCCATGGTAATCATTAGGAAGAAAGACAACAATATACGTCTTTGCGTAGATTACAGGAAATTAAACAAAGTTACAAAATTCGATGCGGAACCATTACCTCTTTTAGATGACTTATTGGAGAGATTATCTCATGCTACATTCTTTTCGAAATTTGACCTTTCAAAGGGATATTGGCAAGTGCCACTCACTCCTAAAGCAAAGCCATTCACCGCTTTCTCGACACCACGGGGTCTTTTTCAATGGAATTTTATGCCATTCGGGTTAATGAATGCGCCAGCTACCTTTGTACGCATGATGCGCCGCATATTGTCTCATCGTCCCGATGTCATTACTTATATAGATGACATCTGTCTTTTCAGTGACTCTTGGGATGAACATATTCAGGGATTAAAAGCTTTACTTTCTACCTTACGGGATTATAACTTAACAGCGAAACCTTCAAAGGCTTTTGTCGGTTTTCATGACATCTCATTTCTGGGTCACCGCATAGGTCATGGTTTCATGTATACAGAAGACAGTAACGTCTCTAAAATTTTAAACATCTCAGCACCTAAGACAAAAAAAACAAGTTAGGTCGCTTTTAGGACTAATACAGTTCTATTCAAAATTCATCCCTCATTTGTCTACTATAACTGCACCTTTTTCTTCTCTACTGAAGAAAGGCACATCTAATGTAATAAAGTGGTCGCAGGATCACCAAACGGCTTTAGACTATATAAAACAATTTTTTTTCAAATGCACCTTTTTTGAGGTTGCCTGACAAAAATCTCACCTTCATTCTCCGCAGTGATGCAAGTTCTTACGCTATTGCTGCAGTTTTGATGCAGGAATATAACGGCACCTTATTTCCGGTTATGTACGTATCCAGAAAGCTCACGCCGAGCGAGACGAAATATTCCGTTCTGGATAAAGAGCTCCTTGCTCTTGTCTGGGCAATCACAAAACTGGAACGTTACCTTCTCGGCTCACACTTTGTGGTGGAGTCTGACCAGAAAGCTCTTACCGCACTGAATACAGGGAACGTTAAGTCATCAAAGTCAGCGCGTTACGCTATAGCACTTCAACCGTTCCATTTTGAGATACGAGCTATTCCTGGAGTGCAGAATGTGTTCGCAGACTGTCTATCAAGATGCCCAAGCGAACTTGTCGAAACTAAGCCACTTCCAGATGTTGGAACATCCTCACCGATAACATGAATAACTTTGTACATTGTTATTGATACTATATTAACGTTTTATTAGAACTAGAACATTGGTACTACAGTAACTTTTTATTAATATGGCAACATTGTTAAGAGCGACAAATATACATTTGTTATTCCTATGGAACATATTACACTACATATCGTGTTTGAGCAAATATTTTATCGTGTATGGAACATTGAGAACATTGTCTCGTCGATTACTAACTAGTTGTAACGGAACAGTGACATATTGATAGTGATATTGCAATTACTTAGAATATATTGTTAACTAGTTATTTGTTAGTAATTAAGGAATATATAAATTAGATTAATTCAATTTAATCTATTTAATTGATTATGGATCACACACAAACTAACTTTCTTAGTTGTCAGGTAATACCTACATTCACGGGTCTTAGTTATGATATCTCACTGTTAGATCACTAGTCAACCGTACTAGTGTTAGAAAACATTAAGTGTGTTGATTCTTAAAGTGTTTAATTTTGCATTGCTTCATTTTTGCACATTGTATTTTCAATTTTTCTGTTTCATTGATTCTCTTGTCATTGATCATCATCAGTGTTGCTGTTCATTTTCATTTTTGAAATCATATGTTTCAAATTTTGTTGAAAACTTAGTTGAATTTTATTATCATCTTTTTTTTTTTTTTTTAATGGTTTTTTTTCATTTTTCATTTTCAAACTTGTTTTACCACATCGTTCCAAAGTAGGTCGTTTGTGGATGTGTGCTTTAATGCATACTATCATTTAGTTATATTGATTTCTTTTAATATTCTTTTCTTAATATGGTATAACTTTATGCATTTCATATCTTGTTGAAGTTTTGACTCACCTCTCTCGGGTATTAAGTTCAAAAAAATTAATTCTATTAATTTTTTTTAAGGGGAGGTGATAAGGGAGCTGTTACGTACATTTATTACCTAAGGGGGTAGTCTTCGGTCCTGCCAAATGTACGCACCAGTCTTTATATATTTTATTATTTGTGCGTTCGATTGATTCACGCACTGACGTGCACAATGCAGTGTGAGTTGCTTTGGACGCACGGGTAACCTAGTTTGGGGATTGTGACGTCATGTTTTGAACGGGGCAGTGCGGACTTTGTTATGTCCGAGATATAGATTATTGGAATTTTCTGGCAGTTTTGTATAAGCCAGTATGTTATATTGATTCAATTGGTATTCTTGACGAAGCCAATGATGGAAGGATCATGTAAGTGTCGCCCCGGTTATATTTGTATATTTATTGCCGTAAACTAAAGTATCAGGCCGCTCCCAGTTGTAGTCTAGCGGGAAGTCATCTTAGCATGTAATTTCCTAGAATGGACAGACGGAGTCGGTGGTCATATTAGATTACCGTAGAGGAATAATACCTACGTGTAAACCAGTTTATTTATTCGTATGCTTCATATTTTATATGCCGTACATTCAACAATGCCAGAAGCGTGGCATAGAATGGGAGAGGTTAGTCAACTGGAATCTCTAACCTGTTCGTATTATCGTGTATGACTTTGTTTGAAACTATATGCTATCTAACGTTATGTTTTGGAGAACGTATGGGATTGTGAAGTATGATATGGAAGATTTTATCCTGGAGTATGAATACGTTACCATGATAGACGTCCTTGAAGGAAGGTCAATGGACTTGAATGAGAAGAATATTATACGGTAACAGTTTTGTGATCCTTAGTCACTTGAGTCAGAGGACTTTATTGGTAGAGAATCTTCAGGAACTTTAAAAGTAATTACCATTATGCTGATGTATGATCTTTGCGCCTGTGACGATGTTAGTCTTGTCCACTCCGTATGTGTCATGTTAAATAAAATCTATGTACAGTCATCACCGACTTATGTACTGCCAGTACCCAGTTCACCCAGTTCAACACTACTTGTTGAAGTTCGTTTGAAGAATATTGTTGACATTCGTTCATTTTAACCATTCGCGTTTTAAGCTACCTCTTCACCAGTATAAACTGTACTCAACCATAAAACGGAGTCAACAGTCAACTAGTGGCGTAATTTTTTCTTTAAAACTACAAATTGCGTCTTTTTAGCATTTAGATTCAAACACGTGTTCCGACCGTCATATTTTTTTTCTTTTATCTCCGTTTCCCTCCCGTCTAAAAGGGTAAACCGTTTAGTCTGCATGTTCTAACTAGTTAATTTCAATGGCGCTAGAAAACGCTGGCGTGGGCGAGAATGTATCATCATATCTTACGTATAATTTTATCCCTACATGTTATTTTACCTATTATCTTTATAATTGGAGGAATTTTAACGTCGCATCACTGTAATTTCACCACAGTTAGTGAAGCTAATTACATCCTCATTGACTCTTGAAATCATCCACACATTTCCAGTTATTCCCTCTGTGACGAAACTTGTTGAGAACGCAGCATAGCACACTAAGCTGGGAGAAGTCACTTGAGCCCCAGGCGTAATTCTTTGGCTTTGACCTGGTTCTCTGCATGCAGGAGATCTATGTCCTAATCTTAACGTATGGATGCGAGTCATGGACAGTGACTGATAGAAGTAAAAAGATAAAATGTAGCTGTTCATGAAATGGTTATCCAAAGTACAACTTGAAGATTACGTCCCGGCTCATGCTATTTTGTGATCTTTTTTTTTTTTTTTTTTTCGTACGCCCTCTAATACTCGAGGCGAAATCTCAGGTTATTATTAATGTCTAACCTGACATTGATTTTACGTGAATATCCCTTTTTTTCTTGTACAGAGACAGGTGTCCCTCGCCATTCAGGCAGATACTCGCCGATTTCGGAGGTACCCATTAGAGCTGGGTCGGCTCAGGAGCCGCCAATCCCTGGTCGACGACACTCCTTCAAATGTCTTCTCCAGGTCTCGAGTTAATCCAGTCCAATTCCCGGTCGACGAAAAATCCTCAAATGCCGTCGCCCGGGTTTGATCCTGGATCACCCGGTCGCCAGAGCGGTGTGGTAACCACTACGCTAGCGCGGCTCCCTGTGATCTTCTAAATGCGTGATAAAACTAGTACCAAGGCTACAGTTTGTCCAATGCTGGTTTCGGATTTTACAAATAGGTATTAACCATTTAGATTTACCCCGTTAAAGCATGCCGCTTGTAAAAGATCTGAAATCCCTGTTGCTCTATTTGAGCCAGATAAAACAACGGGAAGAAACTCGTTTTGAAATAGACCTGATTTAATGTTTAGTTACAACTATATTTTTAACAAGGCTCAGGATGTTTTCGGGGGTCTCTGAATAGAATGGGTTTACTCAGGGGCGGATCGACAGTGATCTGAGCTACCAGGCGATAACGGATTGTTTCCTTAACAGTTGATAAAGCTAAATGGAGGCTAGGGAAGAGTGGGACTTAGTCCGCCCCTAGAGTACAGCACCATCTGGCACGTTATTAAAAAGCAAAACGGCTAAAATGAGGTTTAGCATGAGGCAGGCAACCTCATTACTTAAAACAAAGTGCCTTAGACAATGTTGCTGCGGGAGCATGTGAAGCGCTTGTTTGATATTCAGATTGAGAAATTGATGATGTGACCTTCCGATTGCAAAAGTCTATGTTTGAAGTTTAGAGTGGCATAGTGCTAGGACGCTTTATACAGAGCGTTAGAACAGGATAAAATCTGATCATCAGAAGCAATCTTCCAGTAACAAAAAAGTTTCTACTCTGTTGATAATGTTCATATTGTGAAAGTACTGTTTTGATGTTCATATTGTAAGAGTATAATTTTGATGTTTAGATTGTGAAAGTACAGTTTTGATGTTCAGACTGTGAAAGTATAGTTTTGATGTTTAGATTGTTAAAGTACAGATTTGATGTTTAGATTGTGAAAGTAGAGTTCTGATATTCATATTGTGAAAGTACAGATTTGATGTTCATATTGTGAAAGTACAGATTTGATAGTCAGATAATGAAAGTACAGTTTTGATAGTCAGATTATGAAAGTACAGTTTTGATGGTCAGATTGTGACAGTACAGTTTTGATGGTCATATTGTGAAAGTACAGTTTTAATCGTCAGATTGTGAAAGTACAGTTTTGATGGTCATATTGTGAAAGTACAGTTTTAATCGCCAGATTGTGAAAGTACAGTTTTGATGGTCAGATTGTTGAAGTAGTTTTGATGGTCAGATTGTTAAAACACAGTTTTGATGGTTAGATTGTTATGGTATAGTTTTGATGGTCAGACTGTTAAAGTACAGTTTTAATGGTCAGATTATTAAAGTATAGTTTTGACGATCATATTGTGAAAGTACAGTTTTGATGGTCTTATTGTGAAAGTGTAGCTTGGATGGTCAGATTGTAAAAGTATAGTTTTGATGATCATGTTGTGAAAGTACAGTTTTGATGATCATATTCTGAAAGTATATTTTTCATGGTCAGATTGTGAAAGTATAGTTTTGATGGTCAGATTGTTAAAGTACAGTTTTTGTATTCAGATTGTGAAAGTACAGATTTGATGGTCAGATTGTGAAAGTACAGTTTTGATGATCAGATTGTGAAAGTACAAATTTGATGGTTAGATTGTGAAAATACAGTTTTGATATTCAGATTATGAAAGTAAAGTTTTGATGATCAGATTGTGAAAGTACAGTTTTGATGATCAGATTGTGAAAGTATAGTTTTGATGGTCATATTGTGACAGTACAGTTTTGACGGTAATATTGTGACAGTGCAGTTTTGATAGTCAGATTGTGAAAGTACAGATTTGATGGTTAGATTGTGAAAATACAGTTTTGATATTCAGATTGTGAAAGTACAGTTGTGATGGTCAGATTGTTAAAGTATAGTTTTGATGGTCAGATTGTGAAAGTACAGTTTTGATGATCAGATTGTGAAAGTACAGATTTGATGGTCAGATTGTTAAAGTATAGTTTTGATGGTCATATTGTGACAGTGCATTTTGGATGGTCAGATTGTGACAGTACAGTTTTGAAATTAAGATTATGAATGTGCAGGTCTGCAGTTATGATTTTGGAAATGCAGGCTTAGGGTTCAGATTGTGAAAGTACAGTTTGACATATTTAGATTGTAAAAGTACAGTTTTAATTATTTAGATTGTCAAAGACAATTTTGATATTCAGATTGGGAAAAGCAGATTTAAACTTCAGAATGTAAAAGCACAAGCTTGAAGTTAATTATGTGTGCATTTTGATGATATTGTAAGTTCTAGCGCTACGTGGGATCTGTTGTAGTATGTAAATTATTTGTCGTAGTGGTGGTTCTCGTTTTTAGCCATAGTCATATTTTCTTCCCTTGATGCTATCCCTTCTTCCACTCTGCGTCCTCTCTCATGAAAAGGAATTTGGAGTAAGATCAAAAAATAATATTGTAGTCTGGTGTCAGCGGCGAACAATGTCGCTGTCAGTGCCTGGAGTCAGATCCAACGGCAAACACGAAGTCCTCATTTGACCTGTAATTGTTTAAGGGAATCAACCTTTAGGTCACAACCGACAAACACAGAGGACAAGGCACATGAAAGACACATGGCAACTGAATTGGTTGTCGAAGATTTAAAGTTGGATTATCACTTGTTCTCTGTCTCTCTCGGTGGCTTCCTTTCCCGCCTTTAAATTTATTGTTCTTTTTTTTTTGTCTTCTAATTGTCCTGTTACTATTGCGTTTAAACTTGTGTATTCTTTATTTTACCGATGCATTTTATGTCTGATCTTGTTTGCGTGTGACCGGAGCTGTGTACGAACCGGGAATCTCGTGGTGTGACCGGAGCTGTGTAAGTCTTCGGGGTCACGTGGTATGATCTATCTATCTATCTATCTATCTATCTATCTATCTATCTATCTATCTATCTATCTATCTATCTATCTATCTATCTATCTATCTATCTATCTATCTATCTATCTATCTATCTATCTATCTATCTATCTATCTATCTATCTATCTATCTATCTATCTATCTATCTATCTATCTATCTATCTATCTATCTATCTATCTATCTATCTATCTATCTATCTATCTATCTATCTATCTATTTGTCTGTCTGTCTGTCTATATATCTATCTATCTATCTATCTATCTATCTATCTATCTATCTATCTATCTATCTATCTATCTATCTATCTATCTATCTATCTATCTACCTACCTATCTATCTATCTATCTATCTATCTATCTATCTATCTATCTATCTATCTATCTATCTATCTATCTATCTATCTATCTATCTATCTATCAACTATCTGCTTCTCTGTCTGTCTGTCTGTCTGTCTGTCAAATTCTATCTATCTTCGTCTCTGTGTCTTGCTCTAGATTATAGGCTACTTTTGACGAGACCTGGCAACTTTAAAATGACTATTTTTATTCAGATACAATCCTTCTCAAACTGTATAGATGAGGTCTTGAAAACGTTAGTTCGTTACGGTAATATCTGCTATAGGATGACCTTTATCCTTTTTCTTAAAAATAAAGACATTACAGAACACACAATACATAACTAGAAGATATTGGTTTTTATAAATCTGGTCATCGAATCTAAGGAAATACAGCGTTCAGAACGCAGAACAATCAGCGAAAACATAATGGGAATGGTCTTTAAGAATATACAAAGGGGAATAATCACTGAAATAGATAATTAAATTATTAAAGACAATTATGGTTTCAAAAAAGCAAAGAAACCAGGAAAGCAATACGTGATAAAATAATACCAAAACCCCCCAAAAAAATGTTTAAAGGCCTATAATTATATTTATTTTGCATTTTATAGACTTTAAAAAAGCATTTTACATAATTTATCATAAAAAGATAAACACAAGTTTAAAAAAATAGTTCTAAATATACTCAAGACCAAAAGAAACGCACATATGTATTGTTCTGATTTTCAAATAAAATAAAAAAAATCAAGTTTAAATCGTAATACTTGTTGCTTCTCGGCCTTTTGGCTAAGATCAAAGTGTCTTAGCCAGGGCCGGGATCGCACACAATTCACACATTCTATTAATAAAGTCAATAGACCTCACTTTGAGCCCCAGAAGGGATAATTAAAAATAAAAAAATTAAAAAAAAAAAAAAAATCAAGTTTAAATCGTCTTTAAACACAACTTTAGCAATGCAAGACGATACTGCACGGGGAAAATTTGTGCTGCGGTTAATTGTTTACGGCGTAGATGAGCAAACGCTCAGAATAAAAATTCATTACAGTTCGTGCATTTCATGATTTTTCATGCACGACTTTTTGGTTGTCTGTTGTTCACCCAATTCTCAATAAAAATGCGCGTAGAACCCATAAAAATTTCACACAGCAAAACGATGCCTAGATTGAATATTGACGAGCGTAATCAAGCAGTGGGAATGCTCAGAGGTGGAGCATCAGTTAGAGAGGTGTCCCAGGCATTTCAAGTTGACCATACCTCGATTTATCGTCTATTGCATCGAAACCAAACAACAGGGACCATGGCCGACCGACCCCGGTTGACACTCCACGCGTTACGACATACAGGCAAGACAGGGCCATTCGGCGCACTCATGAGCGAACATTTATTACAAATAAGGGAGGGAAACCTGAGGCCTGTAAACAGTAAATTAATATGAAATTAATATGAAACAAATATAAAGGTATGTTATCAGGCACTCGCAGGAAATAAAGAAGCAGAACACCAGACAACAGAAAAACAACAGACATGAGTGGCTTACCCAGGATTTGAACACTGGACCTTCCGTGCGACAACCCGCCTAGCCATGCAAGCGAATCACACTATCCGCTCTGCCATCTACGCATCATCATAAAATGATGTTTCAATGGCAGGTCAATAGTGCGAACCACAATACACGACACCAGAAGTCCTCCATGGGCAGTTCAGCCTATTAATGACGCAATCACTTCTGTTGTATTTCTATCAAGCAGTATAGGCCGAATCCAACAAGACCCTTAGGACCTTAATACTGTGTCCAGTAAATGATAGTAGACTAGAACAGTGAGAACAGGATAGTGGGTAGGTTTGGTATTGTACAAACATTTATTACAAATAAGGGAGGGAAACCTGAGGCCTGTAAACAGTAAATTAATATGAAATTAATATGAAACAAATATAAAGGTATGTTATCAGGCACTCGCAGGAAATAAAGAAGCAGAACACCAGACAACAGAAAAACAACAGACATGAGTGGCTTACCCAGGATTTGTTTGTAATAAATGTTTGTACATCCCTCCCTTATTTGTAATAAATGTTTGTACACAAATCCTGGGTAAGCCACTCATGTCTGTTGTTTTTCTGTTGTCTGGTGTTCTGCTTCTTTATTTCCTGCGAGTGCCTGATAACATACCTTTATATTTGTTTCATATTAATTTCATATTAATTTACTGTTTACAGGCCTCAGGTTTCCCTCCCTTATTTGTAATAAATGTTTGTACATGACCTGCCATTGAAACATCATTTTATGATGATGCGTAGATGGCAGAGCGGATAGTGTGATTCGCTTGCATGGCTAGGCGGGGTTGTCGCACGGAAGGTCCAGTGTTCAAATCCTGGGTAAGCCACTCATGTCTGTTGTTTTTCTGTTGTCTGGTGTTCTGCTTCTTTATTTCCTGCGAGTGCCTGATAACATACCTTTATATTTGTTTCATATTAATTTCATATTAATTTACTGTTTACAGGCCTCAGGTTTCCCTCCCTTATTTGTAATAAATGTTTGTACAATACCAAACCTACCCACTATCCTGTTCTCACTGTTCTAGTCTACTATCATTTACTGGACACAGTATTAAGGTCCTAAGGGTCTTGTTGGATTCGGCCTATACTGCTTGATAGAAATACAACAGAAGTGATTGCGTCATTAATAGGCTGAACTGCCCATGGAGGACTTCTGGTGTCGTGTATTGTGGTTCGCACTATTGACCTGCCATTGAAACATCATTTTATGATGATGCGTAGATGGCAGAGCGGATAGTGTGATTCGCTTGCATGGCTAGGCGGGGTTGTCGCACGGAAGGTCCAGTGTTCAAATCCTGGGTAAGCCACTCATGTCTGTTGTTTTTCTGTTGTCTGGTGTTCTGCTTCTTTATTTCCTGCGAGTGCACTCATGAGCGAGACCGCTTCATGCCCACTGTAGCCACAGCCAGAATAACCATTGGAACTCGTGGCAACGCCATCAGTGGTCAAACCGTGCGCAAGAGGTTAAGGGAAGCTCAGCTCATATGCCATAGACCCTACACCGGACAGATCCTCACAGCTCAACACCGGCAGGCACGATTGGACTGGGCTCTCAACCGTGGCTATCTAGGGCGTCAAAGTTGGCGAGACGTGGTCTTTTCCGACGCAAGTCGGTTCTGCATCCACCACAACGACGGCCAAATTCGAATTTACAGACGACCAGGAGAACGATTCGAAGACAACTGTGTCATTGAACGAGATCGCTATGGTGGTCCATCTGTGATGGTATGGGCTGCCATCAATTACAGATTCAGGTCCAGACTCATCTTTATCGACGGCACCTTAACTGCCCAGTGGTATGTGGATGAAGTACTCAGACCCCACCTGCTTCCGCTGTTGGCAGCAAACGGAGGCGCCGCCAGAATGGTGTTTCAACAGGACAATGCAAGGCCACACTCCGCTCGTGTTACTCAGGGATTTTTGCAGCAGAATGGAGTTCGAGTTATGCAGTGGCCTGCCGTTTCACCGGACCTAAACTGTATCGAACATCTTTGGGACGTGTTGGGACGACATGTGCAACGACAGGCCCCTCACAATCAACGGCAGCTGAGAGACGCTCTACAGAGAACTTGGAATGCCATCCCGATGGAAACCATTCAACACTTGGTGAGGTCGATGCCTAATCGTCTTCAAGAATGTGCCAGAGCTATGGGGGGACACTCCCGATATTAAGACATTCACGCTGTGGTTTAAACAAACTTTAGTGCAGTTGGATATTTTGTTGGTACTTCAGAATATGCAGAAGTGCGATCTCAGGGGGGAGGGGGGGGGAAGGGGGGGGGGCGATAATTGTGAGTATTGATTTGAAAACGTTAATAAACATTCAGACACTTCATGTGCGCAAATTTCATTATTTTAAGTTTGTTGCTTATATTTGAAAATAACATTTTATGCCATGTGCGTTTCTTTTGGTCTTGAGTATAAAGGAAAGATAGGCTAATTAATAATTGTTGAGCATGTAACCCGCCAAATAATTGACGGATAATAATTACATTGTGCTCTTCCTGCTTCATGTCCTAATGACGAGACTGATTGTTCTGTAATTATTTCATTACTTCCCATTCCATTCAATTTCAGTGGATCTTTGTAATCAAACTTATCATGACTTATGGTCAATGGTGAATGATCAATGCACCATGAAATAAATTGAAAGGCCTCCGTGCTCTTTTAATGATTGTTCAATTTAGCGCTCACGGTGCAATGCGCGCTTTTTCAATATTTTCCCGAATAGGTAGCTGGATTTTTTCACTGTTTGTTTCAGACATTTCAGTAAGACCATTACTATATAGCTCCATGATAATTTTACAACAAAACACGTATAAATTCCCACAAAGTCAAATATGAGTCATTTCTTAAGTACATGAACCGCTTTCACGTTGATATAAAATAACCCACTCTGTAGCCTCTGCCATCAATGGTACCTATACCTTGTAGCGGTATGGCAGCTTGTGTACCCTGACAATCCCCAGAGCTATGCCAGTGGGAGATTTACTCCTGGTAGGTTCAACCAAGCTGGACTGGTCTGCGTGGGTAGGGGTCAGACAAAAGCTGGTACTCTGGTCCTCCAGGTTGGGGGTTTTAGCACAGGGCCGACACCCCTGTCTATGTAAAAAAAATCGCACGTTACGGAAAGAACAATAAATGGAAAAACTTTGCTGCGGGACGGACATCCGGAGTCTCAGGCTCGTATGACTGACAGTGGTGAAAGCCGAAAGGAAGCCACTGGCATGAAAACGGATGCCCCGACCGAAAATGAACCAGAGTTGGGGCACTGTACGAAGGATGGCCGCCGACCAAGCAAAGTGGAATCAATTTGTTGTTGCCCTACAAGACGCCACCAGGCGTAATGGCCACTGACTGCTTTGACGGTCGGCGGCTAAGGATCAAAGAAGAAGAAGACTCTGTAGCCAGTAAGACGGGAAGCTGTAGTGATGACTTCAGGCTTCACGGGGAGTAAATAGGACAAGTAATGGTAATGATTATAACATTTTGATCATACAGATTAATTCATGTTTTACAAACTATATATCCACAAACTATATATCCACAAACTATATATTCACAAACTATATATCAACAAACTATGTATCCACAAACCATGTATCAACAAACTATGTATCCACAAACCATATATCAACAAACTATGTATCACACCAAACCGTATATCAACAAACTATGTCTCCACAAACCATGTATCAACACTCCATATATCAACAAACTATGTATCAACAGACCATGTATCCACAAACCATATATTCACAAATCATATATCCACAAGCCATATATCAACAAACCATATATCCACAAATCATGTATCAAAACACCATGTATCCATGTGACGGTATTGCCTCCCCTGCTTTGCAGTAGTGGTCCGACAGTGGCCAAAACTCAAGTATCTAATATGGGCTTCAATGGAGTCTATCTTTACACAAGATTACTCTTGGCAGAGATGTAGATATAAGAGTAATACCGCTTCTATCACATGGGAGTATTCACAAGATATTCAGAATAAGCGAGAACAATACTGCTTTGGCTGAGTATGTTAACTCTGTAACTCTGCCGACACTTTTGTGAAGTTTTAAGCACTTATTAATTTCAGCTCGTTCAAGCTCCCACCCCTGATTTACGCAGTGGATTTCTATTATTTTAGTATAGCTCTGTTTAGAATGTGTGTAGTAAATTGACTGAGACAAACATGTAGTAACTTTAAAATGATTAAATCGAAGTTAAATTTGAATAATTACAAATTACAAAATTTAATAATCACTTAAGTTTTAACAGTTGAAAAATAATTTGAATAGTTATGGATCAAGAAAAGTTATCTTCACGGTCATTATGGATTGTGAAATGTTATAAGAAGTTCAAGTGGCAGCATATATTTGAACTTAGCTGCCAATGACGGTTCTGCTCCTTCTTATGGGTTGGTTCTTTTCATACTGCTCACGCTCGTCCCTGATTAAGGTTGTCGGGTGTAGCTCGTTTGCCAGAAATGTCAAGGAGAGTCTACCACGTGGGTCCTTCGTCTTAAAGCTTAGGCCACTGTTCCCTTCTTGTTCCAGAGATAGTACTTTCTGCTGGTACCGCCGATAACTATGGTAAAAGAATAGAACGAAAAGCTCTTCTGAGTATGGCGTTTTCCAACCCAAAGTTATGGATTCCTATCTTCCCAAACCACCATCCCAATTAACTCAGACTTCACCCTCGATGAGAATTAAATTGAATCCCTTGGGATAAAACTTTCTTTACATTTAAATAGAATAGCTTTCAAAGTTACTTTATATTTAAATGAAAAGGTTAATAATACAGATAGCGTCTGTTAACATACACATCTCCAGTGATTGAAAAGTGTTCACAATATAAATTGAATATGTTTTCATTTATGTTTACACTGACTGAAAAGTTTGAAACTTCCATTAACTTTAAAATGAATATTTTCACATAGACATTTTCACTGGTTTAAAGCTTGAAAACTTACATTAATTTTAAAGTAAATATGTTTATATGGACATTTACAGTGCTTTGAAAATGTAAGTATTATACTTAGAATGTACATCATGTATTTCATCTTTCCCTTCCTGCTTCGTATGGAACCTGGAACTACTTTATGCTTTTAGTTCTCTTTACGAAACTATCAATAAAGCAATCACCAGCCCTGCAGTGGTGGTTTATGAATCATCATACTACATACTGAGGTTGCCAGCCTCAAATGACTTTGACATCCACTAGCGAGTTTCACATATTAAAATTCACATGGTGATATACACATATATAAATGTTAGTTCACATGTTAGTAATAAAATATGAAATGTAAATCACAAATTACGCCAATCCTGGCTCACATACTTTTAGCTCAGATGAATAAAAGAGACTTGAATCGGCCTCTTACACGCGTCTGGGGTGTCTTTAATTTAAATCGTTCCCTCTCTGACTTCGTGTGTGGTCCTCCAGTTTCCCCAGTCCCGGTTTCCTTATTTAACATGCTAGAGATTTCTTGGGCTATATTGTAAGTCCTGATAAATACTCCAATAAAAGGTGTCCGGTATGTTAAGAAAGAATTCTGAATTCTAATTCTTCACTGTAGCGAGGTCTGGTATCTTAGCGAGCGATTTCTCGCGTGAAATAGCTTGAGAAAATGGTCAGATCATATTTACTGCCTTCCCACGCATTTGTTATGCGCGCCTCAGAGGATCAGCCAATCTGATTTGAATATGTTACATGACTCAACTATTGCAAAATTTCAAACATTACTTTTCTGAAAATGGGTTGTACATATCCGCTTGCCCTTGGGTACAAATTTACGAACATGTCGTTAAACTCATATAACAACGTGTTCCCAATGTAAAAATCATTACTTTTATCTGAAAGTAATCTCTTATCTGTGTTTGTCCTTTAGTTGTCTCCCCGTATTCCAAGCTTTAGTGATCAGCGCACCAGTGTCTTATCAGTGATTAAGCACTGCGCTGAGGCGATTTACGTGTTTATCTGTGTACTGATATCGCTGCGCCCACAATAGCCAACATGGTTAGGTCGCTGCAGCTCCTTGCAACGTAGGGGGAAATGAATAACAACCAGACACGTCTACTTATCCCTGAGAAGGGTTAAGAAGGAAAATACATAAAATCTGCTACAATTAGCAGAAAAAGAAAGAAAGTGCGACAAATGAAAGCCCACAATAAAATCAGTACCACAAATGTACCAATCCTACCGGAGTGAAACAAAGATCGATAGGGGCCACCGGATTCTATTACAATCCACAAACCATAAATCCACACACCGTATGTCAGCAAACCATTTATCCACAAACCATAAATCTACAAATCATAAATACACAAATCATATATCCACAAACCATATATCCACAAACTTTTTATCCACAAACCATATGTCCACAAACCAAATATTAACAAACCATATACCAATAAACCACATATCAACTAACCATATATCAACAAACCAAATATCCATTAACCATATATCAACAAACCATGTATCAACAAACCATATATAAAAAAAACATATCCACAAAACCATATATTAATAAACCTTATATCCACAGTCCATTTATCCACGCCTCATTTATGCCCAAACCATATATCCACACACACCATATATCAACAAAACCGTATATTCACAAACCATATATCCACAAACCATATATCCACAAACCATGTATCCACAAACCATATATCAGCGAACCATAATATCCAAAAACCCTATATCCAATAACCAATTATCCACAAATTATACATCAACAAACCATATTTCAACAAACCAAATATTGTCAAACCATGGATCCACAAACCATATATCCCCACACCATATATCCACAAATAATATATATCAACAAACCATGTATCAACACACTATATATTCACAAACCATATATAAACAAACTGTTTGTCCACAAACCATATATCCACAAACCATATATCCACAAAACATATATCAACAAACCATATATAAACAAATCATATATCCACAAACCATGTATCCATAAATCATATATCAACAAACCATATCCACAAACCATATATCAACAAACTACATATCCACAAATCATACATCAACAAATCATAAATCAACAAATCATATATCCAGAAACTATATATCCACAAACCATACATATCAACAAACCATACATCAACAAACCATACATCAACAAACCATTTATCCACAAACCAAATATCAACAAATCACTTATCAATAAACCATATATCAATAAACCATATATCAACAAACCATACAGCTACAAACTTTTTGTCCACAAACCATATATACACAAACTATATATTAACAAAACATATACCCAAAAACATATATCCATAAACCATATATCCGCAAACTATATATCCACAAACCATTTATCCACAAACCATATATCCACAAACCACATATTTACAAACCATATACCAATAAACCACATATCAACAAACCATATATCAACAAACCAAATATCCATTAACCATGTATCCACCAACCACTTATCAACAAACCATATATCCACACACCATAAATCTACAAACCATGTATCAATAAACTATATCCACAAACCATGTATCTAAAACCATGTATCGACAAACCCATATATCCACAAACCAGTTATCCTCACATCATAAATCCACAAACCATACATCCACAAACCATGCATTCACAAACCATATCCACAAACCATATATAAACAAACCATACACCCCCACAAACCATATATCTACAAACCATAAATCAACAAACCATGTGTCAACAGAACATATATCCACAAACCATATACCAGCAAACCAAATATCAACAAACCATATATCAACAAACCATATATCTACAAACCATAAATCTACAAACCATATATCCGCAAACCATATATCAACAAACCATATATCCACAAACCATATATCAACAAACCATATATCCATAAACCATATTTCAACAAACCATATATCCACAAAACATATTCACAAACCATATATTCACAAACCATATATCCGCAAACCATATATCCACAAACCATTTATCTACAAACCATATATCCACAAACCATATATCCACATACCACTACAAATGAATTTACGAGTTTTAAAGTTATTTTTTAATTTTAAAAGTTATCTTTTAGGTGTTCTAGTTTAATTAACCGTTTATTTTCATGACTAAACAAAAAAAAAAAACCTATTATCTATTTCCACTGCATGTGTTTTGCTTCCATATTTTAGCAGTAAGCCATTAAATTTTCCCTTATATCAAATATTGAAAAACTGCAGCTGACATTTTTTTTTTCTTCCCAAACAAAATATCACCTACAAGACAAGACCACTTTTCATTCACGAGTCATCAAATATTTTGAGACCTTAAGCTCTGTTTGAAGATCATAAAAGATTACATTTTTACTTCTTTCTAGGCAAGCTGTAACTTGGCATTACCTCGCTGCAATAAAGTGAATTCAAATATTATCAATAACCTTTCATATGTATTTTGTAATTTCAAGCCCAGGGGCGGACTGCTTGTACGTAATCTGTGGGGGTCCCCTCGTTAATTCCTTCAACAATAAATAATATATGATACGGGCTGATCAGAGTCTCATTTTCCCGATAATCGCCGCAACCCCTTATTAGTTTTCCAGATGGTTTTATTTTGTAGTTTTTTTTTTTTTTTTTTTTTTTTGGTTTAGTTTTTTTTTTCTTTCTGTCCGGAACTTGAGCACGTGGAGACTACACTTAAATAAACCCCGCGGACCCATTTAAACTGAATTTTACACTTTTACATTAAAGCCTCAAAAGCATTCCCCCCTTGTCTTTAAATCCGGATTTTTTTTAAAGTGTGCGCGTGGGAAACATCAACATTTTGTGATCGGAGAAAATTTGAGCAAGCAGAACCTTCCTCTCGCCAGCTCGCGGCCATTTCTTGTGAGTCCCGAGAAAACGGAAACGGTAATGTAAAGTAATTTTTGTGGTTGGGGAAATAAAACCTCAGAAATCATGTTTGGCTCACGTCTGCCTGATGTAATCTCCTTCATGGCGATTGGAGACTCATTATGGCAATCTTCTGGGGATGAAAACAAAACTCCGAGTGTTTGGAGAGCATTACCTCCCCTTTGTGAGAAAACCACGTGTAAACAGTACGGTATTTCCCACGTTCAACTGTCCCTCCATACTTTCTTTCACCAAGCTATCAATCCGTCGCTGATCTAACCCCTTCCCCCAGCTTTCCTCTTCACGTGAAAACTACTTTCACGTACGTCCTTCACATTGTCAAAGTTCAGCAAAGCTGTACAATCACACCATTGCCACTTGAACGACCACTGACAGCCCTTCGTGATCCCAAAACTTCCTGAAACGAAACCTCTTAAATAAATTTTCTTCCGCTTAAAAAATCATTTCTGTATTAACAGCATGGAGATTTCCTTTTCTCACTGTTTGATCTCATCTGCGCATAACAAAGACAAGTTTTTTTGCCGCTTGTAAAAAGCGAAACGCGCGCAAACACAACAGCATTAAGTGATTGCTCACCCGTGCGCGTCCAATGTACTTGGTCTCACAACGGGTATTTCCTATTCTTCTCTTCATTAATCTAACCTGAAAATCGAAAGGTCACGTTTCTGTTTTGTCACGTGGTGGTGTTCACCACGTGGTCGTGGTGATACTAATTTTTTTTTTAATTAAGGGAATTGGTGCTTTACTTTTCACTTTTTGTTTTGTCTTTCGATTTGAACCGGTAAGCGGCGTGGGGTCACACATATTTTCAAGCTGATCTGCTTTGGTCAGCGTCACATAGAGATCATTCATGATGTATTTTAACATTGTCTGTCCAACTTCCACCCTCGGACGCCCATATCCTATAGCCTGCTGCTTATGGATGGCCCATGATAATAGCAAATCTGACTGCGTTCTGACCAGGTGCCCAAACCATTTTATTGTCTGTCTCTTATGTACCTGTCACGTGGCTATGTTCCCGCCAACATTCTAATGCTTTTGTTTCTCCTTCTGTCTTATAGTTCTTGCTTTCTACCTCTTCTGTTTCCATCTGTTTTTACCCATGACGAAGGCATTGTGGTCGTAGTGTGCGAAATTCTCTTTATCCTAATAAAAACCATGATTATGATAGGAAACTCTATACAGAGTGATACAACAGGAGACAATCTGATCATCAGAAGATGTCCCCCCCCTCGAACAAGTGTTTCGGCCCTTTATTCTCCATTACACTCTAAGGGGGGGCGGGCCCACCATATATATCTATACGGAGATTTTTTTTTTTAAACCAGAATCTTCATCTCATATGTCTAGGATATCAATTTTTAAAAAAAAATTTTTTTAGCTCTGAAAACATGGTTTGGTTTTTAAGGATTATCTTCATTACACACGGGCAACTCCATCAGTGCTCCGATCTCCTCCCTTAGATCACACAAGGAGTATCTCATCACAGTGCACGAATTCCGTAGCACTGACGAGAATCTCAATGTGTATATAGGAATCACATATTCTATAAATATTTTTGTGGTGGGTAGGTTTCTAATTTTTAAATTTTGCCAGGGTAGCGACCTTATGGTCTATTCTTTATGATTTTAAACTACCGTGAGATTTTTGACGGGACACGGGACCTCCTATTTTTTCACCCTTATCCGAGAAAGCTAGGCATCCGATACCACTAGTACCAACTCAGTGGTTCAATAGTATAAGAGAAGAGAACGCAGCCATTTGTTAGGACTCACATTGGGGAATTTTTTTAACATGTGTACGTAGCAGGGGCAGACTGATCGTTGCGTTCCGAGGGCTAACACTGGGATTTAGACATTTAGAACCAGCAATCAACATGGAATCAGTAATCAGAGGTCCATAATAAATATTTCTTGTCCGTAGGGGAGCATTGTCAGTCTGCCCCTGTTACGTAGCGTTTAGTTTTCGAATATGCTATAATTTATCAGATCATTCTAATTTAAATCACATATAAAGGCAACGAAGTTTATTAAGGTAATCATTGCTTGATATTTTTTTTTTTTTTTTGTAAATTAATTATTAAAATATTGTGTTCAACCGCTGATGTGCTAGCCCCCACTTCTTCTTTGATCCTTGAACACAGGCTGACAAATCAATTAGTGCCCACCACGCCTGGTGGCGTTTTGTAGAGCATCAACAAACTCCCTTCATCTTGTTCGGTCTGCAGCCATCCTTCGTGTGGCGCCCCAGCTCTGGTTCATGCTTATCCTCTCTGCCTCCACAGTTCTCTACCAGAAAGCTGTTGGTCGGCCTCGCTCTCGCTTTCCTTCTGGAGTCCATAGCATGACAGTTCTGGTGATGGTGTTCAATTTCAGCATCTATACCCTATTGTGACAGGGGCTAGGTGTGGTTGAGGCGAACTTATGTCGATGTGGCTACCTCACACCCAAGACCCATGCACTAAGAACATTTTATTAAGGATCGTTTGACAGGGGTTGCAATTATTGGCTGCTTGCAACCCTCTCAGCAGCAGACTTAGCAATTCAAGCAACACAAAGCCTTATGCAGATCAACATTTAATACTACCGAACACCCAGACAGTGTTCGTAGACTTTCTGAAAAACAATATATAAAAACAATGTCTAAGTGAAAATCAATAGCCTAAATAATAACACTTACCATTCAGAAAACATGCGCCCACCACAGCCAGCCATGATCAATCAGCTGCAGGTACCCATTCATACCATATGCTCTTATGGTTACGCCATCTTGCGAGAACAGCATACAGCCACGCTAACAACCCAGCTAAGCTGCGTGGTTGTACATTCTATAGTAAACTTACATTATAATACTAAATATTACAGAAATAATGGCTTAGCTAAAGCTATTTAAAGCGGTACAGATAACCAATAGAGATTTTACACTGTATAAAAGACTATGAAACTAAGAAAGCTAACACCAATTAGCTATAGCCGATCTTACTAATACTTACACCACATTATCAGTCTAACATTACTGAAGAAGCACAGGACGTATTCTAGTAAGCTGTAACATATTAATAAATTGCAGCACTCGCCACACTAAAAGAAACTATTTTCGGCATCAGCACCGTAGTTAATAAATATAACAATCTAAATCGCGCCACAATTAAATATTATTCAAACCGGCTACGTGTCGGATTTACATAAGATCATAGAAGGTTTCTTTAACCCCAAACAATATGGAAATACTTAACCATTAAATTTCATTTACACAAATGTAATAACTGAATATGCCAGTTCTAGTACCGGCCACGTGTTATATTTCCTGAACATGGACCCACGCCATGTCCGAATAGATTTAGATCTAACATCAACCGCACGCGAAATAAATACCACAGAATTAAGTATATACTTATTTAAAATACTACGGCACAAAGATGGTAAACCTAATATCCTATATCCTTTATAACACTGTAAAGACTTTAGAATGTTGGAGAATAATATTATATCTACTCACAAGTCCTAGGCATGTTCTTGCTTGAACGAGACTTCAGATCTCAATAGCTTGTTCTCTCTCCTCGATAGGCGATCGGAATGATAAAGAATTTCAAGTGACGAGATAGCCTGGACGCTTCTCTTCTCTGATTGGCTGCTACTCCTTCAGCGGCATTACTAATGTTCTATTTTTAGATGTAACCTAAAAGTGGGTGCCACATGCTATGTTGTAGTAGAAAGTACAGAACAACCGATAAAATGGCGATGGACAACAGACGAGATGACGATGGCGCTGTCACACTATGATGGTGCACATATCTTCTTGGTGGCTCCGAGTTAGCAGTTCTTGGTTGGAGGTGGTGTTTGCGCAGACAATTCAAAGAATTTTCTTAGACAGGTTGTGTGGAAAGATGACAGTTTGGACATTTCTATTTCTGTTCCTCTCCAGCATTCTGCACCGTACAGAAGTACAGAAATTGCACAGGTCTCGTATATTTTTAACTTAGTGTTTGTACTGTACTGGGAAGATTTCCAGATGTTGTTTAGATTGGCGGAGGCTATTCTAGCTTTATTCATTCGGTTTCTGATGTCTTTGCTTGTTCTGCCATCTGGTGTTACGATGCTTCGTAGTATGTAAATGTGTTTGTATTTTCTGAATCTCACTTTTAATGTATGGATTAATTGTTTAGATGTCAGTATTTTTCTTATGTTATTGGCAATTTCTATTCTCTTCTTGGTTTCTGTTTGACATCTGTCATCTTCTGTTATAATATGACCAAGATGTGAGAAACTCTTGACTTGATCCAGGTTGCACATATTATAGCATTAATCACCGATGTCTTTGAGGACGAGTTAACATTCACAGGTATAACCAGATAACAAATTTGCATTCAGCCAAAGTAAGATTTAAGCTTGTAATGTACAGTATACAGACCGTGTTGTTATATTGAGAATCACGGGCAAACAATTTTTCCCTAAAAATTGTGTTACCACTGTCTTTTCTTTCTGTTAGTTTTTAACTTATGCGAGTCGGACTAGAAAAGGAAGTTAAAGATGCTCCCATGGCAGACTGCTGTAGGAGACTGAGGTGTTACAGACTTCGACATACTAGGCCAAGCTTGTAAATGAGGTGGGCTGACCTATTCTCTTTCTTGCTGCCTTTACCTTCCCTAACTCATAACAGAGACAGGTACCCATTTACAGCTGAGTAGACTGTAGCATAACGCTATCCTGGAATCTGGTAACTCCGCCCCGAGAGGAAATCGCTTTAATCACTCAGCCAATAAGGCTCTTACTAGAAAATGAGGACAGAGTAAAAGAATGAGTACTTCTTGGGGGAGACACTTTTGACAAGACACAAAACGGTAGAATGACAAAAACAAAACAAAATTTTTTACAAAAACACACAAATAGTAATACGTCTTACAAAGAGAAAGGACAAGAAAAACCTATGTTGTGGCCACAAGGCCTTCGTCAGGGACAGACAAACAAGAGACAGGAGGGAAAAAAGTGAGAACATGAAACTACAGATATAGGAGAAAAATACTTCCTTATTGTGTTGTCACATGTTGGAGCAAAGATGGCTGCCACTAAACCGGAAAGCGGAAGTGGATAGTGCATTAAAAGAAAAAAATAATGAAAACAAGGACTGGAAAACAGAGTGAGGGAAAGGTGATATTTTAAAAATAAATTAATTAATTAATTTAATTTAATTAAAAAAATAAAATAAATAAACAATAAAATAAAATAAAAATAAAAAAAAAATAAAATAAAATAAAAAAATAATAATAATAAAAATACATATATATATATATATATATATATATATATATATATATATATATATATATATATATATATATATATATATAATATATATATATATATATATATATATATATATATATATATATATATATATATATATATATATTATATATATATATATATATATATATATATATATATATATATATATATATATATATATATATAGAATAGGAGAAGAGTGAAGGGTGATCGCAGTCATAGTAGAAAGTCATAATAAAACTGGGACTAGATTTTTTAAAAAAGGACGCCTCAGACAAAATAATGTTGGGTATTCAAACCGTGGGGTTTAAGGCAACCCATAAGATGGATGAGGCGTTGTTCAAGGCGGAACTGACTGTTGGCATCCGAGGAACAGGATCTGATGGCTATCACCTGAATGTCAGTGGCACAGTGGTGGCTAGGGCCATTGAAGTGGATGGCCACAGGTGTGGATTTCAACTGAGCGATATCGTAGAGGTGTCTGCAGAATTGGTCCCTCAGTCGTGTGCCCGTTTGGCCGATGTAAGTAATATTATTACGTGTGCATATAAAAGCATAAATGACGTTGCGTGACTCGCATGTGAAGCCATGGGTGATGGTGGACTTGGCCTTAGGGAACGACACTGAACGTGTTTGGATTACATACTGACTTTTTTGCATCGTGTTCGGTTACATGGCTGAGTCCCAAAAGGGACTTTTCATTCTATCGTTTTACCCAAGTCGTACAGCAGATCTTCTCTTAAACTCAAAGTAAACGGGCAAATTTTCTACAGGGTTTAATCTGGAACGCTCATGTAGCAATTCAAAACTTGGAAGTATTGGTTTTGTTTGGTTTTGTTTTGTTTGGTTTTGTTTTTAAGTACCATCTTCATTGCACACGAACAACTCCATCAGTGCTCCGATCTCCTCCCTTATGTCACACAAGGAGGATTTCAGCACAGTGCACGAACTCCGTAGCACCGACGAAGATTCCAATGTGTGTTTACAGGAATCACACATTCTATAAATATTTTTGTGGTGGGTAGGTTTTTGTAAATTCTGCCAGGGCAGCGGCCGTATGGCCTACTCTTTACGATTTCCAACTGACGAGGGATTTTTAACGTGCACTACTTGCACAAAGGGACCTCCTATTTTTCGCGCTTATCCGAGCAGACTAGGCATCGGATCTCACTACCCAGGAGATCAGGAAAGGGGGGGGGGGGGGAATGACATCATAAGGAACCACTGGTTCTGAAGAAATGTCCATCAATTATATTTCCTGTGCGAGGAACGAACCCGGTACCTTTAGAATTAGAGGCGGACGCCATATCTCTTAGCCACTCCGATCCTCAAATTTGGAAGTAATAATTATAGAAGCGACCTTAATAATTTGGTCTTTCTTGTTTCATATAACAATCTGGAGAAAAATTGCGTCATTTTTTTAACCGTTAAAAAACACGTCATGTTTTTATGACAAATAGAAAGTTTTATTTATTCTGGTGGAATGAAAGATACACTGGTTGTTACATTCTGAGGGAAAATAACAGAAAAAAAAATTGTTAGACAAATTGAGAGAATGAGAGTTAAAATAAGCGGCCCTCCGGTAATTAGACCAACTAGAAGATGCTTTCCTGAGCTAAAATATGATATTCCAGGCATTGACAATAAAGGAATTCTGACAGAAACACAAAGAAAGTTATAGCAACCAAGTATATTGACCAAAAAGTGCCAGCAAAGCTCTGGGCACATGCATATACTGATGGTTCAGCATAAAAATGCAGTTGAATATGAGGAAGCTGGAACACTTATTAAATTAAAGAATAGAAACCACTCTATGGCAATCGCCACTGGCAAATACTGCAAAAACGTCAATGCTGAAGCAGAAGCCCTGAAACAGGCAGCGGAAACTCTTATTGAATGCAAAGCACATGCAGAAAAACATATAGTGATCTTTACAGATGTCCTCTCAGTAATAACAGGTCTGAAGAGCCACCATGCTAAAGGATTGAAAGATCTGATAAACTCTCTTGAAAGACTGGCCAAAAGCTTTAACAAGTGCACAGTTCAGTGGATACCAGCCCATTACAACATACCAGACAATGACGAGGCAGGCAAACTCGCTAACGAAGGAGGAGAACTACAATAGTAAGATACAGAGACAATTTATAAATTGGCTAAAACTACTATAAAAGTTACATTCAAGTCCAGATGGGAAAGACAGCACCCAGGCCATTTAACAAATGATGCATATAATCAGCTATCTAGAAGAGACCAGGTCACCATTTTTCGGCTACGCAGTGGATACAACAGATTGAGGTACCATCTATACCACAAGTACAGAATTGGTGCAACAGATCTCTGCACCTGCGGTACCAGCCCAATGACAGCCGAACATTTGCTGCAGTCCTGCCCAAGATATAGCAATGAATGGAGTAGCATATGACAACAGCCTACTTCATTCCACGAAAAACTGTTTGGAGATGACAGGAACCTTGAGCTGACTACTGCCTTTTTTGAGTCATTAATGTGGAAGTCTGAAGGTAAACGAAGAAGAAGAAGACCCAACTATGGTTACTGTGGTAGTTTATGAGTGAAGAGATAGGTTATGAACGAAGAGATGGTTCATGATCAAAGAGAGGAAACCAGATTTATAACAAGTAAGAGATTAGCAGTAAGCAAATTATCGTACGTAAAAGAGCAAAGGTTACATGAATAATTAAACGAGACACCATTGGTAGTCACGTGGTACAGGTTCTGGTAGGTTCGAGGGGTCTCTCTATAAATAGGGGCGTGTCGTAATGTTATCTGAGAGTGTTCTGATGGATGTTGGTCCCTTTAGAGTGTAGAATGACAGTGAAGGCTCTGTGAGAATAAGGATTTAGGAAAATGAGGTAGTAGATTCACAAGTGCTGGGAAGAGTAAGGACAGTCTATTATTACGACAATATTTGTCTCTCAAAACTACTCCTACCACCCTTCTGAACAAACAATTGTTTGTCAGTTCCAGTCACTCAGGCGCACACACCGATTTGGTGATTCTGACGCTCAACGTACATGAATCACAACTACGATAACAAATATGAGGAATGTTTGATTTGGGCCAGCCGACACAAAATGCTAACAAAGTTTTAATACTTTTATTATCATAAAAAATCAAGTCACAAATAATTATAAATTTACATGAAGAAATCAAAGGTTACAAAATACACAAATGACAGGGGGGAGGGTGGGGGGGGGGGGGGGGTTTGAGGAGAAATATCCAATACACCTTTCGCGCTTGTATTTACTAACAGAAAAGACCCGGTCCCAAAGACGAGAGGGGAGGGGGGGGGGGGGTGATGATGATCAGAGATAGGCAATTTAACCCAATGGTAAATTTATTACTCTGAGACAAGGGGTTACAGTGATAAGGGGGTAGAGGAAAAGCTAGGGTTCTCAAATGTTTCCCTTTTTCAACAAATCTTTACAGAAGGGGGGAATGAACACAGTTAAACAATCCCGCTAGGAGAAATCCCGTACAATGTATACAATACCTCTTAATACTAGGACGAACTAATTATAAGGGTAAAAAAAAAAGATTAATAAATCTCCTGTCATTCAAAAACACGCTTGGGCTGGCCAGCACACACAGTCACACACACAGACTTACCAAGTTGTGAATTCTGGCACTTTAGGAATTTTACAACTGTAGCTAATACCGTAGAACAATGGAAATTGTCTTTTTATTTCTTCTGTGTCAGGCCCCAGATTTAACGAGGTGGGCTGGTAGCTAATAGTCTCAAAAATCGCCAGACGGTGAAGCGTAAAGGCTACTATTGGTTTGTTAGATAAAAGTTCCTAATGAATGGCACAGGCACTTGGCTAGGTGTAAGGTATGGTGCGGTTTCTAAGATTGGCACAGCTGGTGGAGATAACTTTCTTTTGTCGTAATGTCACAAACTACAAAACACTGAGGTAAGTTCTTCGGGGGGTGGTAAAATCCAATGATTATGCTTGACAGACAGTGTCAGGGAAATCTATGTTCTTCTTAACAAATAGAGCAGTGAGTAAAATATTGCTACTGGCAACTGTTCTTCTTCAAGTTTGATAACTATAAAAAAAAACTTTATGAATTGGGATTTTAAAACAGTCTTTGGGTTTGCTATGTTTCTGAAAAACTTCAGGTAGCTGAATCACACAGGATCGCCACAAAGATAAAATTTTAAAATGGTTATAAGTTGCTGGAGTTTTCGACTGAGTTGGCAGGGCTCAGTGTATAATTAATTAATTGCTGGGATGCAAGGTCGGAAGATCAATTCTGTTTAGAAGATAAAACAAGAAATGCAATAAAATTATATTAAGATCTAACGCGCGATACATTTACAGTTAGACTATTTTCTGCATTCGCGTCTACAATTAATCAATACAAGAAACGCTCCCATGAGGTTAATAGTTAATAGCACATCTATTTATACAGAACTAAACTGTATTAAAGTTATAATTCCCTTAACAGTAGCAAAATTAATTTACGCGGCTATTGTATTAGGAAATAAACTTATAGATGTAACATTTAGTTTGCACTAGAACTTTGAAAATGGGTTTATTTAATAAGTTTAAATTTACACCACAATCCAGTGAAATAAAAATGAAATAACTAGACCACTGATCACTCGAAGCTAAAGTATAAATTACCGTCTGCACAGAAAAAGAATTTCACTCCAATAGCCAACAATTTAGATGAAATCTAGCAGGAATTTAACTATATGCTAGTGAATCTTAGAATTCTGTCAGGACGAATGATAAAGTTGCCCTTTACAGATTCTGTATATATCTAAAAGGAATGTAAGTTAAATGGGTCGTGTGAAAATGTCGCGCCTCTTCATATCCCAGGGCAAGTCGAAGTTATTTAGCCGCCATGCTAACCGCGATGGCCCGACTGGTTTCCGATCTTCGTTCGTCTCAGGCTGCTCGCACGGGGATGTGAAATTTCTGCGAGACTAGCCTCGTTCGCGGTGAGTTTCCTGATTCCTCAGATCGTATCCGCTACGCTGAGCGCTCCGTCTCTCCCGTTCCATAGTCTTCCAGGCACGTCTGCCGGTTGCCACAGAGGTGCGAAGTCTGCAAGAAGCTTTCTTCTGACCGCTCGTGTCCGTCTTGCGAACGGTTCAGTGTTCGCACGGAGATGCTAAATTTCTGCTTCTCTGTTCTGGGGATCGTCTTTGACTGCTTTGATGATAGCCGCTACTCTTCGTTGATGAAAAGTTACAACAATACTGATGTTCAGGGGTTCTAATGTTATGAAAAGCTAAAGTCCCTTTAATCATCCATAAAATCAGGGAAAATTCACTTGACAAACTAGACGTACGTCACAGGGCGAAGGAAGCGCCTCTATCTTTTCCTCAATATCATACCTACTGTTTTGTTTACATTTATTTGGAAGCCCCAACTTTTCATCCACTCTGAAACTTTGTCTATTTGATTTTGAAGTTTTTGGTAAACATGGTCCAAGTTTTTTCCAGATCGCCAAATGGCACAGTCATCTGCAAATTGTGAAACTGCATTCTTAATCTCGTTAAATTCATCTGCTAAATCATTTACAGCTATAGTGAAAATTGTAGGTGAAATCACTGATCACTGAGGAATCCCATTCTGTTGTTCATATATTTCTGACTTATCATTGTTCACCTGTACAGCAAAATACCTGTCCTGTAAAAAGTTTTCTAGATACCTATAGGTTTTACCAGTAATGCCAATCTTTTTCATTTTGTAAAGAGCTCCATCTCTCCAGCATTCATCATATGCTCTTGCGACATCTAGAAAGACTGCCACTGTTTTCTCTTTCCTTTTGAACCCTAGCTTTACATCGTGTTCTGATCTTACAAGCTGGCCTACTGTACTTCTGTCTGCTCTAAACCCTGACTGGTTTGGGCTATATAACAGATTTTTTTTCCAGGTAGAATTTAACTCTTTTGTTAACAACGGTTTCCAGTATTTTACCTTGTTGTGATGTTAAGGAGATAGGCCTATATGAACTTACATCATGGGCTTCCTTATTGGGTTTTAGGATGGGTAATATCATAGCTACTTTCCATGCTTTTGGTATCTTTCCTAAGCTCCAGATTTTGTTATAAAGGGAAATTGTTATGTTTATAGTTTTTTTAGTACTTTCTTAAGGATTTCATAACTAAGTATATCATGCCCTGAGGCAGTATTAGATTTTTCTTTTTTTTGCACTAGTTACTTCTTCCTCTGTTATATCAGCATCTAAATAGTTTGTTTCATCAATCTGGTCTGGTAGTTCCTTTGAAAACTGTATCCTAAGTCTTTCTCTTCTCTCATTTTCTTCCTGTCCAAGACTACTTTTTGCACTGACTTTATAGAAATACTCAGCAAGGGCATTAGCTTTTTCTTTATCTGTTTCTGCTCTCTTTGGTATTTTGATTGTTGGCATTATTGTTTCCTTATTGTTCCCTTTGATTGCTTTAAGCTTTTCCCATACTTCTTTAATTTGAGTGCTAGGTTTAAGTGACTGACAAAACTCCTTCCAGTTAGTTTCTTTGGCTTTAAATATTATTCTGTTAGATTCATTCCTAATATGTTTATGCTCATCATAGTTTTCCTTTGTTCTGTTATTTCTATATTTTTGTACGGCCCTTTTTCTTCTCTCATGAATTTCTGCACAGCTTTTATTCCACCAGGCAACTGGTTCTTTATTCTTATTAATGTTATTTATTGGTTTTAGGTGCTGTGGCATATTTTTATTTGGTATATATTTTATTGTTATTTTAAGAATTTCATTGGTCAGTGTTTCTGCCCACAAGTCAGTATCATCTGATTCCATGTCTTTATATTCCATCACCTCCAGCTCTGATTGAAGGGCTTCCCAGTTTGCTTTTTTATAGTTGAAAGTTGGTTTCTCTGGTTCTGGGTTTGGAATGACGTTTTCATGCATGGTTATTACAATGGGCAGATGATCTGAGTTTGTGTCTTGTAACACTTCCCAATTTACATTCGCTAGGTTGTTAGTTGCTATACTTATGTCTATTGCAGAGTCTGCCCTGTTAGCTTGTGGATTAATTCTAGTTGCAGTTCCATCATTTATTATTAGCAGGTCATTGTTTTCTATAAAGTCAAGTAGGCGTTTTCCTGCATTGACTGCATGCTGTCCCCCCAAGCATAATGATGGTGTTAAGTGTCAGTTTATTTTAAGGTGCCCCTCTTTTCACTTCTTGTTTTATTTGTGGTCTAAGGGAGGTTATCTGTAGTTTTATTTTCTGGAATAGGTTGTTTTAGTTGTTGTATCCCCTTGGGCTTACTTGTGTCCAGCTATATGTTCATATAAGGTTCTGTTCGTAGATTTTCCTGGAACAGTTTCGAGTACATTCTTGTTTTTGTTGTTATATCCCCTTGGGTTTACTTGTGTCCAGCAATATGCCCATATAAGGTTCTGTTCGTAGATTTTCTGGGAACAGTTTCGTGTACATTCATGTAGTGAACGAACTCAGGTCGCGCGACTGATTTGCGCATGCGCTAGGATTTGGGCGCGACGGGAAGACTGTTTTTTGTAGAGTCGCCTGGTGTTTTTCGAGCTGACAAGTCGTTCAGCGTTTTTGCTCTGGCAAGTGTCTTAGGGGATCAGAGTTCTTCTGTGATTAGATTATGTTTAAGATTCCCCTTTAATGTGATTCTGGCATGGAGTTATAAGCCTAGGAAATGGCAAGTGTTTTCTGGTGTTTGATTCATGGAAGGCAGAGCAGGTAAAGAAGACATTTTGAACTTATTTGCATTGCCATAAAACTTTGAGTTATTTAGGCGACTTACTCCCGGTGCGGAGAAGTGGTAACATTGCTATTTTCGCCAGAGGTGTTGAACCAAATGATCAATGAATTATTTATGTAAGCCCGCTGTCCAAGGCGGCCTATTTTTTGCCAGAGGTGTTGTACCAGAGTATCAATGAACTATATATGTAAGCCCGCTGTTCAAGCGGCCTATTTTCGCCAGAGGTGTTGAACCAAATGATCAATGAATTATTTATGTAAGCCCGTTGTCCAAGGCGGCCTATTTTCGCAAGAAGTGTTTTACCAGAGTATCAATGAACTATATATGTAAGCCCGCTGTTCAAGCGGCCTATTTTCGCCAGAGGTGTTTTGGATCACGGGGAGGACTTTGATAAATGTCATGACAAGACTCCTCAGACAAAACCGTGCATCGACCGACTTCTCAGAGTTCTGATAAACTTATAACAGCCGACAAAACTATTAGTACCCATCATACTCAGCTCAGACAGTATGATCCATCTATTAAGCACATTGCCACAGGCAAAAATAAAAACAATTTTGATAAAAAGAATAATCGTGATTTTGGACAGAACCAAAGGGGTCCATCACGTAATGATTCTTCTCCAAGAAACTGGAGACAATTTAGCAGACCTCAACATTTTGCTCCTAACCATTTTGGAAAGTATGGTAGAGATAACTACAATAAAAATTATCAACCTTACTATAATTTCTCTTGGAGACAACAAAATCCATCACAAAGATATTTTGATCAAAGAGAAAATAACAATCGCAACTATGCTAACTGGGGTTCAAATCTGAACATTGGTTCCTTACTTACTTACTTAGTCGTTCCCCTTCTACCGTGAGGTGTAGAGGTTTGGAAGAGAGAGCGCCAGACTATTCTATCGGCTGTCTTCCTCCTGGCCTGGTTCCATTCTAGTCCTCGGTCCTTCAAAGATTGTCTAATGTTGTCCTCCCAGCGGACTCTGGGTCGTCCTCGGGGTCTGGATCCTTGGCTCTTTGTTTCCCATGCTCGTCGTGGTAGCCGATCTTCTCCCATTCTGCAGACATGGCCATACCATCTTAGTTGGGGCTGTTCTACTTGGGTCTGTAGGGGGTGGCATTTTAGGCCTTGACGTATCGTCTGGTTGCGTACCATGTCTCTTCTTGTTACTTCAACCACCTTCCTCAGATACCTCATTTCTGAAGTTTGGATCTGGCTTTTATGGGTTGTAGTCATTGCCCATGACTCGCATCCATATGTCAAGACTGGGACATAGGTGGAGCGGTATACAGCCATCTTCGTTTTCTTACCAACCTCTCTCTTGCTGAGGAATCCTTGATTTATGGCCTGAAAAAGTCTCCCAGCTGCTGCTTTTCGAGTGGCCAACTTTTCTTTGATGCCTCCCTTTCGGTCTATAATAGCTCCGAGGTATTTAAAGTGGTCAACCTGCTCCAGGACCTGTTCTCCCAGCTTAATCTGATGCCTTCTTTCTTCTCGTGATATCACCATGGATTTTGTTTTAGAGCTGCTTATGACCATCCCTCTCTTCTCCAGCTCTTCCTTCCAGACTTGCAGTTTGGATTGGAGATGTGCCTCTGATTTAGCAATCAGGGCAACTACATCAGCAAATGCCAGCTCTGAAATATAGACCTGTCTCATCTTCCAGTACCCCACTGAATACTTTCTTGTTCTCTCCTTACATGCCTTGATGACATCGTCCATAAGGAGTATGAAGAGGTAAGGTGATAGGATATCACCTTGTCTTACACCAGTGGTGGTCCTGAACTCTTCTGACTTATGATTTGCTGTCCTCACATAATTTCTGCAAGACTTGTAGAAGCTCTGTATAGCATGAATCAGAGGTGCTGGAATATTCTTCCTTGCCAAACAGTCCCAAAGTTTGCTCCAAGGGACCCTGTCAAACGCCTTTTCCAGATCTATGAAACAAAGATGGATCTCATTCTTATACTCAAGGGCCTTTTCACTCAGCTGTCTGAGTGTAAAGATTAGGTCTTGAGTACTTCGGTTTGCTCGGAATCCGCACTGGACCTCATCCAATTGTGGCTCAGCTAGGCGTCGGAGTCTCTGCTCTAGGATTCTAGAGTAGATTTTTCCAGGGACACTGAGAAGGGATATGCCTCTATGGTTTCCACACTGTCGGTTGTCACCCTTTTTGAAAATTGGTGTTATGATGGCGATCTCCCAATCCTTTGGTATGGTCTTGTTGCACCATGCTGCCTGTAGGACCCTTAAGAGTAACAGGTTGCCTGATGCTCCCATGTACTTAACCATTTCTGGTGTTATACCATCATGCCCTGCTGCTTTGCCCATCTTGATTTTCTCCAGTGCTGCCTTCAGTTCTTCCATCTTTATGTCATCTTCATTACCATTGGTTTCCTCTTCTGTGCTAGTGGTTATCATTTCTGATGTTTGACCTTGCTCACCATCAAGGAGTTCTGAGAAATATTCTTTCCATCTTTCCATTACTTCCTTCGGGGCAGTAAGCAATTTGCCTTGCTTGTCCTTTATAAATTTGAGAGGGCATTGTTTTTCCTTCCTCATGTTTTTTAGGATCTTATAGAACAATTTCTGGTTTTCTTGTGCATCTTTTTCTAGCTTTTCTCCAAATTCTTCCCAGGACTTCTGTTTTGCTGCTAGCACTTTGTTCTTTACCTCTGTTCTGAGTGTCACATATTCTCTATATTTTTCCATTTGTCCTGTTGTGTTTTTAGCTCCTAAGTATTGTTTCCATGCCATTTTCTTCTACAATGGTTCCAATAGATATAATAATGGTGATAGATCTCGATATGACCCTATTTAATTCATGATTGTAAATTGATTGATCTACTTTCTCTGTTACCATCTCTAATGTAACGGAAGAAGGTTTAATTAGCACTATATAAAGGCCGGTAGGTTACATGGCCACATTTGATAAGTAGGAATTACAATTAAGTGTTATATATTGTAGTATCCTACAGTTGTCAAACACATGTGTTTCATTTATATTTTCTCACAGCGAGTCAATGCTGCTAGACGGAGAATCTCTACAGTTTACAAGTATCCCTTTATGTGATGTCCCTGTTTACCTTTAGGAATAGACGCTTCCACACAGTGTTCTGGGACTCTGCATATTTTAGTTTTGTTGTACTTGTAACAGATAGTTATTAATATTGTAATCTAGTATATGATATTATGTTAAAGAGATGATGCTATGTTTGATATATCCTTTAGAAGATATATGTTGGTGTCTCTATTTTGCTGTACATCACAATGTTAAAGGTATAATACGTAAATGAATCCCTGTAATTTGGTAATTTATTATTAGACATGGCGATATTGTATTTTTTTCGTTGGTATATGAAGACAGACCTATATAAATTTTTTCTGGCATTGTTATGTTGCCAGCACTTTAGTGTGCTATGGTGGCAACTTCTTTGTATAATTATGTTAGTACAATGAGAAAATATTTTCTCTAACTCGGTGGGATATAATTTTCCTTCTCTCCCAACGCTCTATCGTGCGCCAGTATAGCACGGTATTATGGCATTCTAATTGTTTACACCCTTCGTCAGCGCATTATTTATGCGTTATGGGCCTGGTGCCTGTGTCATCATGTTCATTATTTTTTGTTAGCGTGTGTTTGGGAATTTGTTATACACGCTATAGTGTTTCTATGGTATTTATTTATGCATTGTATTGATTACCTTGATATATATATACATAGATACTTATATGCTACCGTACTCATTTGTTCAATATATTTTTTTCAAAAAAAAAATGATGTTATCATTTTTTTCCCCGGGGGGTGCGGTACACTGTTAAGTGTCAGTTTATTTTAAGGTGCCCCTCTTTTCACTTCTTCTTATATTTGTGGTCTAAGGGAGGTTACCTGTAGTTTTATTTTCTGGAATAGGTTGTTTTAGTTGTTGTATCCCCTTGGGCTTACTTGTGTCCAGCTATATGTCCATATAAGATTCTGTTCGTAGATTTTCCTGGAACAGTTTCGAGTACATTCTTGTTTTTGTTGTTATATCCCCTTGGGCTTACTTGTGTCCAGCGATATGCCTATATAAGGTTCTGTTCGTAGATTTTCTGGGAACAGTTTCGTGTACATTCCTGTAGTGAACGAACTCAGGTCGCGCGATTGATTTGCGCATGTGCTAGGATTTGGGCGCGACGGGAAGACTGTTTTTTGTAGAGTCGCCTGGTGTTTTTCGAGCTGACAAGTCGTTCAGCGTTTTTGCTCTGGCAAGTGTCTTAGGGGATCAGAGTTCTTCTGTGATTAGATTATGTTTAAGATTCCCCTTTAATGTGATTCTGGCATGGAGTTATAAGCCTAGGAAATGGCAAGTGTTTTCTGGTGTTTGATTCATGGAAGGCAGAGCAGGTAAAGAAGACATTTTGACCTTATTTGCATTGCCATAAAACTTTGAGTTATTTAGGCGACTTACTCCCGGTGCGGAGAAGTGGTAACATTGCTATTTTCGCCAGAGGTGTTGAATCAAATGATCAATGAATTATTTATGTAAGCCCGCTGTCCAAGGCAGCCTATTTTTTGCCAGAGGTGTTGTACCAGAGTATCAATGAACTATATATGTAAGCCCGCTGTTCAAGCGGCCTATTTTCGCCAGAGGTGTTGAACCAAATGATCAATGAATTATTTATGTAAGCCCGTTGTCCAAGGCGGCCTATTTTCGCCAGAGGTGTTGTACCAGAGTATCAATGAACTACATATGTAAGCCCGCTGTTCAAGCGGCCTATTTTTTGCCAGAGGTGTATTGGCGTGTGATTACGTCTACGATGAGTTGAACCTTTGTAACAGATCCCAATGTAATGTCTTTGACGTCAGCGTGTTGGTATCGTTGGACGTACAATAAACAGTGCCTAGACGTTCAAGGCGTTGCTAAATTTTTTGAGCCTGATGTTTACTAGAGGGTTGCAGTGTTCCCGACTCCTATTTTCTGGCCTGTGTGGCCTGCTGATGTCGTTGAGAAATATCACATTAACATTATTAGCATCTTCCTGGTACCACTTCCTAGACCCCTACAGATGGGAATTAAAATCGCCTACTATGACTGTTTTGGGGCCTAGTCTGGTGCTTATGGCTAATATTTCTTCATCTTTAATTGTGCCATCTTTAGCGTATAAATTTTAGATTGTTAGATTGTTTGGTTCAGCTGCTATAGTAACCTGGATACCTTCTGTGTTGGTTGTATCAAATACTTCCCAGTCTATAATTTTAAATATTTCGTTAACTAAAACTGCGACACCCCCTCCTCTACCTTCTTTCCTAACATGCCTAAGTATCTTAAAGCCCTTACAACTATATCTACTGTTTGGGTTTAAAAGTGTCTCTTGAAGGGCATATATAGTGTTAGTTCCTCCTGTCTCTGCTAGTAGGGGTGCAAAATTCTTTTTAATACCCCTACAATTCCACTGAACAATTCTACATCCTTTCTTATCCATTAACAAATATTAACTAGTATCCCTTTTGTTTTTGTGTTAGAACTATTAGTTTTCTCTTAGTTTGTATTGGCCCTATCAGTTGCTTGAGGCATAAGGCCTACTCTGCGTGGTGATTCTTTTATGTAATTAAAGACTTTTTTCAATACTTAGGTTTGTGACGATTCTTCTGTTCTTTCCTCTATCAAAACTCTCTCTATGTGCTTGATGGTTTTTGTTACCCATTCCTTCCATTTGGCTTCTTGCTTTTGTTTGCCACTTGCCTTTTCTATTGCTTCTCTGTCTATGTTAATCTCCTGTCTCTGATTTTCGATCCTTTTTAGTGTAATTTCACTATCCTCTTTCAGTTCAGATAGTTTAACTAGTATCATTTCATTCTCTTCTTTCAGTGCTGACAATTTAACTACATCCTGGGCAATTTGTTGTTGTATGGCTTTGATTTCTTGAAGCATTGCCTCTGCCTTTTTCAGTGCATTCGTACCTTCCAAGGATGTAGTTGAACCATCCGACTGGGTTTTTGGTACTGTTTTGTTACTATCTACCTGGTTCTTACTTTCTTTAGCCAAATGTGTTTTAATCATTTTAACTTCCTCTTGTACACTCTTGATTTCTGTTATTACTTTAGTGCTCGTATATGTATTGTTTTCCTTTATATCTTTAATGACAGTTTTGAAAGGGGTTTTGGTTGTTATTGATTCCTTCAGTACTTTTTTGGTCTGCTGATATACTGGGCAGCCCTGGAACCTGGCGCTGTGGTTCCCTTTGCAATTAATGCATTTTCTATTTTCATTACCCTTTTTATAGTCAGTATATTATTTAGCCTTTTCGCACTGCATAAAAGGGTGCGTCCCAGCACAAAACCTACATACAGTCTTACCCCTGCAACTGTGTCGGCCATGGCCAAACTTCATGCAGTTGGAGCACTGCAAAACTGGGGAAATGAAGGCTTCTGTGTTCTTTTTTGCTTTTCCAAATAGTACTGACTTGGGCGGTTCCCTCCCTTCTGTCGTTATTACTACCACTGGGGTTACTAAACTCCCTTTCACTGTTATTCGTTCCACGTGTACCAGCTTTAAATCTGGGTTCTGCTTGGCCAGGTTGTTTAAAACTTCCTCACCTGACAGGGTTGAGTTTATACCTTTTACAACACATCTTCTGGTTTCTTTTGAAATTTCTATTTGTATTTTGATGTTGTGGGCCAGTTGGATCAATTTTGGTTTTTCCTGCAGTTCTTGTAGTAAAGTTTTGGTGTTTTCAGTTTCATTTAGTCTTAGCATTATTTCACTGTTTTGTTTTTGTATTTTGGCAATGGTTTTTTTATCAATAACTTTTTCCAGGATGACCAGGATTTTGTCTGTTCCAGCTATTTGTGTAATTTTAACTATTTTGAGGGTTTCCTTTCAGTTAAAGTCTTCTTTGTTTTCTCCTCTTTCATTTCTTTTGGTTGTGTTTTTTCTGGTTGTCCTGGTGGTCATCTTCCCTGGGTCCTATCTTTTTGTTAGCTGTCCTGGTTCCTGAGTTTTCGCCTTTATTGTTTATGCTTATTGTTTTTTTTACTTCTGAGCCTCCTTTCAGTTTTTAACTTATTGTCTCTATCCTGTCCTTTATTTCTGTGTCTCTGACTTCAGGGTTCGTGGTCCTGTTTTCTTCTATCAGGTTTGGTGTTTTGTCTTTTTCAGGTGTCTTAGCCCACGCTTTTCCTTCCCCGGACAGTGCCCTAGTTATCGGTGGCTTTGTCCCTGTCTTTTAATTTGCTACTACTCTTTTATTATGTGCTTGGTTTTGTATGAACTTTAATGTTTATCCTTAGTCTTACTGCTTTAATCTTAAGTTGTGTAAATCCTTGCTTTCTCCTTTCTTCTTTTTTTTTTTTTTTTTTTTTTTGGTTAAATTTTATAATTTTATTATTTAGGAAACGCTTTTAAACCTGTCTGGTAGACCTTGTTGAACAGTTAAATCTAGTTCGATTTTTGCCAGGTAACGTCAATGTTTTTGTTTTACTTAAAATATATTTTGAAGGTTGAATATTATTATTAGTACCGTAATCTCAGGGGAAATGATTAAAGCAGTTAATGAAAACAACCTCTGGAGAATTTTAGATATTATAAATGAAGTATGGAGAGAAGAACAACCACCACAACAATGGAAAGACAGTATTATTGTAAAGTTACCGAAGAAAGGTGATCTATCAGACTGTAATAACTGGCGTGGTATATCTCTATTATCAGTACCTGGAAAATTATTATGTTGCATGATGTTAGAAAGACTTAAATTGCATGCTGACAAAAAGATCAGAGAAGAACAAGTGGGTTTCAGGCCGAAATGATCATGTATTGATCAAATTTTCACACTAAGAACAATTATAGAAGAATCAGTGGAAATGCAATCGCCACTTATTATCACCTTCGTCGATTTTCAAAAAGCCTTTGATAGTCTACACCGCCCATCATCGTGGAAGATACTTACAATCTATGGTTTTCCAACAAAATATGTGAATATAATCAAAGCGCTATATGACAATGCAAGATGTTGTGTTAGAACAAATAAAGGGAATACAGAATGGTTTACAGTAGAAACAGGGGTGAAACAAGGCTGTATTATGTCACCACTACTTTTTGGAATAGCAATTGATTGGGTTATGAGAAACTATACCCACAATGAACAATTAGGTATAAAATGGACAAATGGAAAATTCCTGGGGGACCTGGATTTCGCAGATGATTTAGCATTCTTAAGTTCAACACCCAGACAATCCCAAGAAGCAGTAAATAATTTGTGTCATCTCTCGGTTAAAATAGGTCTCCAAATAAATGCCTCTAAAACTAAAGCTATGAACTTTTCTAACGAGATCTTTGATATCATCTTGAACGGGGAAAAACTACAGAAAGTTGAAAGTTTCAATTATTTAGGCAGTAAAATGACTCAGGATGGTGACACAACAAGAGAAATCCATACTAGAATTGCTTTGGCAGCTAGCGCCTTCAATAGATTATCTAACATTTGGAAATTACGATCATTGAATATACATACCAAGCTTCGTCTGTTTAATTCAAGTGTTATCTCAGTGTTAACATACGGCTGTGAGAGTTGGAAAATAACAAAATCATTGGAGAACAAGCTGAATACATTCGAGAACAAATGTCTTAGAAAACTCATGAACATCAGTTGGAAAGAATTCAAGACTAATCGACAAATAAAAGAAGACTAGGCAGAAATATGTCTCCGACTATATAAGGAAAAGACGATGGTCATATATCGGTCATTCCTACGAATGCAAAACAACAGAATACCACTACAGGCGCTCACTTGGGTTCCTGAGGGTAAGAGGAAAAAAGGAAGACCAAAAGAAACACTCAGAAGAAAAATAATAAGAGAAGGAAGAACGTTGGGCCTAAATAATGTGCAAGAGCTAAGAGGAGTGGCGTCACAACGAACAACCTGGAGAGCACTGGTTTCTGCCTTATGCGCCGTGTTTGGTGCTTAAAGAATTTATTATTATTATTATTAATCTATGGTTTTTGGTTTATTTTATTTATTTATTTTTTCCTCATTACAATTCCTAAATTATACAAATATTTATAGCAATAGTTAAATAGTCCCCTTATACTTAATATTAACTTCAATAATCTAATACTTACATCTAACTATAAAGGAAATCACCACTTAAATTTGTGTCTATCAAGATGGCTGCCAGATCTCACACAAGCAAGTGCCACGTGGCGCTTGGATCTATTTATGTTTATTTTATTATTTTTTTTTTTTTGGGGGGGGGGGGGGGGGGGGGTAAAATTCCTGAAATATAATAATAATCCAAGCGGTACTTAACTAGTCACCAATTACTTGATATTAAATGCGATAAGCTAATACTTAAATCAAACTAAAAAGAAATCTCCACTTATATTTAATATGTCTATCAAGCGTATTTAATAAAATTCCTAAGTTATAATACTACTTCTAGCTATCAATTACCTAGTCACCTAAACCTAACAGCAATTAGCTAATACTAAAGATAGATAAAAATTTAACAACTTATCTGAAAGCTTGAGTAGTTTTATGAATTTGGTTTATTTTATTTTATTTTATTTTCCTCACTACAATTCCTAAATTCTACAAATATTTAAAGCTATAGTTAAATAGTCCCCTAACACTTAATATTAACTGCGATAATCTATTGCTTACATCAACCTACAAAGGAAATAACCACTTAAATTATGTCTATCAAGATGGCTGCCAGATCTCACACAAGCAAGTGCCACGTGGCGCTTGAATCTATTTATGTTCAATTACCTTCTTTTTCTTTTTTTTTAACAACTTATCTGAAAACTTGAGTAGTTTGATGAATTTCTCCACTGTGTCTAGTCCTGAAAAGGACGTATCAGCCTTGTATATTTTGAGTTTAGCAAAAAAATCTCTGTCTGCTTCAGAAGTCGGAAGTTGAAAATAAATAAATATACTGAAGCACATTAAAAACGCACCACCTGTATAATCCAGGAACAGAGTGTGAAATGTAAATATAAGTGTTTACAAGTTTACATATTTGGAATCTTTATTCATTTTCTTATGAATCCATGCTGGTCATTAATTTGTACATTTGATTGTTATGAAATTCATTGCATTCTGTGCAGGCAAGGGAGAAAACCAAAAATGCAACCAATAAAAAAATTCATTCACACTATCCTCAGTATCTGGTATGTCCACCGTGTGCTTGCAAACAAGCTTGGCAGCGGCTCCGCATGGAACGCACAAGTCTCTGAAGGAAATTCCGGGGAATCAAGTCCCATTCACGTGTAAGAGCAGCTTCGAGCTGTTGCAGATTAGCTGGAGAACCTTGCCTGTAGACTCTGCGTCCAAGCTCGTCCCACGGATGTTCCATAGGGGACATGTCTGGTGATAGGGCTGGCCAATCATTCGTCACAATGTTCTGCTGCTGTAGATATTGCTGCGTAATGCATGCGGTGTGCGCACGTGCGTTATCCTGCTGGAGAAGCTGCAAGTCTGGATAATTTGTGAACGCAGGAGCAACCAATGCATCCAGAACCTCATCTCGATATGTCACAGCATTAACATTTCCACGGAAGACGTGAAGAGGCAAGCGATGGTGAAAACTGAATCCTCCCCAAATGTGAATACTGCCACCTCCAAATCGGTTGTGCTGACGAATACAGCAATCTGCAAAGCGCTCTCCACACCGTCGCCAAATCCGCATACGTCCATCAGCAAAGGATATGTTAAATCTGCTCTCGTCTGTGAATAGGACAGCATTCCACTGCAGTCTAGTCCATCTGACATGTTGCTCTGCCCATTGCAGGCGCTGCTGACGATGTCTGTGAGTCAAGTTTGGCCCAACATAAGGTCGTCTTGCAGTAAGGCCTGTATCTATGAGTCGTCGTATGACTGTCATTCGAGAGACTTGCCCACGTCTACCCATTTTTGCTCTTGCTGTTTGACTTGCCGGGAGAGAACGTTTCCTTAGGTGACTCAGCACAATATGACGATCTTGCGCAGGGGTAGTAACTCGTGGTTGGCCACTCCGAAGTCTATCCCGGGCACTGCCAGTGGTTCGTAACGTTCATTGAGACGTACAATAGTGCTGTGGTGGCAATTCATCCTTCTGGCAATGGCCCGCGAGCTCATTCCGGTCTCCAACATACCAATGGCTCGTTGGCGGTCGTTTTCAGATAGTCGTAGCATTTCAAGCACATGTACTGGGTGTTTTGTCTCAACGGTCTTTTTATACCGTGTATACTGCCACAACGCGTACACATTTTCAGGGTCATAGCTGTTGGGAATCGTGTTGCACGTGTAACTTTCATTGTTTTCATGTAGTCTGTACACAAACCCGTGGGTTGAATCATGCACTTTCCATTCCAGCAGCCATTCGCTCTCTACCTCATGACAAACACGGGGAAAATCCATTCCCACACTTTTTTTTCCAGCTTCTCGGCATCAGTATATATAATAGTGGTGCGTTTTTAATGTGCTTCAGTATATAAATAATAATAATTACCTCTATCTTTTATGCGCCATGTAATTCAGTGAGGCAACAGCTTAGAAGTGCGTGTGTAAGTGTTCACGACATTGTCATAGTTAGGTCTGCGGTTAGCAAGACATGAAGGTCACTTGTGTGAGACCAAGGATGCTTGACGAGATAGGTATCGAATATGTGATCAACGTTTGTGATCAGCATTCAAAACAGAACTCTGGTATGTAGAATGTAGTAGCAAAACATGTAACCACGTTGAGAAGTGTAACTTAAGTCGCAGGTAGATAAGACCACGTGCTGTGAGCCAGTGACATTTGATAGCAAGATACTTTCCAAGTAACGCTAGGGAGACAGCGTATTCAGGTCAAATTAACGCAACCTGGAGGTGTGCAATAGTAATGTCCATAACATGAGACAGCTTTGTAGATCAAGAACACAATAGAAAAGGTTAATAAACTGACGAGCTAGCAGAGACTAGGGAGAAGAAATAGACAGAGACATTTGAAGAAGCTTCCATGACTAAGGTGGCATAATTTTATTGTATGAGAACGGTGTTACTGTCAGGATGAGCTATGCTCTGCTGAAGTGTATGCTGTTATCTCTTCATTCAACCCCATGTACTCGTACATAGTGAAATAAAGTTTGAGAACCATTACTCGCCTTGGGGTCAGTCGTCAAGCTATGGCTAGCTCATTAGTGAATCTGCTCACGTGTATCCATCACCATCATCATGTCAAGCATAAAAGTCTGTACATTATCGATCACGTAAGCAAGTATGCATTGCTGTGGCCAACCTGCCACAGAGTCAAATGCAAAATAAAAAAGGCTAAGAGAGCTTTCACTGCATTGAGAAATATATGAAGATCAAAAGAAAACGCCCAATAAAAAAATAAGAATCTTCAACTCAAATATCATCATCATCATCATCAGTTGCCATCTCCACAACGAAGGTTGGCTGTAATGGATCTCCAACGTCTTCTGTCTCTTGTCTTGGTGGTGCACTCTGATAGACTTTCCTGTCCATCTCTTGATGTTATCTTCCCACTTATAGCGCTGTCTTCCCCTTGCACGTTTGCCTTCAACTCTCCCTTCTGTTATGGTCTTCTGCAAGGTGTTATGCCTTTTTATGTGGCCAAAGTATTTTAGCTGCCGAACTTTGACCTCCCTCATTAGTTCTCTTTTCATACCTAGATTGTCTAGGACCTCCTTATTTGTTTTCATCTCTTTCCATGAGATACGCCCCATTCTTCTATATATCCACATTTCAAGAGCCTCAATTCTTTCTTCCAAATGCTTATTCATCGTCCATGTTTCTGCACCATACAGAAATGCAGAATATATATAACACTTTATGATTCTCAGTTTTAATTTGTGAGATAACTGTTTGGATGTCAGTATATGTTTCATGTTGTTGAATGTAGCTTTGGCCATTCCTATTCTCTTCTTGATTTCTGTTTCACATCTGCCATCTTCTGTTATTATATGACCAAGATATACGTAGCTCTTGACTCATTCCAGGATTTTCCCATTTACGCTTATCTTTAATGTGGGTTTATCGTCTGTTTTGCTAATTATCATAGTTTTTGTTTTCTCAATATTAATGTCGAGTCCATATTCATGACTTATACTGTTCACTTGCTTTACTAGTTCTTGTAACTCCTGTTCGCTTTCAGCTAACAACACGGTATCATCTGCATATCTAAGGTTGTTTATTGACCTTCCACTGATGTTCAGTCCTGGTATTTCCTGTATCTGTTTGAAAATTTTTTCGGTGTATAAATTAAATAGGCAGGGGGACAGCACACAACCTTGTCTGACACCTCTTTTTATGTCTATGTATGGTGAATAATTCCTTCCCGATCTTACTGTGGCAGTATGCTCCCAATAAAGGTTACTGAGTATTCTTATATCTTTTCCATCAATACCTATGTCTTTGAGGCATTCAATTATTTTCTTATGATGGACTCTGTCAAAAGCCTTCTTATAGTCAATGAAGCACATATACATACTTTTTTGGACCTCTGTATATATTTCTGCTAATATTCTTATGCAAAATATTGCCTCTCTTATTCCACTGTTCCGTCTAAAACCAAACTGTTCTTCTTGGATTTCGCTGTCTACTTTACTTTTTATTCTTTCCTGTATGATTTTGAGCAGTATCTTAATTGCATGACTCATCAGCCTGATTGTTCTGAAGTCTGAACATTCTGTTGCATTTGGTTTTTTGGGCAATGTTATGAAAACTGATGTCTTCATGTCGTGTGGTATATATCCTGTATTGTATATATCGTTGCATATTTCTGTGATTGTATCTATACCAAAGCTCTCCAGAGCTTCTATCATTTCAATTTTTATGTTATCCATGCCTGCTGATTTTCCTTTTTGTATAATTTGAATGGCATTCTCTACTTCTGATCTGAGAATGTTTGAGCCTTCATTAGAATCTGGTGATGGTTTTTTACATCTGTTGTCCTCGAATAGTTCTTTTACGTATTCTGCCCATCTGTTTGATATGTCTTTCTCATCAAGTAATATTACACCATTTTTGTTCTTGATACAGCTTCCTCCTTGTGCAAACCGCGACCGATTTGATAATTTCGTTATTTCTTCATCCATATCTCTTGTCATGTGCTTTGCTTCCAAGTCTTCTATTTCCTTGCATTTTGTTTCTATCCACCGTTCTTTTGCTTGTCTACACATAGTACGTATGTCATTGTCTATTGTTTTATATTCTGGAGTGTTTTTTGCTTTCTTTCTTTCTGCCATTTTATTCAAGATGTCATCTGTCATCCAAATTTGATTTTTCTTATCAAATATCAAGTCAGCCCTAATGAATGACTCTGAAACATTTAGAGCAACAAAACAGCAATCAAAAAGCTACAGACTTTTATAAATGGGTGCTTGCATAGAATAGAAAGATTGACGTAGTATGATGTGACAACATATTGGTTGGGTCCTTTTACTCCCCTTCTTTCTCTCATACTTTCTCCGTTTATTTCTTCATTTTTTCACACATAAACCTGCCCCCATCGCAGCGCCTTAGGTTTGCTGACTTTGTTCGTATTGCAGTAGTGTCATTTCACGGCTAATTAACCATCCTTAGGGATTAATTGTAATCGCTTAAGTTGTTAAACCAGATTGACTTCATACTTTTTAAGTAATCGTTTCCCGTTAGACACACACGACCGTCTAGGCGCATTGTTCGCTACAAACGCGCTCAGACACTTGGGCGGATAATACAAAAGAAAGGCCAGATGTTGTCTGGGGAAAATGTCTGGATGCAACGATATGTCGTGGCTTATATTTCTAGGACCCAGGAAAGTACAGATGATAATTGCTTAATCCCTTCCGTCCAGACACTGTCTGTGTAATTATTACAGAGAAACCCGTCTGGGTAGACAAATTAGCGATGACACTATCTGCAGGCGATGTTACAAATCGTAATTTGAAAGGTTACAGGCGGAAGAAGTCGGGCCATATATGGGAAATGAGGTCATGTTTTAAAATTTTAAAATGATATTTTAAAACACGCGGGGAAAAGTAGATAACTGACAACCCCGATCCACTACATTCTCCTCATGGATATGAGAATCAGAAATAAACATTTATTCTGATTGGAAGTTTTGTCGGAAACACCAGGTGGAAGCGTGGGCAGGAAAACTGAAAATGACCTAGCAAATTCGGAGGCTAAAATACACTGCATTCCAGAATCGTCAAAGAGACAGATCGGACTGACGCAAGGAAAGAATAGAGTTAGGATTCTGACCTTATAGGACCGGACAAAACACGTATCGGAACTCCTTCTGAACACTACAGCAAGGAAGATTTACCTGTTAATACGGAAACCGGACTCCTACAGAACCTTCTCACAAACGTCACAGAAAAATAACAAGAAATAATATCCCTGACGCGTGTTCGAGGCATCTTTATCAAGTTGCCAAGACTATTCCACTGAGCTATAAGTCTAGTTCCTAACTAGTTTGGGGTAAGTTGTAACATACATTTTATACTTTGAATTTGACATGTGTGTACTTGCTAGTGGTTGTAAAAATCCATACGAGGCTGGCAACCTCAGCGTAAGAAAAGAGTATATTCATAAACAGCAAGCGCTGATGATTGCATCATGCTAATTCTCACAGGGAACCAAAAGCAGAGGTATCACCGGACTCCGAATGGAGCACGGAGTGAGTTATGATTACATCAGCATGCACATAGTTTATATTATCATTTTGTGAGTTTTTTGTAAACTTAACCATGTTCATTCAGGCACAAGCCATTGTATTCGTCACTGTCCAGTCTCATTTTTCCATTAAATTACTTAAAAAATGATGGTGATGTCGCATCATATTCCCTCAGCTATGCTGTATATACCCAGGGAGGATAAAACTTCACAGAGGGAAAAAAACTGGTGGACGGACAGCGGGGAAGGCGCCTGTTTAATGTTACGAAAACAAATACTTAGCTGAAGCCTTTTTATTTTCTCTGAAGTTCATGGTTCTAGTCTACAAGACCATTCGTGCTACGAGTCTGTGATTCAGAACACTTATTGTCGACACTAGACGGCTACATCTGACGGGCCTGTGAAGATACTCAGCACTGACAACAGGAGAGGTTACCCCCTGCGCTCTTCGCTCGGGACGTGCCCCTTATCATAGAGAGACGAAATGACGAACAACAGAAGCAGTGTTCACTGATTTTCAGCTAAGTGCTTATTAAACAGGCTACAGCAACGAACATTTACTTTCCATCAAGTATCGATGACGATAACATGATCTTTTTGCACCCCATCGAAACATAACCTTGTTTAATTTTAAATGGTACATAATAATTGATCATTAAATTTGTTATATGTTGTTTTACAAATTCCTAGTTGACTCAGTTATTATAGATAGAATATATATATATATATATATATATATATATATATATATATATATATATATATATATATATATATATATATATATATATATATATATATATATATATATATACATACACACACACACCTATAGAGCCAATAATAATAATAAGAAGAAGAAGAAGAAGAAAAAGACGAAGAATTTTACTGTTAATTCAGTTGGGGGCGTGAACGAACGAGCTAAATTAAATTATATAATACCTCTTCACAAAAAGCGGCGGGCAGATAAAAATTAACATTGCTAAGACACATTCAGCATTCTTCTTCACTTCTGAAATATCTTGTGAAGACTCCTTCGAGGTAGAATCCTCATCATCCTTCTACCTGTATCTCTGCCAAGGTTAATCTTGTGCGAAGGTAGATACCCTTGAAGACCCACATTAGATACTCTTGGATTTGGCCATTGTTGGGACTATCACTGCAGAGCGAAGAGGAGGCAACCCGAGACATATAACAAGATCACTAATGTGGAACTGATGACAAGACCCAGACAAGTGCCAATGGAACAAGAGATGACAAGACCCAGATAAGTGCCATTGGAACAAGAGATGACAAGACCCAGACAAGTGCCATTGGAACAAGAGATGACAAGACCCAGACAAGTGCCATTGGAACAAGAGATGAGGCGAAGATGATGTCGATGGATAGCACCGCATTAATAAATCCTGTTGATAACATTACAAGGCAGTTCTTCTTCTCAATACTCCAAAGGAAAAGGTGGATGGAAAAATACATGGAGAATATCATGACAATGAAGAAGAAGGCATGGAAAGACATGCAGCTGATGTCACGTGACAGGAAGACTTGGCATAAGTTTGCTGAAGGCCTATGCTCCTTGGGGGGCTGAAAGGGTGATGATGATGATGATAATGATGATGATGATGATGATGATAATGATGATGATGATAATGATGATGATAATGATGATGATGATGATAATGATGATGATGATGATGATGATGATGATGATGATGATGATGATGATGATGATGATGATGATGATGATGATGATGATGATGATGATGATGATGATGATGATGATGATGATGATGATGATGATGATGATGATGATGATGATGATGTTCACAAATATTTTGGAACTGAAAAAGTTCAAAGGTTAAGCTGAACATAAAAGAAAGGGCACAATGAAAACAGGAAAAAAGAGAGAGGGAGAGATCTAGAGAGAGTTAAACTGAAAACGAATTTTACAAAAAAAAGAATATTTGAAAGAAACTGCGAATAGATAAATACGAACGGAGAGGACATGAAAACGACGTAGAGAGATTTGAAAAGAGAAAGTAGACAGAATAGAAATCTAAGACGTGCCACAGAAGGAAACTCGACAATACAGATAAATGGAAAATAAAGATTTCTTGAAAGAAGTTCAACTGTTCAAACACAACGGAGATGCTATCACGAGCACGTCCAGTAATCCTCAACATTATATAATATCTGTGTTATTTAATCTCCAATCTGTAGAGATTTAGATGAAAGACTTGCCCCCTCTGAGTCAGAAATAAAGACCACATAAGCATCCGGTCCGCAAAAAATCGATGACGTGATCGCCCCCCATTTAAAGAAATCGCCACTGTTCAAACTGAACTCTCTAAAGCAGATCGTTTCAGCAACCGCGATAATTGATTTGCTTAAAACGAATTCCTCACATTGCCTCTTATGGCCTCTCTGTGTTTAAGCTCATCGTCTGCCCGCCACAAGATGACACCGCGCCTAATCATGGCTATCGGGTAATGGCCAATGAGAATTACCTCCTGTGCAGGAGCGGAAATTCGCACCCCCAACTTCATTGGAACCTGTCTCGCTGCATGAAATAAAACTGATCGTGGATCCGAATAATTCTGTGGGTGTATGTAGTTGACAACCTCATCGTTTAAAGACAAATGCTACAAAAGCCACCTGTGGAAGCTTACATGGACGCTTGGTGCAGGCTTCGTGCATAAGGACCTGATGCAGTGGTGATTCTATGATCTGTAAAAGGCAAAAAGGAAAAGAAGAAGAAGTCGACTAAGAATCCTATATATAAAATCCCAGCTTTTTCTGTCAGTGCGTAACGCTAAGGGATGCAACTTTGGTTGAAAGTTAGACATTAATTGTATTGTTTCCCTTATATTTACTCTCCCGAAAATAGTAACACTTACCAAAGACGAATGCGCAAATGACGGTGTGCACAAAAATATATTTATACGAGAGATGTGTGATCCCGTATACACACATTGGGATCTTCGCTGCTGCTACGTAGTTCGTGTACTGTGGTGATGCATAGCGGTGTTTTAAAATACTTTTGAAGAAGTAAAATTGTCGTCAGGCGCTTTTGAATTGAATTCCCGTCTTATGACGGACTTTGACACTAATAGGAAGAAGAAGATCTCTGCAATTCATTCCACAGACCACAAGGCCTTTTATATTTGAGCATGCATACTAATAAAACCGACTGCCATTGTGTCTAGGTTGAACGGCGCACGCGTCGCCAAAAAGAGGCAAACTCTTACTTAAAAAAAAGACAACAATTCTGTAACAAACCAGTGTCCAACAACGACAGTTGTCACGGCATATTAGAAACCCCCAACTTAATAAATGGTAAGTAATTAATATGATCAATATATTATATTTTTAAAAACTGTTCAATTTAGTTTGACAGGAACTGTTACAAAACAAATCAGTTGATTCCGCATTGGAGATGTATCTCAAAGGTGAAGAGTAGAAAAGCCCTGACAAAAGTAGCGTTCCATAAAACGAAAAGTATTTTGTGCAACACATTTTTATCAATGGGAGTACGCGAGAAAGTCTATTGGGTTATACAGAACCAATTCTGACATACTGACGTGAGTCACAGACAGTTAGTAAACAAGTAGGACAATCACTAAAGTCCATAGAGATGTGGTTTTTCAGAAGAATGTTAGAGAGCTAAGAAGAGAAATGTCCTGAAAGAAAAGTATGCGCAAAGGAATGTTATTACTCACGTTAGAATACAACAATCAACTTTCTTCGGGCACGTTATGAGAAAAAGAAAGTTGGAGTATATCGTTGCAACAGAAAAGATTGAGCGAAAACGATACAGAGAGCGACAAAGACAGCAGATACTGGACAGATTGACATCATGGCATGGTAGGATGTCAACAACAGAATTGATCAATAGTACTGAAGACAGGAAGTTGCGAAGAGATATAATCGCCTACGCCACTAGACATGGCACTTAAAGAAGAAGTAGAAGGAAACATTATATCTTAGTTTCAAAAATATAACTGACAGTGTTGACTGAAGTTTTCATTAACAAAAAAAAAACAAAAAAATCTCTCAAAACACTTAGCAAAACAGAGCACTAGAAAGTTAGGACCTGTATCCTAGAAATGATCTTTTATTGTTTATTTTGAGCGCAGTATGCTTTAAGAGATTTCTATAAAAAAAAAACGAAGTCGAACAGATTTGTCGTTTTTAACCATTCATTATCCCGATTCTTACAGGGTTCATATGCTTAATTCAACTCCATTAGTCCTCCACCTCTGATTCTCATATAACAAAACTAGAACGGGAAACGACGCAGGGAAACAATACTAATCATCATGTTACCGCTCGGATAAATAATTTATCGGCAAATTCTGACAAAATTCGAAACGATCTCCCTCAGCCGTCTCGTGTGATGTGCATTTCGCACTGTTTGTATCTAATAATCGACGGATGGCCCTCAAGACGAACTCGAGTGGCAGCCGATCTGGGATTGTTCTCACGGCGTAAGCTTGCGGGATGGAGCATTTTACTTTGTCTGTGTGAGGAGCAGGAATTTCGTGGTGTATTTAAAAAAAAAAGAAAAACATTATATTAAGTTACTACACGGGTGAGATAATTAGGAAATGTTTAAGACAAAAAATAACGAACTAAAGTGTCTGGGCTGATGCCTGGTGTCCTATTTTACACTTTAGCTCCCCAAGAAACATAGACATTCAGGAAACACGTGACATTCCCTCCTGTCACGTGCCATCAGTTCAAGTTTTTTCGACGTCTTCATCATCATCATTTTCACTTCTGTTTCCAGTCTTTTCCTGACGTACATTGGGTCTATGTTAATGGTTCTAGCTTCCGCCAAACCATGCGAAATATTACCCAATAAACTACATTAAAGATTACGTCATTCATTTCTTCGGGTCAATGTGTGTGGTATCAAGATTATATCTTAGACAAGGCTTGGTTTGGTTTTTTTTATTATTTTTTTTTAAAGGACTATCTTCATTGCACAAGGACTATTCCATCGGTGCTCCGATCTCCTCCCTTAGATCACACAATGAGGATCTCAGCACAGTGCACGAACTCCGTAGCACCAGCGAGAATCCCATAGTGTGTATATAGGAATTACACATTCTATAAATATTTTTGTGGTGGATGGGTTTCTAATTTTTAAATTTTGCCAGGAGCAGCGACCTGATAGGCCTTCTCTTTACGATTTCCAACTGCCGTGTGATTTTTAACGTGCGCAACTTGCACACGGGACCTCCTATTTTTTTCGCCCTTATCCGAGAAGGCTAGGCATCCGATCTCACTACCCAGGAGACCTAGGGGGAGTGTGACATCATTAGGACCACTTGTTCTAAAAAAAGAAAATTCCCAGGAGGGAATTCGAGGCGGACGCCATGCCTCTTAGCCACTACGACCTCCTAAGACAAGGTTGTCATGTCAGTCCGTGTCTATGTTAAGATTGCATCAATGACTGAGTTATCCCATGGAACGTCCATACATGTGATGTCAAAGTTGAATGAATGATTGAATTACGAAATGTCATGTCAATGCTTCTGATGCCAAGATTGTAGGTCCAGCTGCACTGCCATGTTCCATGTGAAACGTTAAGGCAGGGAGGATAAGATAATTAAGGTCATGATGTAGATGCGTGATCAAGTTTAAGAATTCTGGAAGCCGCTGATAAAGACAGTGTGAGAAATACAGAAACCATGAACAAAGCAGAAATAATTGACATCATCCATAACGCAAGTTTCAGCAACATCTACTTCCAGTTGTCTTTGCTTTTTCTATCTACTATTTAACAGCTTTTCTGACTTATGTAGTCACTATTATGTGGATGTGAACAATGGACGAAGTTGGAGAGACAGACAGTGCTATCACAATAAGAATACAAAAGGGAAGAATAGCTTTCATTGCAATGTGAAACATATGGAAGTCAAGAGAAATCAAGTCCAACACAAAAATAAGAATGTCCACCTCAAATGTCATGTCAGTCCTATTGTATGGCTCTAAAACATGGAGAACAACTGTGATGAATTTACCATGATACAACGTTAAAATATCTCCAAATATAAGGATAAAATGTAGGGATAAAAATAATGCGTAAGATACTAGGAGACATGCTCGCCCATGCCCGCATTTCCTACCGCCAGTCAAACTAACTTGTTAGACGTGCAGTCGAAACGGTTACCCTTTGTAGACGGGAGGGAAACGGAGATCTAAAAAGGAAAAATATGACTGAACACGTGTTTGATTCTAGCAAGGCTAAAAAGACGCAATTGGTAGTAAAAGAAAAAAAAATTCACGTCACTAGTTGCCACAATGTAAGGAAATTGACAGAAAAGACCTTAGCTCTTATTCGCAACAGTCATTTCTTGGACGTTTTTCGATACTTGGTCCTTTTATTTGAATTCAGCGGCAAACGCCGTAGAGAAGGTTCTCGAACAAATTTCAAAAAAACTAACTTGAGAAAAAATATGTTTTTTCTTAATAATAGAGTTATGAATATAAAACCTAGCTAGTTTGATAGCCCATCTTAAGCAGAGAACTAATATACTTTAAATTATACAGACGGATAGATAACAAGGAAGATATTGACAAAAGACTGTATTGTTCATATCAGACTAGCGACTGTACTGTCCATACTGTCACTAAAGTTTCAAAAATTTCGTCCTTGAGACACGCAAATGCAAAAATCAAGCTGTAATGTAAAAGAGGGGAAAGGTGGAGAATTGTGGCTAAAAATAACTTAGGAGGCAGATTTGTGTAGGGTATTGCTTGTAGAACCAAGTGTGTTTTTATGAAGAAACCAAGTAGAGACAGACGGACCAACAGACAATAATACACACTTGACTGAGATCTGACTGAATTTGACTTTTGTTTGTAGATTTGAAAAGTTAGGGGGGAAGTCGGTGATTGGGTAAATGTAATCATATTAGCGGGACAGAGATGCGCAGTTTTGCCATTTGATACAATTCTGTCCAGGGACACAGTCGATTATTGCCTGTGGTGTTGTTCCTAGAAGATAGTACATACATTTAGAGGGACGCCATCATATAGCCAGCAGCTCAGCTGAGTTTTGCTAGCAATTAACTGTGTTCTCAATTCTGAATTCTGGTAAGAATGAAAGTATTTATTTTGTACATTTTAATATCTCGAGTGATTGATACTGCCATATCATATAAAATGATTACGACAAGTAAGTGTTCGCTCTAGGTCCCCAGCCCAAGTTCAGGGTCTAAAGACAAACAAAATATATGGACGCCTAACTAAGACTTGGAAGGCGGATCTATTGTTGAGATCAGTGGGAACATATCACCTATCTTATTGAATAACAGGAAACTAGTGAACATATCTCAGATGCAATGCAGTCTTGGGGAACTAGTATTATATGAAAACAACTGGGTAAGAGGTGCTGTGTGGTGAGAGAGATCTGACCCATTCTGTGTATTGTTGATGTGTTGTGCTGTGTGTAAGAGTGGTACAGTAAATAGATTACTGACACAGCGCACAAATTTTGTTTCAGAATTGTGAGTTTCTGTTGTGGCACTAGGGTAGTGCCACATAAGTAATCAAGATTGCACAAGCAGATGTGTGTGCAGCCAAACAGTGTGTCGGTGCAGTCTACCATTGTATTCTAGCTACCGAGAGGAGTGGGCCACCGGAATCCAGCATTAGATCTTCGCAGACAAGATGAGTGATTTAGTGGCCTGCTGAGGATTCACCATACTCCTAAAGAATTTATAAATATTTCCCATCATAAATATATTGAATTTTGGGAAAGATACATTTATTAAAGTTCTAAGACAATGGACAAAGCTTGTTCTAGTCACAGAGTGGGTGTGATGACACCACCCCAACAGCATATCCAGTAATAGTTCTCCCCAGAGACATTAGAAATATAATTAATATTAACCAGTCTGATAAAATACTTATGTATACACATTCCATTTTATTATGCCATATATTTATGCATTCCATTTATAACTCCATCATATTTCATATGTTCTGACCAACTAAAACATTGGTTCAGAACAAATAAATTTAAAGGAAATTTTAATATTTAAACTAAAACAGCCTGAGTTAGTTCAGTGTGTTATAGAATTTTATTAATATTATTACACTTATTAATTATCTGTGTGTGTTTGTATATTCTACTACAACACATTACATTTCAATACCCTAGACTTTTTAACGTAGCTACATTCATATTAGTAAAAAAGATATGTTTGAGGTCGTAAGTGGTAGTAAGAAGGGCCTTCTGTAATTCACATCTACATTTATCTCAGGAGCCTTCACAGCTGACCTCATACATTACATTAGGAAACACAACAACCATACAGTACCATCAAATGATCTCATTCAGACTTATTCTAGATAGACTGTAAGATGACTACTTTGGTGTCGTTTGGTGTCTAGGGTTATGAAATGTAGTGTAAGGTTGCATTAACCAACTAAACATATAAACAATTACACAAATTATTTTATTATCTAATACAACACAACAGTGCCACGACAATCACATACAAACTACACTTTAAAAGACTATCTTTAGTAAGTCTGTGGTTGAAAGTTAATGTTTTTCAATTTATTGTCCTGAATCTGATTTATTTGGAATCAGGACTGACAATCAAAGTGAAATCATAGAAATTAATTACATCAATCAATTTATACAATGGATCTTCTGTCCATAATACATATATTATTATATAAGGGTGTAGTTGTATTGTTTAACTGAGGTGACTTCTAGTATACACTGGTTGATTGTTTACTATCATCATCTCTGCATGTTGTTTGTAAGTTTTTATGGACACTGATGGAATGTTTATATCACTATCCCCAGTCTCTTTTCTAATATACTGTTAGTTGAGCGACCAGGTGCCGAAACATGCACCTAACTTGGTAATATGCTGTAGGAATCTTCCCGCACTTCGCTGAACGACAACCTTCAGCTCCCACTTCTTCAAGAATGATGGTGGTTTACAGTTGTCTCCGAAAAAGGCAAGACTGTGGCATGAATATATCGGCCCACTGTAGTCTGGCACCAGTTATTGACAGCAACCAAATACCTCTGAAATCAGAAGGATATGCCTCCTTCGTAATCAACAGCCTACACTAATACTCAACAACCAGGACAGGCACATTACAAACAAACATGCAAGATCAGCTCTTTACGACAATCCCTTTCACCAGTTTTTCTTTTGATGTGACCAGGTATACCAGTACTCCTCTCCCCTAATAGTTACAACGCCTCTGCAATTCCAGCAATAATCTGTTGTCCATACCATAGGATAGGTATTATGCTCCTGATGATAATCCTATATAATTTAGTTGGTCTACACCTCTCTGATAGTCTTTCATATGCTGGATCTATCTCTAGACTCTGTTTTGAGTCTGCCATAGACTCACTTACTTATAATCGTATGTTAGTATCTCACATTCAAATTTTATTTTAAATAAAATATTAAGAAAATCAATCTTACCACAGATGTAAGGAAATAACACAAGTAAAACGATGACTAGGCAATAGAATCTGGCACATTTTCGATCTGCCTTTGTCCAGGCTTTTCCTTTATTAGAAAATTCTTAGCCTGTTCTCAACGTACTTGATTTTCACAGAATTTATTTTCAAAAATGGCAGTGAACCGACGCTTCTACTTGACCATATCTAACGTTCTAACCAATCAGGCCATGTTTACATGAGCCTTTGAAAAAAAACTATCCATCCTATACGTTTCCATTAACAACAATATTTGTATTTCCAGGTCACCCAATAATGTTTCGCCTTACATTTTACTACAGCCAATCAAATCGTATCTAACTTGTTGGCCTCATTTCCCCCAAAGCAGTGTTTTCCAAACATGCCATAAAAAAAAAATTAAGCAGATATGATCTTGTGCTGTCAGTCAACTCCACTATAGTATTTTGGCTATAATTTGTTAATTAATGGACTATTTGCGAAACACATAACATATTCTTTGTCAGCAAGTCCTAAGGTACCCGAATATATAAGTTTAATGGGGCTAAGTGGCTTCGTTCAAAATATGTATTTTTCTATGATAGTCGTGTATTTGCTGTTACCACCGTTCACTTCCATACTAGGGGATGTCTTCTGTACTTACGATAGAATTTCGTCATTCCTAATAAGAGCTAAAGTCGTTTTAGTGACACGTGTCGTCTACATGTTCTAACTTTTTCATCGTATTTTGGGGGAACCCCTAAGGCAAGGCTTGCCACTTGCTATAGTTGGCTTTTAGTTTAAAATCAATGCGAAACGTATTTGCATTTTCATCTCCTTGCCCCTCCTCGTTCTACAAGCATTTGTAGCAGATGTTTTCTTAGAACTAGGAAAAGTGGTGTCAAGGACGAATTTGAAAATTTGAGTACCGTTTTGTTCGTCTTATGCGTTAGCAATTAATAATCTGAAGGCGTAGGCGATAACCACGCGTTCTAGCCGAAATTTCTTTTATACTTTCTTATTTTGCCTTTATGCCCTATATTGTTATATATTAATTTAGCTATTGTATTAGAAATTCACTACACATGTCCCCCCTTTAGAACAGACGATCATATGTCAGTTCCTATTTCTTAATACACATAGATAAATTTACTATCTATGCCTGGTGACTACTCTGATGTTCGTCGTATGGATGTCTGCTTAAAAAATCAGCGCCGACGTTGGTTTTTCCGGGAATGTACTCTATGGAAAACTGGAATGGCTGTAAGAGCAAAGACCAGCGCAGTAACCTAGCATTTTCATGCCTTGCTTGTGACAGACACACGAGTGGTTTATGGTCTGTCTGGATCCTAAATGATTGTCCATAGAGATAAATCTGGAACTTTTTTATACCCCAGATGACTGCGAGACATTCTTTTTCACTTGTTGAATATTTTTGTTCTGCTGTATTCAACTTACGGCTAGCATAAGCTACTGGGGTTAATTCCCCATCAAGTGAATTTGACCGTTGTAATAGAGCTGCACCCAAACCGATATTACTCGCATCCGTTCTCAGAATGAATTCTTGACTTAAGTCAGGTAATTTCAAAATAGGCCTGCTTGTGAGTTTTTCTTTCAATTCTTGGTATGCTAATTCACATTGCGCTGTCCAAATAATTCTATCAGGATTTCCTTTGCGCGTTAAATCAGTCAATGGAGCACATATGGAGTTAAAGTTTTTTATATACTTTTGGTAAAAACCACATAATGAGACAAAAGATCGCACATCTTTTTTTGTTTGTGGTCTTGGTGCTTTTTTTAACTTCTCCAGGTTCTTGGGGTCAGGGGTCATGTTTCCCTGATGTACTGTGTGGGCCTAGGATTCCGGTTCTTTACATCCAACACAGCATTTCGTCGGTCTAGCTGTCAAATTGGTCTCTCTCAATCGATCAAACAACATATTCAGAGAGTTAATGTGTTCCTCAAATGTTTCTGTTGCTATTAGAATATCATCCATGAAGTTGGTGATGCATGGATTCTTCAGGGGATCCAGTAACTTTCTCATCATCCTCGAAAACACACTCGGTGCATTTTTCAGCCCGAATGGCAACATATTAAATTCATAATGTCCTTCCGAGGTGCTAAAGGCTAAATAAGGTTTTACCTCCGGCCTTACTGGAATCTGATAGTAGCCTTTGCTCAGATCCACTTTAGAGAAATATTTAGCTCTATTCAGCCTGGCAAACAGCTGATTTGTATCAGGTAATGGATCCACCTGACCTTCTGTGACAGCATTCAGTTTCCTGTAATCTATACACAGCCTGTGTTCTCCAGAGGGTTTTCTTAACAGAACCACACTGGAACTGTAGGGAGATTCACTGTGCGAGATAATCCCTTCTTTCAACAGATAATCTATCTCCTCCCTTAAAGCTTTTTCCTTAGCGAACGGAATCGAATAGGCTTTCATACAGATTGGTGTTGGGTCTATGAGTTTCATATCATACTCCAATAAATTTGTATGCCCCGGACGGTCCGTTAACACATCTGTATGATTATTCAGAACCTGTTGAACCCTCTCCCTCTGAATTTCCGTTAAGTGTGTGCTGATTTTTACCTGTGCGGCGGTTTCACAGGGATGTAAAGGATATTCATGAGAAGTGAGTGGTTCCTTTTTCATCTCCATTGCAACAGACAAGGTCAGTAGGTGTGTCTCTTCCTGGTTTTCTCTGTCCAGATATTTCTTCAGGAGATTCACATGATAGATTTTCTCTTTCCCTTTCTTATCTATCTTATAATTTGTTCTAGACACCTTCTCTAGAACTGTATATGGACCTTGCCATCCAATTTGCAATTTATTCTGGCTGCCGGGCAGTAGAAGGAGCACCTTCTCTCCCACAAATAATTCTCGATCCTTCGCTTTCTTATTGTAATAGGCAGCATGCTTTTTCCTGGCTTGTCTCAAATTTTCATTGGCAAGTTTCCAGCCAGTTTTAAGACGAGTGGTCAGCTCGTTCACATATTGATATGATGAGGTAATATTTTCTTCTGCCTTTTCATCGGTCCAGGTCCTTAACAAGGCTTACATATGGACTTTTAAATTTGTTGACCTGTTTTTCCAGGCACCGGTATGGTCTTTTCCCTTGGAAGCCTTATAGTGATGATTTTTCTTCCTAGAATCATCATTCACAAATCGACCGCTACCAATTTTTCTCTTGGGGTTTTCATCCCACTTTAAATTCCTTGTGAGAGGTCTTCTCTCTCTTTTATCTTCCTCCAGTTCACATAAGTCCGACTGAGGGATTTTCGGCTTATTCTGGGGTAAGACATCTCTTTGTACTCGCTGCATCGTGGCCATTGTAAAACATCCAAGTGAAGACTGTCTGTGAAAAGGGGGCTCCCATTCCACTTTGTCCACTTTATTAATTTTATTTTTCTTTCCATTGTCAGGCCTAAGTTTGCCCCGTGGCGTGTCTAGGTCCTGATCAATTTTCCCACTTGTGGGTGTTCCCTCATGTAGTATGCCACATCTTTCTACAAAATTCTCAATGTCAAACATTTCATCTGGCCAATAATAATTTTGAGCCACCTTTTGGATGATGGTACCTATTTTCTCATGGTCCCCATCTTTTCCAACATGTAGGCTCCTTATCACATCTGCCCTATATGCCTTTGGAAGAACCAACTGTCCGTGACCAGTGGATCCAGTTCCGGCCTTCCTGTAAATCAATTTGTTTTTTATATAGAAATCTCCCTTGCCTGGAGGTGTATGACATTTGGGCAATTTCTTAAAACAAGGCTTGAGGGTCTTATCCCCAGCCTGCGCCTTCCTCATCTCATCTGGAGGGGTATTTATCAGATTATCCTCCTCCTGTTTAGACTGTGATCTGGTCTGAAGCGTGGCCATGTATACATGTCTCTTTTTACACACTTCTGTGTTATGGTTGTCCATCCGACACCAAGTACAATATAATCTACATTTATGAAAAGGTTTTCTGTCATTATATTTCCTTTCATTGAATTGTGAGGTTTTATTATTATAGTCATTGCGTGGCCTATCAAACTGGTGCTTACCTTTGTTCTGGTCTCTATGGTCAAACTTATTAAAGTTTTGAGGTGCCTTAAAATTGTCTACCTGTTTCTTTTTATTTCCAACTACCTCTGCTTGGGCTGCCTGATACCTCTCAGCGACATTGAGTAACTCACCCAGCCTCTCTGCACCTTGTTCCATGAGAAACTTTCTCAGGTCTGGAGCCATGGACTCTCTTAGTTGCTCAATAAGGATCATTTCCTTAAGATCTTGGGTTTTACCCAGAGCAGTCCATTTCTCCAAGTAGGTCTCTAACCGTGCAGAGAACTGGTGATAAGTCTCACCCGACAGTAGTTTGGCATTCCTAAATTTTTTTCTATAAAATTCCCCATTCTTTTCATATCTTAACAAAAGAGCCTGCTTTAGCATGTCATAATTGTCCTGATCATCCCTGCTCATCTTGGCAAAAACTTCATAAGCTGTACCACGAAGCCCTTGTGATAACTTTAGGCTCCACCTTTCTCTCTCTAAACCATACGTGGTAGCCAAAAGTTCATATCTATTTAGGTAACTTTCTATGTCATCGTCTTTCTCAACAAAATGGTCTAAATGAAAACTCATAGCTGAGGTTGAGGCTCCCTGACTAACAGTAGCATCTGAGGTAAAGGGACTGGCACCATTTTCAGGAGCATGGCTTTGAAACTCAAACTCCCTTAGTCGTAACTCATGTTCCCTTTGTAATCTCTTCTCCTCCTTTTCTGCTTCCCTTTCTGCAGCCTCTTCTTTTTCTTCTCTTTCTGCAGCTGTTTCTTTTCTCTTTCTGCAGCAGCTCTCTCTTTTCTTCTCTCTTTCTGTAGCTAATCTCTTTTCTTCTCTTTTCTTTCTCTTTCTTTCTGCAGCTAATCTCTTTTTTCTTCTCTTTCTGTAGCTAATCTCTCTTTTTTTCTGCAGCAATCTCTTTTAGCCTCCTTGTCAGCCTCAATCTGCAGCCTCTTTAATTTCCGCCTCACGATCCGCCCTGCCTCTAACTTTTTTTCTTCAGCCTCAATCTGCAGCCTCTTAATTTCTTTATCTGCCTCTAACTTTCTTTCTGCTTCAAATTTTCTTTCTTCACGTTCAATAAATTTGTCACATTCAGTTGTGACATAAGCAATCATAATTTGCCCCTCCATTCCCAATTCTTTTGCAGCCTGCACAGCAGCAGATCGAAACTTTGCCAGGTCAGCCATTTTGTACTTGGCAAACCTTTTAAAATTTCTAACTAGACAAATTTCTAATTATAACTAACAATTTCTAATTATAACTAAGAACAACCACAGGCACTGATAGCTCAACCACTATTTAATTTAATCTGAGATTCCTAATATAATTGATAATATTTTAAGAATTTAAAATCCCAGAAGCAAACTACCCAATATAGCTGGTGTTATGAAAAGTTCAATCCCCAGGAGCGAGACCCCAATATATGTGGTGGGTTGATGTTAATACAGTTTGTTGTTAAGAAATCTTAGTGTACTGAATGAGGTCAGCTGTGAAGGTCCCTGAATATAATAAATATTAGAGTAAATTTCCAGGGCACCTTTCTACTACCACCACTATGATCTCATTCAGACTTATTCTAGATAGACTGTAAGATGACTACGTTTGGTGTCTAGGGTTATGAAATGTTAGTGTAAGGTTGCATTAACCAACTAAACATATAAACAATTACACAAATTATTTTATTATCTAATACAACACAACAGTACCACGACAATCACATACAAACTACACTTTAAAAGACTATCTTTAGTAAGTCTGTGGTTGAAAGTTAAGGTTTTTCAATTTATTGTCCTGAATCTGATTTATTTGGAATCAGGACTGACAATCAAAGTGAAATCATAGAAATTAATTACATCAATCAATTTATACAATGGATCTTCTGTCCATAATACACATATATTATTATATAAGGGTGTAGTTGTATTGTTTAACTGAGGTGACTTCTAGTATACACTGGTTGATTGTTTACTATCATCATCTCTGCATGTTGTTTGTAAGTTTTTATGGACACTGATGGAATGTTTATATCACTATTCTCAGTCTTTTATTTTGATATAATGTTAGTTGAGCGATCAGGTGCCGAAACATGCACCTAACTTGGTAATATGCTGTAGGAATCTTCCTGCACTTCGCTGAACGACAACCTTCAGCTCCCACTTCTTCAAGAATGATGGTGGTTTACAGTTGTCTCCGAAAAAGGCAAGACTGTGGCATGAATATATCGGCCCACTGTAGTCTGGCACCAGTTATTGACAGCAACCAAATACCTCTGAAATCAGAAGGATATGCCTCCTTCGTAATCAACAGCCTACACTAATACTCAACAACCAGGACAGGCACATTACAAACAAACATGCAAGATCAGCTCTTTACGACAATCCCTTTCACCAGTTTCTTTTGATGTGACCAGGTATACCAGTACTCCTCTCCCCTAATAGTTACAACGCCTCTGCAATTCCAGCAATAATCTGTTGTCCATACCATAGGATAGGTATTATGCTCCTGATGATAATCCTATATAATTTAGTTGGTCTACACCTCTCTGATAGTCTTTCATATGCTGGATCTATCTCTAGACTCTGTTTTGAGTCTGCCCTAGACTCACTTACTTATAATCGTATGTTAGTATCTCACATTCAAATTTTATTTTAAATAAAATATTAAGAAAATCAATCTTACCACAGATGTAAGGAAATAACACAAGTAAAACGATGACTAGGCAATAGAATCTGGCACATTTTCGATCTGCCTTTGTCCAGGCTTTTCCTTTATTAGAAAATTCTTAGCCTGTTCTCAACGTACTTGATTTTCACAGAATTTATTTTCAAAAATGGCAGTGAACCGACGCTTCTACTTGACCATATCTAACGTTCTAACCAATCAGGCCATGTTTACATGAGCCTTTGAAAAAAACTATCCATCCTATACGTTTCCATTAACAACAATATTTGTATTTCCAGGTCACCCAATAATGTTTCGCCTTACATTTTACTACAGCCAATCAAATCGTATCTAACTTGTTGGCCTCATTTCCCCCAAAGCAGTGTTTTCCAAACATGCCATAAAAAAAATTAAGCAGATATGATCTTGTGCTGTCAGTCAACTCCACTATAGTATTTTGGCTATAATTTGTTAATTAATGGACTATTTGCGAAACACATAACATATTCTTTGTCAGCAAGTCCTAAGGTACCCGAATATATAAGTTTAATGGGGCTAAGTGGCTTCGTTCAAAATATGTATTTTTCTATGATAGTCGTGTATTTGCTGTTACCACCGTTCACTTCCATACTAGGGGATGTCTTCTGTACTTACGATAGAATTTCGTCATTCCTAATAAGAGCTAAAGTCGTTTTAGTGACACGTGTCGTCTACATGTTCTAACTTTTTCATCGTATTTTGGGGGAACCCCTAAGGCAAGGCTTGCCACTTGCTATAGTTGGCTTTTAGTTTTAAAATCAATGCGAAACGTATTTGCATTTTCATCTCCTTGCCCCTCCTCGTTCTACAATGCATTTGTAAGCAGATGTTTTCTTAGAACTAGGAAAAGTGGTGTCAAGGACGAATTTGAAAATTTGAGTACCGTTTTGTTCGTCTTATGCGTTAGCAATTAATAATCTGAAGGCATAGGCGATAACCACGCGTTCTAGCCGAAATTTGAGTTTGGAGGAGGGAGCGCCAGACTATCCTACCGGCTGTCTTCCTCCTGGCCTGGTTCCATTCTAGTCCTCGGTCCTTCAAAGACTGTCTAATGTTGTCCTCCCAGCGGACTCTTTTGATATCATTGTCTGTCCCTCCAACTTTGTCCATGTTATAATGATTAACACCATGTTAAATTTTATGTCCTAAATTATGTCTTTGAAAATATTTGATGAGAAGTAACAGCAAGCGGTCCTGAAAATACACAAAGAGAGGGAAAAAAATAACTGGAACAAATACAGGAAATGATAATAAGATTGCACTTGAAGAAACGCTAGTACAAGATGGAGAATCATATCGCAGCAATATAGACAAAGTTGGATGGACAGACCGATATTAAAATAAGAATACAAAAATTGCAAAAGAGGCGCTCATTTCGATGGGAAATATATAGAAATCAAGAGAAATTAAGTCCAACACAAACATCTGAATCTTCGTCTCAAATGTCAAGCCAGCATTATTGTATGGCTCTGAAACATGGAGAACGACAATCCAGAAGTTACATTCATGAATGAGTGTTTGCGTAGAATAAAAAAAAGTTTGAGATGGTCTGACAGGGTTACGAATGTGGAACTGGTGACAAGAACCATTGGAACAGCAGATGAGAAGAAGATGCTGGCGATGGATTGGTCAGACATTGAAGAAACCTGTTGAAAGTTCGTGCTGTGGAATCCCCAAGGTTAGAGAAGTAGAGGTCAATGTAAAAACACATGAAGAAGGGAACAGGGGACAGAATTTAAAATGATGACGACACACGACAGGAGGTCTTGGCTGGCATGTTTGAAACAGTGGGCTCCCCTTGGGGCGTTGAAGGGTAACAATAAATGAATGAAACAATATATGTAGGTGGGTTGGCGGGAGACAATTTTCACATGTACAAATATTGAAGAACTAGAAGCTAGTCAAAACAAGGTTGAATATCACTGTTCTAGTTAGTCAATCAACGTCATTGACCATTCAACAGTTAATGAAAAGCTAGTCTCTCCTCTCTTCTGTCATGCACATTTTCGCGCATGTTTCGCAACCTTATCCCTTCTTTTCCGTTATATACGATTTTTTTTTAAAATGTACTTACTTACCTATTTGTCTCTTTTCTACCGTGAGGTGTAGAGATTTGGAAGATAGAGCGCCATATTATCCTTTCGGTTGTCTTTCTCCTAGCCTGATTCCATTCTAGTCCTCGGTCCTTCAGAGATTGTCTAATACTGTCCTCCTCCCAGCGGGTTCTGGGTCGTCCTGGAGGTCTGGATCCATGGCTCTTAGCCTCCCATACCTGCCGTGGCAGCCGATCTTCACTCATTCTGCATACATGGCCAAACCATCTTAGTTGAGACTGTTCTACTTGGGTCTGCAGGGGTTGGGTTTTTAGGCCTTGAAATGTCGTTTGGTTGCGGACCATGTCTCTTCTTGTTACTTCAACCACCTTTCTCAGATACCTCATTTCTGAGGTTTGAATTTGTCTTTTGTGGGTTGTAGTCATTGCCCATGACTCGCATCCATACGTCAAGACTGGGAAATAAGTGGAGTGGTATACAGCCATCTTCGTTTTCTTAAATGTCAATCAGTCAATACCCTTTAGCTCCCCGAGGAGCATAGGCCTTCAACAAACACATGCCAAGTCTTCCTGTCCTGTGCCATCCGCTCAAGTTCTTTCCATGTTTTCCTCATCATTTTCACCTCTGTTTCCAGTTCTCTCCATGTGTTTTTTGGTCTACCTCTGCCTCTCTTTCCCTGTGGATTCCAGAACAAGGACTGCCTTGTAATGCTATCAACAGGTTTCCTCAATGTGTGTCTTATCGATCGCCAGCGTCTTCTTCTCACATCTTGTTCCACTGGCACTTGTCTGGTTCTTGTCATCAATTCCACATTTGTGACGTTGTCATACCATTTCAGTCCTTCTATTCTACGCAAGCACCGGTTTATAAAAGTCTGTAGCTTTTTGGTTGTTGTTTTTGTTGTTCTCAATGTCTCAGAGCCATACAATGGGACAGACTTCACATTTGAGTTGAAGATTCTTATTTTCGTGTTGCTTCCGATTTCTCTTGACCTCCATATATTTCCCAATGCAATGAAAGATCCTCTTGCTTTTTGTATTCTTATTTTGATATCACTGTCTGTCCCTCCAACTTTGTCTATATTACTGCCAAGATATGTGTACAATTCTATATCTTTTAGTGGTGTTTCCTCAAGTTTGACCTTGTTATCATTTCTTGCATTTATTCTCATTATCTTTGTCTTTTCCCTGTATATTTTCAGGCCCACTTGTTGTGACCTCTCATCGAGAATTTTCATTTTCTCTTGCATCTGCTTCCCTTGCCATCTCTTCAATATACACTTCCTCTTGTCTCTTTTGATGTTTCTTCTTACTTCTTTGTTTGTTTCTATGTACACTTCATGAGCCTTGACTTTGGAGCTTTTGGTTTTGCTTCTGTTTAAATCTGCTTTCTTGTTTTTCCTGTCTTCTATCTTGCTAATGGTTTTTGTCGTTATCCAAGCTCTGTGCTGATGTTCTTTTTTTTCTCAGTACTTCTTGACATGTCTCGTTCCATATATTTTTTACTTGTTGCCAGTGGACTTCCGTATCTGTTTCATCTTCCAGCTGTTGGAGTACTTGGTATTTGTTGGATATTGTGATAGAAAACTTGTCTCTTATTTCCTGATTTCTTAGATATCCCACATTGTACTGTTGTCTATAGCTATATGCTGTTGTAAATTTCTTGAGTTTGTTTTAATTTTGTTTTAGCCAACAGAAGATGGTGGTCTGAAACCACATCTGCTCCTCTTCATACTTTTACATCATGCAATGATGACTTAAACTTCTTTCTTATGCATGTGTGATCAATCTGATTCTCAGTTCTGTGGTCTGGTGATATCCACGTTGCTGTATGTGATCAGCAACTAGAGTTAAATTTACCCCGGTGGCTTTCCGTTTTCTGGAGCTAAATATTACCGTTATATAAATTGGCAGGGCAACTGTTTCGCCTTTCCCCCCACATCTTGGCCTTTTCCCTTTCAGACTTTGGTTGTTGAGTCTCCAGGTCTAGCTAGGATTAGAATTAGATTATGGAGTTGTATCTAGTTCCTCTCTCTCTCTCTCTCTCTCTCTCTCTCTCTCTCTCTCTCTCTCTCTCTCTCTCTCTCGCTCTATATATATATATATATATATATATATATATATATATATATATATATATATATATATATATCTCTTTTTTGTTTCGTTTTTCTTTCTTCAGGAGTGTTTTGCGTTTTCTTGGGGTTTTTTGCCTTCTTGTTGCGGGGAACATTCATTTTAACCTCTTAGAACAATGTTCGTTGGTTATATCACAGCGCGATGGCTATTCAAAAATAAGTGAACGCTCTCAGATCTAATACCAGAAAAGGACAAGCAGCCCCTATCAGCTAACATTGGTAAGCCCTGAAAAGGGCTAGCCCCAAAAGGGACTACTGGCTACGCCGACGCTGCGTCTATATATAACAAGTAGTTACTGCAGGCCAGGATAACGTCGATGCTCCAAGTTTTTGACAGGAGGTACAGTACAGGTATAGCAAAGTTGATTTTGCTGGGGAGGTTATGATGGTATCCTAAAAGAATGAAAGGGTGTCTGCTATAACCGTGTGAGGTCAAGCAAATGTAGGCCTCTGACTATAGATGATGATGATGAATTATGTGCAGAGAACCTACAGCTACCTCCCTAGGTCTCACACGGTCACTCTTATGGCTCTAGTGTATGGTGTATGGTGTACCTAGTGTCTAGGGGAGAAATGAAATGATGGTACACAACAGTCAAACACTTTAAGTTTCTATAAAGAATATAATAACTCTATCAGTTAAGTTTTTCTTTGAACATATTTTTTACAATTTATTTTGCCTGTCCATTCATAGCTTGTGGACAGGTCTTTGAAAATAAGGACAAGATAGTTTACAGAAAAGAACAATTAAAATGGTGGGACAAATTGCCCAATAACTAAAAATGTTATTAAGTATTTGATATAATGTCTTTCCTGTATGAAATATTACAGAGTTCACTTTATTTATATCTAACTGATCACCTGGAAGTCCTTGTTGTAAAATATTTCAATGTGTAGTTGCAGAAAGTTCACTTTCACCACTTGCCAAAGCTCCTACTGGATATTCGACAGCATATAAGTCTGGTTGGAGACTGGTTGGCGTTTATAAGTACTCAGCAGGTTTCCTGTCACCAGCCGGCAACAGGAACATAGACCCTCTGCAACAAAAGGACACCCTGGCCTTTTATCTCTGATCAATTATTCTAACACTTAATTTCCTACGTGGGTATGGGGTCAGCCTCGCGTGCCTTACAAATGCACTCGCCCCGAATTGTACAGGACTCCCACCTGGTTGTGACCACACCTCAAGTCCTTATAGTAGATACACCACTGTACGTTCACATACTTTTCCTCCATACAATAATGTGGAGTAACCACATTTCCTTTGATATGATATTATCTTCTTTTCTTTTCAATTATATTTGCTTCAGGCATGTAAACAGTGTTCATTGAACACAGAGGCTTACTAATCTATTTTAATACAATAATATGTCAACATAATTATAACAACATACATCAGTCAGACACCGTTTAATGTGTGGACTCAACAATGTCTGCTTCCGACATGTCCTTCACTTTTTCCCCAATAGCAGTATCTAACTTTGTAGTTGGACCAAACATAGTAAATTTCATAAAATATCCTTACCACAATCAAGAAATATATAAACAAATGACGCTGATTTTGAGAAGAAATGGCCTCAGCTTCCTCCAAACTGCACAGACTGTGAATTTATTCTTTATTTAAGTTTAAAATTAACACAGCTGTTTTTCAGCGTATCTGTATACAAATTTTAGTTCAACTGGCAATGAATAGTCAAAGCCTTTTGCTAATATTTACCAGCACTAGCCAATCGAAACGTTCTACTACTTGAATTCAAAAGCAGTTTGAATGAAAAACCAAAATAATTTCAAATAATTTCTTCGTCTGGTGGTCGATTGGCCAGTCTGCTTTTGTCATGCCCAATACAAAAAGATATTACGTTTAGGATTACATTTTTCAGGGGAGCCCTTGTCAGTCATACTCTTTTTCCCCAAGCGAATTTGAATGTACCTCCCTGCCTCTCCCAAGCTCGCGTCCCCCTAACGTTACCAAAAAAAACATAAGCAGGAACGCCAGTTTGTCTGGTCGTGTGTTCTTAGATATTAGTATTTCTTCAATAACTTCTCTAATACTGGGGCTATCATATTATTTAAAGTACATTCTTACTCAGCTAACTCTACGTCATACTACCATATAATTCTTATGGGGAACTTCATAATGGTTTAAAATTTCCAATTTATGTCATCGTCCATCGTCAAATAAAATTTTACACAAGTCCGCCATCTTTCCTCTCCTTCATCTTGCGAGCATGTATTTTTCAAATAACTAACTTGTTTTAGTTACGTCAGAAATGCTACCACTAGGAGGAAATAAAATTGTCTGCGTGGTGATGTCTTGGCTGGCTTTTTCGCAGTGTGTATATATGCGTTGCAGACTGTGTCATCGAAGCGGGGTGTAGACGGGGCGGGTTAGGACTTTGCGTTACTAGTTAGCATTGTATCGTGTAATACTACCAAAAAATGTAAGGATTTCTACTGATTTTGCTACAAAGTTGACAGAAAGCGTTACTTCAGATAGCTATATTGCGGCATGCTTCCGCCAATAGTTAATTGTAAGGCTAGACTACAAAGTGTATACAGCAGATTGGGAAAAAGTTAAATATAGTAGTGTTTCTCGAAAACGAAACTAAAGCATGTCAGACTTTTTCCGTGAAATCGTTCTATAGGCTTAGCACTGTGCAAAAAGCAGCGCTGCTGGCTTCGAAGATGCCAACCGTCAGACACATGCGGGCTAATGTATTTATTATCGTTTTATGCCTAAATCGTACTGAATTGAGCGTTTATTTTCGCATATTTTGCTACACACCTCCCATCCTAAAACATGCATTCATTTGCAGGTTATAATATGCGAGATAACTTAGCTCCATGAAGTCTTACTCGTTTTTCTGATCTTCATCATAAGGATGTCTGCTCAGAAAATCTGCGCCAACGTTCAAAGGGCCTGGAATGTATTCTATCAAAAATGAGTATGGTTGCAACAAGAGAGACCATCTCAATAATCTAGAATTTTCATGCTTGGCCTGTGACAAGAACACGAGGGGGGAATGGTCCGTTTGGACCACAAATGTCCTGCCATATAAATAAATCTGGAATTTCTTTATCGCCCATATTAAAGCGAGACATTCTTTTTCACTGGTTGGGTAATTTTTTTCCGCCTTGTTCAACTTGCGGCTAGCATACGCGACTGGGTTCAATTCCCCATCTTGTGAGGAAGACCTTTGCAACAATGTAGCGCCCAGGCCCACATTGCTTGCGTCACTTCTCACAATAAATTCTTTAGTCAAGTCAGGCAATTGCAACACTGGCCTGCTTGTAAGCTTCTCTTTTAACTCCTGGTAAGCCAATTCACACTGTGCTGTCCAAATTATAGTATCAGGTTGACCTTTGCGAGTTAAATCGGTCAGAGGAGCACATATAGAGTTAAAATGTTTGATATACTTTTGGTAAAAACCACACAGAGACACGAAAGATCGCACATCTTTTTTTTGTTTGTGGTCTAGGTGCTCTTTTTAGTTTTTCCAGATTCTTGGGATCAGGGGTCATGCTACCCTGATGTACTGTATGTCCCAAGAATTCCAACTCTTTACAACCAATACAGCATTTGGTTGGCCTAGCGGTTAAGTTAGCCTCTCTGAGTCTATCAAACAGCATATTCAAAGAGGTAACGTGTTCCTCAAATGTTTCTGTAGCAATGAGGATATCATCCATAAAATTCGAAATACATGGATTTTTCAGGGGATCCAGCAATTTTCGCATCATCCTAGAAAACACGCTCGGGGCATTTTTCAAACCAAATGGTAACATGTTAAAGTCATAATGACCTTCCGAGGTGCTAAAGGCCAAATAAGGTCGAACCTCAGGCTTTACTGGAATCTGGTAATAGCCTTTGCTAAGGTCCACCTTAGAAAAATATTTTGCCTTGTTCAGCCTGGCAAAAAGTTGAGTAGTATCAGGTAATGGATCCCCCTGACCTTCTGTGACAGCATTCAGTTTCCTGTAATCTATGCACAGTCTATGTTCTCCTGATGGTTTCCGCAACAAAACTACACAGAACTGTAAGGAGACTCACTGTGAGAAATAATCTCTTCTTTTAACAAATAATCAATCTCCTCTTTCAAAGCTTTTTCCTTAGCGAACGGAATAGAATAAGGCCTCATACAGATGGGTGCTGGGTCTAGTAATTTCATATCATATGACAGCAAATTTGTGTGCCCCGGTTTATCAGTTAACACATCTGTATGTTTCTCACATAAGAATATCCACAAGATAACATGGAATTCACCTGATGGCAGAACTAAGAACCAGATAGATCACTTCTGCATAAGCGCTAAATTTCGCTCATCAGTTCAAGACGTCAGAGCATACAGAGGTGCAGAGATCGGAAGCGATCATAACCTCTGCATAGCTAAAATGAGAATTAAACTGAAGAAGTTATACCAACCGAATAAAAATAGAAGAATAGATGTACACAGACTGCAATCAAATGATATAAAGAAGGAATATAATGTCAAAATGAACAACTATTTCGATGCTTTAGGCAAAATTGACAACGATATCACCACCAAGACAATCGATACTAAATGGGAACAACTGAGAACAGCAATGACAGAAGCAGCTGTAGCGACCACCGGATACCTAGTACATAAAAAGAAAAAATGGATGAGAGAAGATACTTGGGATAAAATACAAGAAAGGAAAACAACAAAACTTAAACTACTAGCGGCAAGTACACATAATGCTTTATCAGTGGAAAGGCAATCGCCACTTATTATCACCTTCGTCGATTTTCAAAAAGCCTTTGATAGTCTACACCGCCCATCATTGTGGAAGATACTTACAATCTATGGTTTTCCAACAAAATATGTGAATATAATCAAAGCGCTATATGACAATGCAAGATGTTGTGTTAGAACAAATAAAGGGAATACAGAATGGTTTACAGTAGAAACAGGGGTGAAACAAGGCTGTATTATGTCACCACTACTTTTTGGAATAGCTATTGATTGGGTTATGAGAAACTATACCCACAATGAACAATTGGGTATAAAATGGACAAATGGAAAATTCCTGGGGGACCTGGATTTCGCAGATGATGTAGCATTCTTAAGTTCAACACCAAGACAATCCCAAGAAGCAATAAATAATTTGTGTCATCTCTCGGTTAAAATTGGTCTCCAAATAAATGCCTCTAAAACTAAAGCTATGAACTTTTCTAACGAGACCTTTGATATCATCTTGAACGGGGAAAAACTACAGAAAGTTGAAAGTTTCAATTATTTAGGCAGTAAAATGACTCAGGATGGTGACACAACAAGAGAAATCCATACTAGAATTGCTTTGGCAGCTAGCGCCTTCAATAGATTATCTAACATTTGGAAATTACGATCATTGAATATACATACCAAGCTTCGTCTGTTTAATTCAAATGTTATCTCAGTGTTAACATACGGCTGTGAGAGTTGGAAAATAACAAAATCATTGGAGAACAAGCTGAATACATTCGAGAACAAATGTCTTAGAAAACTCATGAACATCAGTTGGAAAGAATTCAAGACTAATCGACAAATAAGAGAAGACTCTAGGCAGAAATATGTCTCCGACTATATAAGGAAAAGACGATGGTCATATATCGGTCATGTCCTACGAATGCAAAACAACAGAATACCACTACAGGCGCTCACTTGGGTTCCTGAGGGTAAGCGGAAAAAAGGAAGACCAAAAGAAACACTCAGAAGAACAATAATAAGAGAAGGAAGAACGTTGGGCCTAAATAATGTGCAAGAGCTAAGAGGAGTGGCGTCACAACGAACAACCTGGAGAGCACTGGTTTCTGCCTTATGCGCCGTGTTTGGCGCTTAAAGAATTTATTATTATTATTATGTTTCTCAAGGACCTGTTGAACCTTCTCCTTCTGTCCTTTTGTCAGGTGATTACTGATTTTCACCTGTGCAAACGTTTCACTGGTTTTCAGTGGATATTCAACCGAGGAGAGAGGTTCATTCTTCATCTCGGTTGCTATAGACAAGGCTATTAAATGTGATCCCTCCTGGATTTGTCTGTCCAGATATTTCTTCAAAAGGTTCACATGATAGACTTTCTCCTTTCCCTTTTTGTCTATCTTATAATTGGTTCTGGATACTTTTTCCAAAACTGTATATGGCCCTTGCCATCCGATCTGAAGTTTATTGTTGCTGCCTGGCAATAGAAGAAGTACCTTCTCCCCTACAGCAAGTTCTCGATCCTTCGCTTTTTTATTATAATAAGCAGCATGCTTTTTCCTGGCTTGTCTCAAATTTTCATTTGCCAGTTTCCAACTAGTTTTTAAACGAGTGGTCAGTTCGTTCACATATTGGTATGATGAGGTAACAGTCTCCTCTGCCTTCTCATCTGTCCAGGTCCTTAGCAAAGCTTCTAACGGACCTTTTATAGGCCTCCCAAATAGGAGTGTTGCGGGTGCCATTCCAGTTGAATTATGTGGTACTTCCCGGTAGGCAAACAATGCGGCGGGCAAGTAGTGGTCCCACGTCTCAGGTTTCTCATGTGCCAGCTTTCTCAGGATAGAAATGAGAGTCCCATTGAACCTCTCTACTTGGCCGTTTCCTTGGGGGTGATACGGACTACAATGAAAGTGCTTGGCTTGAAACAACTTGAAAACCTCTTCAGTTAGCTTCCCCTTGAACTGAGAGCCATTATCAGTCAAGATTTGATGCGGGAATCCTAACCTTGTGAATATAGTAAGTAATGCCCCTGCCACATGTTTCGAATCGATTGATGACAGGGCTACCGCCTCTCCCCACATAGAACAAGTGTCTACCAGAGTAAGGATGTAACTGTTCCTCCTCTTGGTCCGAGTGAGAGGTCCCACAATATCCACTGCAACTCTCTCAAAAGGGGTTCCCACAATGGGCATTTCCCCAAGAGTTGCTGGAGCAGTCCAATGCTTTGGAGCTACCTTCTGGCATTCGGGACAGGATTTCACATATCTCTTAATGTCGTCCGTTATCCCTGGCCAGAAATAATGACAAGATATACGCTGTCCTGTTGCGCTAATCCCCATGTGACCACTGAAGGGGATAGTATGACCTAACTCCATTACTTTCTCCCTATATGAACTAGGAAGGACCAGCTGTGCGTGACCAGCTGAACCAGTGCCGGCCTTCCTGTATAGCAATTTATTCTTCATATAGAATTCTCCCTTATTAGGAGGAGTATGGCTCTTTGGGAGTTTCTTGTAACACGGCTTCGGTGACTTATCTTCAGCCTGTGCCTTTCTCATCTCCTCTGGATGAGTATTTATGGGTTCCTCTTCTTCCTTTCGGGATTGAGATCGTGTCTGGACTGATGCCATGATCACCGGTCTCTTGAGATTCCCCAAGAAGACATATCTACACCCCAATATCAGAGGGTAGATTGGGTCATTTAACACTGCTGCCTTGATTACTCCTTCCACATATCGCGTCTTCACATTTATCCTGGCGATGGGAAGTGTCATGGTCGCTACGTCCTTGGTTGCCGCTTGGATCTCCACTGTTTCTGTGGTGTATTGATCTGTCTGCACCAGGTGAGAACTCACAACTGAATCATAATCCAATCCCGTATCATACAAACACCTTATGGTGACTCCATTGCATGTTACATCTTCACACACTGGGGGGGGGGGGGGGGGTAAGGTTCCTGCTGTTCAATAGAGTTGGCCTTTACTCCCTTCCTCCCAGTTTTCATGGCAGCGAAACTTGTAGTTTTCCTTCTACAATTGTCAGTGTTATGGTTGTCCATCCGACAATTTTTACAATACCTCTTTCCTTGGTTAAAAGGTTTTCTTTCATCATTTCTTCTATCATTGAATTGTGAAGGTCTATTCTTAAATTCATTTCGAGGCCTATCGAAGTTCTGCTTATTTCTATTATCGAATTTGTTATGGTTTTGAGGGGCCTTACTCTGATCTATTTGTTTCTTCTTTGTGCCAGCTACCTCTGCCTGGGCTGCCTGATACCTCTCAGCGACATTTATTATTTCACCCAGCCTCTCCGCACCCTGTTCCATGAGAAACTTTCTCATGTCTGGAGCCATGGACTCTCTCATCTGTTCAATGAGTATCATCTCTTTGAGATCTTGGGTTTTCCCCAAAGTAGCCCATTTCTCCATATACGTTTCCAACCGGGCGGAGAACTGGTGATAGGTCTCACCCGACAGTAGCCTGGCATTCCTAAACTTCTTTCTATAAAACTCTCCGTTCTTTTCGTATCTTAACAGAAGAGCTTGCTTCAACATGTCATAGTTGTCTTGGTCATCGCTGCTCATTTTGGAAAACACTTCATAAGCTGTTCCCCGAAGTCCCTGAGACAACTTTACCCCCCATCTTTCTCTTTCTAACCCATAAGTAGTAGCTAAAAGTTCAAACCTGCTTAAATATCCTTCTATGTCATCGTCTTTCTCAACAAAATGGTCTACGTGAAAACCCATAGCTGAGGTTGAGGCTCCCTGACTAGTAGTGGCATCTGAGGCAAAGGGGCTGGCACCATTTTCAGGAGCATGGCCTTGAAATTCTAACTCCCTTAGTCGTATCTCATGCTCCCTCTGTAATCTTTTTTCTTCTGCTTCCCTCTCGGCAGTCAGTCTCTTTTCTTCTTTTTCTGCCTCCCTTTGCAGTCGTTTTTCTTCTGCCTCCCTTTCGGCAGTCAATCTCTTTTCTTCTGCCTCCCTTTGCAGTCGTTTTTCTTCTGCCTCTAATTTTCTGTCCTCAAATTGGAGCCTCTTTATCTCAGCCTCTCTATCAGCTTCTAATGCCCTAGCCTCCTTGTCAGCCTCAATCTGCAGCCTCTTAATTTCTTTTTCAGCCTCAAACTTTCTTTCTGCTTCTTTCTCTAATCTTTTATCTTCCCGGGCAATAAATTTATCCACCTCTGAAGTTACATATTGAACCAACTCTGGTCCATCCATGCCCATCTCTTTAGCAGTCTGTACAGCCGCAAAGCGAAACTTGGCCAGATCTGCCATTCTAATAAGTACAAAATGTTCTAACAAAATCTCTAACTAATTATAAATTTACTTAATTAAATCTGGGCTCTGACACTTTCTTCACTTCCCAAATCTTGGGTAATACTATATGGGGATTCCCTGGGAAAATTAGATTGTTGTTAAAGGTAAACCCCAGACCCCAATGTATGTAGAACTAAGAGAAATTCAGATGCCCGGACAAGCCTACCAATTTATGTAGCAAAGTTGATTTTGCTGGGGAGGTTATGATGGTATCCTAAAAGAATGAAAAGGTGTCTTCTATAACCGTGTGAGGTCAAGCAAATGTAGGCCTCTGACTCTATAGATGATGATGATGATGAATTATGTGCAGAGAACCTACAGCTACCTCTCTAGGTCTCACACGGTCACTCTTATGGCTCTAGTGTATGGTGTATGGTGTACCTAGTGTCTAGGGGAGAAATGAAATGATGGTACACAACAGTCAAACACTTTAAGTTTCTATAAAGAATATAATAACTCTATCAGTTAAGTTTTTCTTTGAACATATTTTTTACAATTTATTTTGCCTGTCCATTCATAGCTTGTGGACAGGTCTTTGAAAATAAGGACAAGATAGTTTACAGAAAAGAACAATTAAAATGGTGGGACAAATTGCCCAATAACTAAAAATGTTATTAAGTATTTGATATAATGTCTTTCCTGTATGAAATATTACAGAGTTCACTTTATTTATCTAACGGGAGAGTCACTGTATATGAGGGCTGTAGTTCATCCTACCCCCATAAACGTTCATGTGTAATATTTTGAAACACAAGAAACTGTCAGAGATGCCCCAGATGTCTAACTGATCACCTGGAAGTCCTTGTTGTAAAATATTTCAATGTGTAGTTGCAGAAAGTTCACTTTCACCACTTGCCAAAGCTCCTACTGGATATTCGACAGCATATAAGTCTGGTTGGAGACTGGTTGGTGTTTATAAGTACTCTGATCAATTATTCTAACACTTAATTTCCTACGTGGGTATGGGGTCAGCCTCGCGTGCCTTACAAATGCACTCGCCCCGAATTGTACAGGACTCCCACCTGGTTGTGACCACACCTCAAGTCCTTATAGTAGATACGCCACTGTACGTTCACATACTTTTCCTCCATACAATAATGTGGAGTAACCACATTTCCTTTGATATGATATTATCTTCTTTTCTTTTCAATTATATTTGCTTCAGGCATGTAAACAGTGTTCATTGAACACAGAGGCTTACTAATCTATTTTAATACAATAATATGTCAACATAATTATAACAACATACATCAGTCAGACACCGTTTAATGTGTGGACTCAACAATGTCTGCTTCCGACATGTCCTTCACTTTTTCCCCAATAGCAGTATCTAACTTTGTAGTTGGACCAAACATAGTAAATTTCATAAAATATCCTTACCACAATCAAGAAATATATAAACAAATGACGCTGATTTTGAGAAGAAATGGCCTCAGCTTCCTCCAAACTACACAGACTGTGAATTTATTCTTTATTTAAGTTTAAAATTAACACAGCTGTTTTTCAGCGTATCTGTATACAAATTTTAGTTCAACTGACAATGAATAGTCAAAGCCTTTTGCTAATATTTACCAGCACTAGCCAATCGAAACGTTCTACTACTTGAATTCAAAAGCAGTTTGAATGAAAAACCAAAATAATTTCAAATAATTTCTTCGTCTGGTGGTCGATTGGCCAGTCTGCTTTTGTCATGCCCAATACAAAAAGATATTACGTTTAGGATTACATTTTTCAGGGGAGCCCTTGTCAGTCATACTCTTTTTCCCCAAGCGAATTTGAATGTACCTCCCTGCCTCTCCCAAGCTCGCGTCCCCCTAACGTTACCAAAAAAAAACATAAGCAGGAACGCCAGTTTGTCTGGTCGTGTGTTCATAGATATTAGTATTTCTTCAATAACTTCTCTAATACTGGGGCTATCATATTATTTAAAGTACATTCTTACTCAGCTAACTCTACGTCATACTACCATATAATTCTTATGGGGAACTTCATAATGGTTTAAAATTTCCAATTTATGTCATCGTCCATCGTCAAATAAAATTTTACACAAGTCCGCCATCTTTCCTCTCCTTCATCTTGCGAGCATGTATTTTTCAAATAACTAACTTGTTTTAGTTACGTCAGAAATGCTACCACTAGGAGGAAATAAAATTGTCTGCGTGGTGATGCCTTGGCTGGCTTTTTCGCAGTGTGTATATATGCGTTGCAGACTGTGTCATCGAAGCGGGGTGTAGACGGGGCGGGTTAGGACTTTGCGTTACTAGTTAGCATTGTATCATGTAATACTACCAAAAAATGTAAGGATTTCTACTGATTTTGCTACAAAGTTGACAGAAAGTGTTACTTCAGATAGCTATATTGCGGCATGCTTCTGCCAATAGTTAATTGTAAGGCTAGACTACAAAGTGTATACAGCAGATTGGGCAAAAGTTAAATATAGTAGTGTTTCTCGAAAACGAAACTAAAGCGTGTCAGACTTTTTCCGTGAAATCGTTCTATAGGCTTAGCACTGTGCAAAAAGCAGCGCTGCTGGCTTCGAAGATGCCAACCGCCAGACACATGCGGGCTAATGTATTTATTATCGTTTTATGCCTAAATCGTACTGAATTGAGCGTTTATTCTCGCATATTTTGCTACAACAAGTCAAACAGACGATATGGACCCAAAGATGCAGCAATAGAGAATGCAGTCAGCGACCCATAGCTTGACTGCTTGCGTCAGGGGTCAACGAACCAGAGCTGACCAAGACCCTAATCCACCTCCACGTGGTGGTCCTGGAAACAGGCTGCATCACTGCAGTCTGGCTGAGAGAGTAGGGATCGAAGAGGGAAGGCAAACCCGGTCCCCAAAAATGGCGTGCTGAAGTCGGATGTGTCGGCCGAAAGGCGCAGATATCGCAGCTCCGGTGTAAACAGACACAATGCAACCAACGTCCTTTTTAGGACGAACGAGGAAGAAGAAGAAACAGACGATAAGACAACGTTAAAGATAAGAATAAATAGGAAAATTCTAGAACAAGTCAAGAGTTTCTTATATCTTCTAATGAAGAAGAGGGGAGTCGTGAAACAGAAATCACGAAAAGAATACGGATGTTCAAAGCTACATGAGACAAATACTGACATCAAAACATTAACTTACAAATTTTAAAAAAATGAAATCATGGATTGAAAAGAGAATTAATGAAGATCAAAATTAGACAAGAATTAATGAAGATCAAAATTAGACAACTAAAATATTTTGGCCATGTAAAAATAAATAACACCATACATAAAACCTTAATAAAAGGCACAGTTCAAGGCAAACGTGCAAGCGGAAGACAGCGCTATTTTTTACTCCAGAACAACGCTCATAGCGTTGTAAAATTGTAACTGCCGTGCCACCATAATGCTCAGAACGTTGTTTTTAGTTTATCACGAATAAACCCCTAAAAATCTACTGTTGCAGTTCATATTTTAAAACTCGTAGAATGACTTCCGCTACTATTTAAACAACTAATTTGAGTGTAGTTAAGCAGCACGTGTGCGTGTTTTGATGTTATTATCACAATTTGTGTGACGATTCGCGTCTTTGCGTTTTTCGTTGTTATTGCTACAGAAATATGTCACGATTTATATTTACATTTTCTAAGTCTCCTAAGCAAATAATTGTGTCAAACTACTTAGAAACACTGCTGACATTGATGATGATTGTTTGGTAGTCACAGTTTGTTGTCAAAAAACGGAATCGGTGCAGAAACGCTAGACACATTATATTTAGTTGATGAGTGAGAATAGTCCTATTCTGGCCAATCGAAAAGCAACAAAACTAGACCTACCGTAACATCTAATCAGTAGTCCTAGGTTGAAGATGAAGCTAGGGATATTATTAAAACATTAAACAAATGTAAACAGTTTTTATATGATGTTATTCTTCTTTATTTGTTTGAAAATTACGTAATACAATATTGCACAATTTATTTTATTCTTATAAGGGAGCACAGTTAAAAACTGGTGTGAATAAAACTAAATGTACTAACCATGGCCATAATCAATGTTTTTTTTTACTTTGTAAATGGATTACCTTGATGTTTGAAGACTAAAAAGAAAGTTTTATTGTGTACAACAGTAATTTCTCTTTGGTAAGATCGTATTCTACAGTTAACTTTTTAGTGTTTTTTTTTTTCAATTTTACATGCAAAATGTTTTAAGTACTTTTATACTTGTGTTAATACTACCAAAGACATTATATATTACAATTCTCTATCGATGTCCTTACAGTTTGGTATATAATAAGTACATGTTCACATAAAAGATTAACATAAAATTTACACTAAAAGATAGTACACTTCGCCGTTTAGAATTCTTCAAAAAATAATTACGGCACAAGGGTGAAAAATAATTACGGAGTCAAAGAGTTAAGTGGGAAGATAACATCAAGAGATTGACAGAAAAGAGTCTAATCAGAGTGCACCGTCAAGACACAGAAGACGTTGGAGATCCATTGCAGCCGACTTTCGTTGTGAAGATGGTAGCTGATGAGGATGACTGTTGCCGACAACTGAACTACATGTCATATCAATACCCAGTCTACAGTTTAACGCGATAATTTTTAACTGCTAGTATTTTAACAACCCCTTTGCTATCGTTTCCCCCTTTTTCAGTTGTTGAAGTGCTAATACGTTTTTTTGAGTGAACAAAATCATTTGCACGTGTTTGTGTCCTTATGTTTGTGTGTATGTCTGAGCGAGGTTTGTGTATATTTATTCATTCTGACTTGTGCAACTTATTTTATCTTGGCTTTTATTCGTCTGCAATTTTTTAAACAAGAGTTAAGTCCCTTTCAAATACTCTCCAAGCATGGCTAAAATCTCGTCGTATTCCATTTGTTGCAGGAGCAGCTCCAAGAGAATATCATCAAAGATGCCTGTTCCGGGTTGGTTTCTCTGGGCTGCATAGAAAAAATTTTAATGAAAATTATATTAGAGACATTACAATGGGCATTTAATACAATTATATTAGAGACATCACAACGAATACACAACGTAGTCAAAAACTATTCAATAGACCACTGATAATCCGAAATAACTGGGACCTGAGGTAGTACGGATTTCAGATTTGTTCGCATTTTAGAACGTATCAAACATACTGTCCTGGAGAGATTTAAAAAATCGGATTTAGTATTTAAAAGTAATGAGTTGTACTTAACATATTTTTATTAATTGGTAACATAAAAGATGTTTCGAACATCGTTTCTTTGCTGCCAGGTTTCTCATTCTTTCCAGCAGTTTGATTAGGACAACATTCAAAATGTTTCTCGAAGCCGTCGCAGGTTTAGCGTAGTAAATGCCTCAAAATACGTAGAGCAAGTTTCGATGCGAACTGTAAAGTTTTCTTTAATTATGTTTATAATATCTGCTACGGCTGACTTTTCAATGGGGTAAAATATGTTTACGAAGACCCGCTTTCTGCCTTTAAAAGTATGTTTAAAAGCTCAATCTTCAATTCAACTGCTGAAAATTTAGTTTTCCTATTAGACAATAAAAAAGGCGCCATTTTCGCCGTATGGCAAAATAAAACTCTGTACACTAGACAATCACACTCGCACTAAGCAAACAGACGAACTGACCGGATGTATGTGAGAGTTAAAAACAGACACACTTCCCCACTACAACTATCACTATCAAGAGCACATTTTGGTTCTAGCTCACGCACACTCTTAACTTTCAGGTGCCACCATTAAAAACATGCAAGCACTTTCGGATAATTAACTTTTTGGGCTACTGACGTTCGGGTTATCGACGCTCTGTTATACAGAGGGATAACTCTTTCAACTATTATAATAATAATTGCCCCTTCAGTCATAACTGACTATGGGAATGCGCCCCTGAGGTGACAGCTCTCAGCTGCTTATTTTCCTGGTGCACCTTTCGACGTTTTCTCCCCTCCTCTGCTTGTTGTGTGAGCCTCTCTTCGCCCAATCTGAGTTGGCGCCGTAAATAGCATCGCCACTTAGTGCGATCGGCAGCTTCATCCTCCCATGTTGCTGGATCCATGTCCAGTGCCCTCATATCTCTCATGCACACTGTCGTGGAATATTCTAATCCACATATATAAATTATTAGTTAAATATTAAGCCTAACAAATAAAATTAATAAAGAGAAGAGCAATGGTAAATAACAGTGCTGTCACAAAGACTGTACTCGAAATCCCCTTGTTTTCTACTGCGTAAGCAAATTGTAACGTTTCACGTTGATATTAAAGGCCTTCTGCAACATACACGCGTTTCCCAAACACACAATAAAATGTGCTGCCTTTCTAAGAAAAACCTTGAAATATGCAAGTTGACCTAAATTTTAAATTCCATTCATGTCTTTTTCTACACTGCGTTACCAAAACGAACGAGACAGATGGACAAAAGGATAGCGGGAAGGGAGAGGCAGAAAGCCGAACACTAAACACGCTTCGCGCGATACACAAATGCTGCCATCACGCGTGTAAGACTACAAGCACTAACTTTTTCGGACGGACAGTGATAAATTCACTACCCTTCCCAGAGTTAGGTTTTAAAATCATAAAAAACGCTTATTAGGAAAGATAACAATAGATGGGCTTACGGTTGAAAACATAACAGTACCCAGACAGCACATCTTCGAAACAGGAGGTAGAAAATACATATTTTGAACGCAGCCACGTGTCGTGGAATATTCTAATCCACATATATAAATTATCAAGTAAATATAAAGCCTAATAAATACATATAATAAATAAAGGAAGAAGAATGGTAAAGAACAGTGCTGTCACAATGACTGTACTCGAAATCCCCTTGTTTTCTACTGCGTAAGCAAATTGTAACGTTTCACGTCGATATTAAAGGCTTTCTGCAACATACACGCGTTTCCCAAACACACAATAAAATGTGCTGCCTTTCTAAGAAAAACCTTGAAATATGCAAGTTGACCTAAATTTTAAATTCCATTCATGTCTTTTTCTACACTGCGTTACCAAAATGAACGAACAGATGCACAAAAAGATAAAGAGAGAGGGGAGGGCTGAAAATCAGGAACGCATGCAACACGCGTCGCGCGATACACAAATGCTGCCATCACGCGTGTAAGTCTACATGCACTAATTTTTTTTCAGACGGACAGTGATAAAATACACTACCCTTTCCCAGAGTTAGGTTTATAAATCATAAAAAAACGCTTATTAGGAAAGATAACAATAGATGGGTTTACGGTTGAAAACATAACAGTACCCAGACAGCACATCTTCGAAACAGGAGGTAGAAAATACATATTTTGAACGCAGCCACGTAGCTCTTTTAAATTTAGATAATTGGGTTCCTTAGGGCTTGCTGACAAATAATATGTAAAACGTTACGCAAATAGTCCAGGAATTAATAAATTATAACCAAAATAAAATAGTGGGGATGCCTGACAACACAAAATCATTTCTGCTCATAAAATTTTTTTTATATAACGTGTTTGAAAAAACCTTACGTTACATAAATAGCCTAACATGTAAACTCCCAATTGATTGGAGCGCAACAAATGAAAGCCTAACCACGATTGGTCGGACTATAAATACTATCTTTCGTTGTTAGGGGAAACGGGGAAAGGTAACATTTTTTCAAACACTTGTCGAAACGGGGCTCATTGGTCAGACTCGCTGATATACACACTTGGGAGCGTTAGTTCGAAACCACTTGTTTAAATAAGCTTGATAAAGCATCAGTGCGTTGAAGCCAGCTTATATTTTGCTCAATAAAAGCCTGGAAGATAAGCAGATGGGAATTTGTGCCAGTTTGTGCCAGAATTCATTGCTAATCAACGTATCTGTGTTTATTCGTATGAATTGTGGGACAGTGGTCTTGATGGTAGTGAGCAGCACCTGGTCAGAGCTTTGCTGAATCCAGAGTCGGACAGCATACTCCTTGGTCTTTTAGCTATCAGTGAGGTGTCTCCTGAGCCCAGAGGAGAATTCGAGCAGAGGAGTCCTTTCCTGCCGCCATCACGCCAGATAAGCGAATTGGCCAGCTGAGCTCAACATTATGTCCCCTCATCTTGAAATGACTTTGTAAAAATAACATTCAGAGGGGAATTTAATTGTCTTAATATCAGGAACTGAGAACATCTCCAATACTATTCCCTAAAGACAAACTATTGAAGTCATGATGACAAATACCAACAGAGCTTGAACAAAACAAAACCAGTATTACCTCATTTTACTACTACACAACTGACACACATAGAACATTTGTAATAATATATGTCACTACAATATTCATATTAAATACATTCTGTACATATAACTTGTAATTAAATTGATTGTGATTCCTGGTTCCCTTTGTATTTGAATCAGGACACATATACATTCATGACAGCACTGAATACATATTGTTATTTGAAAAGTTATCAGTGACTCCTTTAAGATATTCTCATAGAGTGTTATATGTATGTGAGTGTCACAGTGTTGTCAAGAGTAGTGGATTAAATTAAATTGTTTATCTGTCTGTTGTTGTGACTTACACTTCACCATACTCATACCCTAGACACATAACGTAGCATCACACTATTCCAGAATAATTCTGACTGAGATATATAGATATGTGGTAGCAAGTAAGGTTATATATATTACACTACTCTTATTAGATATATATACCTTCACAGCTGATCTCAGTCAGTACACTAAGTCCCCTATAAATATTTATAACATCCCACTTCACCACATATATATTGGGGTCTCGCTCTCGGGATTTTGAATCTTTAACTATTAAAAATATTGGGGGTAATTCACTTCAGGGAATATAAGAATTAAAAGGTATCCTTGGGTGGAATTAAATAAGGTTGAGCTCACGGTGCCTGTGTTGTCCATTAGAGATTGAATTGTTGGTTAGACATTGTATTAAGTTACCTGATAGACAATGGCGGACCTGGCCAAATTTCGATCTGCTGCGGTTCAGACTGCAAAAGAGTTAGGATTAGATGGGCAAGTTATGGTTGCCTATGTCACGACGGAATGTGACAAATTTATTGAACGTGAAGAAAGAAGATTAGAAAAAGAAGCCGAAAGAAGGTTAGAGGCTGAAAGGGAAATTAAGAAGTTACAGTTTGAGGCTGAGGCTGAGACTAAGAGGTTGCAAGCTGAGGCTGAGACTAAGAGGTTGCAGATTGAGGCTGACAAAGAGGCTAAGAAATTGGAAGCAGAAAGAGAAGAGAAGAAATTAGCTGCAGAAAGAGAAGAGAAGAAATTAGCTGCAGAAAGAGAAGAGAAGAAATTAGCTGCACAAAGAGAAGAGAAGAAATTAGCTGCAGAAAGAGAAGAGAAGAAATTAGCTGCAGAAAGAGAAGAGAAGAAATTAGCTGCAGAAAGGGAAGAGAAGAGATTAGCTGCAGAAAGGGAAGCAGAAAAGGAGGAGAAGAGATTACAAAGGGAACATGAGTTACGACTAAGGGAGTTTGAGTTTCAAGGCCATGCTCCTGAAAATGGTGCCAGTCCCTTTGCCTCTGATGCTACGGTTACTCAAGGAGCCTCAACCTCAGCTATGAATTTTCATTTAGATCATTTTGTTGAGAAAGACGATGATATAGAGAGCTACCTATATAGGTATGAACTATTAGCTACCACGTATGGGTTAGAGAGAGAAAGGTGGAGCTTAAAGTTATCTCAGGGACTTCGTGGGGCAGCTTATGAAGTTTTTGCAAAAATGAGCAGAGGTGAACAGGAAAATTATGACATGCTAAAGCAGGCTCTTTTGTTAAGGTATGAAAAGAATGCAGAATTTTATAGGAAAAAATTTAGGAATGCTAAACTACTGTCAGGTGAAACCTATCACCAGTTCTCTGCACGAATAGAGACATACTTGGAGAAATGGACTTCTCTGGGGAAAACCCAAGATCTTAAGGAAATGGTCCTTATAGAGCAATTAAGAGAGTCCATGGCTCCAGACCTGAGAAAGTTTCTCATGGAACAAGGTGCAGAGAGGCTGGGTGAGTTGCTAAATGTTGCTGAAAGGTATCAAGCAGCTCAAGCAGAGGTAACAGGTAATAAAAAGAAACAGGTGGACAACTTTAGGGCACCACAGAACTTTAATAAATTTGATCCTTAGGATCAAAATAAAGGTAAGCACCAATTTGATAGGCCACGGTATGAAAATAAAAATAAATTCCCACAATTCGATGAAAGGAAATATGATGAAAGAAAATCTTTCAACCAAGGAAAAAGGTGGTGTAAAAATTGTAAGATGGACAATCATGACACTGACCATTGTAGAAGGAAACCTGTGTATATGGCAACCCTTCAGGTCAGGTCGACCTCAAGACAGGAGGAGGATATTATGTTAGATACCACTCCAGAAGAGATGAGGAAGGCACAGGCTGGGGATAAAACACTCAAGCCTTGTTTCAGAAATTGTCAACTTGTCATACAACTCCAGGCAAGGGAGATTTTTACATGAAAAACAAGTTGATGTATAGGAAGACTGGAGCTAGATCCAAAGGTCAAGGACAGCTGGTACTTCCTAAAAGATATAGGACAGACTTAATAAGGAGCCTACATGTGAAACCAGATGGGGACCATGAGAAGATAGGTACCATCATTCAAAAGGTGGCTCACAATTATTATTGGCCCAAAGCAAGATGGGACATTGAGAATTTTGTAGAAAGGTGTAGCATAGCACATGAGGGAACACCCACAAGTGGGAACATGGATCAGGACCTGGACACGCCATGGGGCAAAATTAGGCCTGATAATAAAAAGAAAAAGAGATTTGATAAAGTGGACCAAATGGAATGGGAAGCCCCTTTTCACGGACAAGCTTCACTTAACTGTTTTACAATGGCCACTATGCGGAGAGTGCAAAAAGATGTCTTACCCCAGGATAAGCCGAAAATCCCTCAATCGGACTTAAACAAACTGGAGGAAGAGGATGTAGGGAGGAAATCTCTCATCAAGAATTTTAAGTGGGGAGAAAGCCCCAAAAGAAAAATTGGTAGCGGTCGTTTTGTGAATGATAATTCTGGGAGGAAGAATCATCACTATAAAGCTTCGAGTGGAAGAGACCATACCGGTGCATGGACAAATAGGTCCACACAATTAAAGGTCCATATGTAGCTTTGTTAAGAACGTGGACCGATGAAAAGGCAGAGGAAAACATTACATCTTCATACCAATATGTGAATGAGCTGACCACTCGGTTGAAAACTGGCTGGAAACTTGCCAATGAAAATTTGAAACAAGCCAGGAAGAAACATGCTGCCTATTATAACAGGAAGGCGAAAGACAGAAATTTGGCTGTGGGAGAGAAAATACTGCTTCTTTTGCCCGGGAGTCAGAATAAGTTACAAATTGGATGGCAGGGTCCATATACAGTTCTAGAGAAGGTGTCTAGAACAAATTATAAGATAGATAAGAAGGGGAAAGAAAAAATCTATCATGTGAATCTCCTGAAGAAATATTTGGAAAGAGAACATCAGGAAGAGACACACTTGTTGACCTTGTCCATCGCCATGGAGATGAAAAAGGAACCACTTTCATCATTTGAATATCCATTACACCCCTGTGAGACAGCAGCACAGGTGAAAATCAGTACACATTTAACGAAAACTCAGAAAGAGAGAGTGCAACAGGTTCTAAATAAGCATGCAGAGGTGTTAACAGACCGACCAGGGCATACAAACCTATTGGAATATGATATGAAACTGATAGACCCCACACCTGTCTGTATGAAACCATATTCGATTCCGTTTGCTAAGGAGAAAGCTTTGAAGGAAGAGATAGACTATCTGTTGAAGGAAGGAATTATTTCGCACAGTGAGTCTTCGTATAGTTCCGGTGTTGTACTTTTAAGGAAGCCCTCTGGAGAACATAGACTCTGTATAGATTACAGGAGACTGAATGCTATTACAGAAGGACAGGTGGACCCATTGCCGGATACAAATCAGCTGTTTGCCAGACTAAATAAAGCTAAATATTTCTCAAAAGTGGATCTGAGTAAAGGATACTATCAGATTCCAGTAAAGCCTGAGGTTAGACCATACCTAGCTTTTAGTACCTCAGAAGGACACTATGAGTTTAATAGATTGCCATTTGGATTGAAGAATGCGCCTAGTGTCTTCTCTAGAATGATGAGAAAATTATTGGATCCTCTGAATAATCCCTGTATAACAAATTTTATGGATGATATCCTTATAGCAACAGAAACATTTGAGGAACACATTGACTCTCTGAACATGCTGTTTGATCGACTTAGGGAGGCAAATTTAACAGCCCGTCCAACCAAATGTTGCGTTGGATGTAAAGAATTGGAATTTTTGGGACACACAGTTTATCAGGGAAACATGACCCCTGACCCAAAGAATTTAGAGAAACTACAGAAAGCCCCGAGACCACAAACCAAGAAGGACGTGAGATCCTTTGTCTCATTATGTGGTTTCTACCAGAAGTATATCAAAAACTTTAATTCCATATGTGCACCTTTAACGGAATTGACACGTAAAGGACATCCAGATCGCATTACATGGACACCACAATGTGAAATGACTTACCAAGAATTGAAGGAAAAGCTCACAAGTAAACCCATTTTGAAATTACCTGACTTAAGTCAAGAATTCATAGTAAGGACGGATGCAAGTAATATTGGGTTAGGTGCAACTTTACTACAGAAATCAGATGCATTGGATGGGGAATTAAGCCCAGTGGCATATGCTAGCAGAAAGTTGAATAAAGCTGAAATCAACTACTCAACTAGCGAAAAAGAATGTCTTGCAGTAATATGGGCAATAAAGAAATTCAATATTTATCTATATGGGAAGGCATTTAAGTTGCAAACAGATCACAAACCTTTATCGTTTCTAGCACAGGCTAAGCATGAGAACTCCAGGTTACTCCGATGGTCTTTACTTTTGGCTCCATATAATTTTAGCATTGAGTATATATCTGGAAAAACCAATTTGGGAGCGGATTTTTTAAGCCGCCATCCGTGTGATGAGAATCACCGTAAACCCCAGAAATAATAATAAATTTCTCTATGTGAATATAGAATAAAGGACTGACATATAATGTCTGTTTTAAGAGGGGAGGTGTCGTGGAATATTCTAATCCACATATATAAATTATTAGTTAAATATTAAGCCTAACAAATAAAATTAATAAAGAGAAGAGCAATGGTAAATAACAGTGCTGTCACAAAGACTGTACTCGAAATCCCCTTGTTTTCTACTGCGTAAGCAAATTGTAACGTTTCACGTTGATATTAAAGGCCTTCTGCAACATACACGCGTTTCCCAAACACACAATAAAATGTGCTGCCTTTCTAAGAAAAACCTTGAAATATGCAAGTTGACCTAAATTTTAAATTCCATTCATGTCTTTTTCTACACTGCGTTACCAAAACGAACGAGACAGATGGACAAAAGGATAGCGGGAAGGGAGAGGCAGAAAGCCGAACACTAAACACGCTTCGCGCGATACACAAATGCTGCCATCACGCGTGTAAGACTACAAGCACTAACTTTTTCGGACGGACAGTGATAAATTCACTACCCTTCCCAGAGTTAGGTTTTTAAAATCATAAAAAACGCTTATTAGGAAAGATAACAATAGATGGGTTTACGGTTGAAAACATAACAGTACCCAGACAGCACATCTTCGAAACAGGAGGTAGAAGAAATTGCATATTTTGAACGCAGCCACGTAGCTCTTTTAAATTTGGATATTTGGGTTCCTTAGGGTTTGCTGACAAAGAATATGTAAAACGTTACGCAAATAGTCTAGGAATTAACAAGTTATAACCAAAATAAAATATTGGGGATGCCTGACAGCATGAAATCATTTCTGCTCATAAAATTTTTTTTATAACATGTTTGAAAAAAAACCTTGCGTTACAGAAATAGCCTACCATGTAAACTCCAAATTGATTGGAGCGCAACAACAAATGAAAGACGAACCACGATTGGTCGGACTATAAATACTATCTTGGTTGTTAGGGAGACGTAGAAAGGTAACATTTTTTCAAACACTTGTCGAAACGTGGCCTCATTGGCTAGACTTGCTGATATACTCACTTAGGAGCGTTAGTTCGAGACCACTAGTGCAAATAAGCTTGATAAAGCGACAGTGCGTTGAAGCCAGCTCACATTTTTGCTAAAATAAAAGCCTGGAACATAAGCAGATGGGAATTTGTGCCAGTAATTGTGCCAGAATTCATTGCTAATCAACGTATCTGTGTTTATTTCCATGAAATTGTGGTAAGCTTGAACCATTCAGTATCTTTTAATGAAAATTGAATGTAAATTGTTAATTTATGCCTGTATATATATGTGTAGTTCAGTGGCAAACAGGAGATAAAGCCTATAATGCTCCAGCCTGAACAGAGGGTGTCGGAGGGAAGTAAAACGGCATGGAATGGCCAAATAGTACACTGACACCTGGATGATTGATTAGACAGAAATAATGCTGGAAGTGCAGAGGCGTGGTAACCATTAAGGAGGTAAATACTGGTATAAAGTATTTCAGATGAAGCTGACAGTTGGCCTAACGCTCTGAACTCAATGTTTGTGTTGTATTGTGTTCAGTGTAGAACTAGAGTATCAATTAGTTATGAAGTAGAAGGTATATCCTTCTTGTTTTCAGGGACCGTGGTCTTGATGGTATTGAGCTGCACCTGGTCAGAGCTTTGCTGAATCCAGAGTCGGACAGCATACTCCTTGGTCCATTTAGCTATCAGTGAGGTGTCTCCATAGCCCAGAGGAGAATTCGAGCAGAGGAGTCCTTTCCTGCCGCCATCACTCAAGATAAGCTGATTTGGCCAGCTGAGCTCAACATTATGTCCCCACATCTTGAAATGACTTTGTAAAAATCACCTTAAGAGGGGAATTTAATTGTCTTAATATCAGGAACTGAGAACATCTCCAATACTAGTCCCTAAAGACAAACTATTGAAGTCATGATGACAAATACCAACAGAGCTTGAACAAAACAAAACCAGTATTACCTCATATTACCACTACACAACTGACACACATAGGATATTTTTAAAAATATATGTCACTACAATATTCATATTGATAAATTCTGTACATATACTTGTAATTAAAATTGATTGTGATTCCTGGTTCCTTTGTAATTGAATCAGGACACATATTCATTCATATCAGCAATGAATACATATTGTTATTTGAAAAGTTATCAGTGACTCCTTAAGATATCCTTTAGAGTGTTATATGTATGTGAGTGTCCCAGTGTTGTCAAGTATAGTGGAATAAATTAAATTGTTTATCTGTCTGTTGTTGTTTTGACTTACACTTCATCCTACACATACCCTAGACACATAACGTAGTCATCACACTATTGCAGAATAATTCTGACTGAGATATATAGATATGTGGTAGCAAGTAAGGTTATCTATAATACACTACTCTTAATAGATATAGATACCTTCACAGCTGATCTCAGTCAGTACACTAAGTCCCCTATAAATATTTATACCATCCCACTTCACCACATATATTGGGGTCTCGCTCTTGGGATTTTGAATCTTTCCCTATTAAAAATATTGGGGGTAATTCACTTCAGGGAATATAAGAATTAAAAGGTATCCTTGGGTGGAATTAAATAAGGTTGAGCTCACGGTGCCTGTGTTGTCCATTATATATATTTAGAATTTGAATTGTTGGTTAGACATTGTAGAAATTTACCTGATAGAAAATGGCGGACCTGGCCAAGTTTCGATCTGCTGCTGTACAGACTGCAAAAGAGTTAGGATTAGATGGGCAAGTTATGGTTGCCTATGTCACTACGGAATGTGACAAATTTATTGAACGCGAAGAAAGAAGGTTTGAAGCCGAAAGAAAGTTAGAGGCTGAAAGGGAAATTAAGAGGTTGCAATTTGAAGCTGAGGCTGAGACTAAGAGGTTGCAGATTGAGGCTGACAAAGAGGCTAAAGCATTGGAAGCCGAGGAAAGAAGGCAGGCTGCAGAAAGGGAAGAGAAGAAATTAGCTGCAGAAAGGGAAGAGAAGAAATTAGCTGCAGAAAGAGAAGAGAAGAAATTAGCTGCAGAAAGAGAAGAGAAGAAATTAGCTGCAGAAAGAGAAGAGAAGAGATTAGCTGCAGAGAAGGAAGCAGAAAAGGAGGAGAAAAGATTACAAAGGGAACATGAATTACGACTAAGGGAGTTTGAGTTTCAAGGCCATGCTCCTGAAAATGGTGCCAGTCCCTTTGCCTCTGATGCTACGGTTACTCAGGGAGCCTCAACCTCAGCTATGAACTTTCATTTAGATCATTTTGTTGAGAAAGACGATGATATTGAGAGCTATATAAATAGATATGAACTATTAGCTACCACGTATGGGTTAGAGAGAGAAAGGTGGAGCTTAAAGTTATCTCAGGGACTTCGTGGGGCAGCTTATGAAGTTTTTGCAAAAATGAGCAGAGGTGATCAGGAAAATTATGACATGCTAAAGCAGGCTCTTTTGTTAAGGTATGAAAAGAATGCAGAATTTTATAGGAAAAAATTTAGGAATGCTAAACTACTGTCAGGTGAAACCTATCACCAGTTCTCTGCACGAATAGAGACATACTTGGAGAAATGGACTTCTCTGGGGAAAACCCAAGATCTTAAGGAAATGGTCCTTATAGAGCAATTAAGAGAGTCCATGGCTCCAGACCTGAGAAAGTTTCTCATGGAACAAGGTGCAGAGAGGCTGGGTGAGTTGCTAAATGTTGCTGAAAGGTATCAAGCAGCTCAAGCAGAGGTAACAGGTAATAAAAAGAAACAAGTGGATAACTTTAGGGCACCACAGAACTTTAATAAATTTGATCCTAAGGATCAAAATAAAGGTAAGCACCAATTTGATAGGCCACGGTATGACAATAAAAATAAATTCCCACAATTCGATGAAAGGAAATATGATGAAAGAAAATCTTTCAACCAAGGAAAAAGGTGGTGTAAGAATTGTCAGATGGACAATCATGACACTGACCATTGTAGAAGGAAACCTGTGTATATGGCAACCCTTCAGGTCAGGTCGACCTCAAGACAGGAGGAGGATATTATGTTGGATACCACTCCAGAAGAGATGAGGAAGGCACAGGCTGGGGATAAAACACTCAAGCCTTGTTTCAGAAAATTGTCAACTTGTCATACAACTCCAGGCAAGGGAGATTTTTACATGAAAAAAACAAGTTGATGTATAGGAAGACTGGAGCTAGATCCAAAGGTCAGGGACAGCTGGTACTTCCTAAAAGATATAGGGCAGACTTAATAAGGAGCCTACATGTGAAACCAGATGGGGACCATGAGAAGATAGGTACAATCATTCAAAAGGTGGCTCACAATTATTATTGGCCCAAAGCAAGATGGGACATTGAGAATTTTGTAGAAAGGTGTAGCATAGCACATGAGGGAACACCCACAAGTGGGAACATGGATCAGGACCTGGACACGCCCCGGGGCAAAATTAGGCCTGATAATAAAAAGAGATATAAATTTGATAAAGTGGACCAAATGGAATGGGAAGCCCCTTTTCACGGACAAGCTTCACTTAACTGTTTTACAATGGCCACTATGCGGAGAGTGCAAACAGATGTCTTACCCCAGGATAAGCCGAAAATCCCTCAATCGGACTTAAACAAACTGGAGGAAGAGGATGTAGAGAGGAAATCTCTCATCAAGAATTTTAAGTGGGGAGAAAGCCCCAAAAGAAAAATTGGTAGCGGTCGTTTTGTGAATGATAATTCTGGGAGGAAAAATCATCACTATAAAGCTTCGAGTGGAAGAGACCATACCGGTGCATGGACAAATAGGTCCACACCATTAAAGGTCCACATGTAGCTATGTTAAGAACGTGGACTGATGAAAAGGCAGAGGAAAACATTACATCTTCATACCAATATGTGAATGAGCTGACCACTCGGTTAAAAAACTGGCTGGAAACTTGCCAATGAAAATTTGAAACAAGCCAGGAAGAAACATGCTGCCTATTATAACAGGAAGGCGAAGGACAGAAATTTGGCTGTGGGAGAGAAAGTACTGCTTCTTTTGCCTGGGAGTCAGAATAAGTTACAAATTGGATGGCAGGGTCCATATACAGTTCTAGAGAAGGTGTCTAGAACAAATTATAAGATAGATAAGAAGGGGAAAGAAAAAATCTATCATGTGAATCTCCTGAAGAAATATTTGGAAAGAGAACATCAGGAAGAGACACACTTGTTGACCTTGTCCATCGCCATGGAGATGAAAAAAGGAACCACTTTCATCATTTGAATATCCATTACACCCCTGTGAGACAGCAGCACAGGTGAAAATCAGTACACATTTAACGAAAACTCAGAAAGAGAGAGTGCAACAGGTTCTAAATAATCATGCAGAGGTGTTAACAGACCGACCAGGGCATACAAACCTATTGGAATATGATATGAAATTAATAGACTCCACACCTGTCTGTATGAAACCATATTCGATTCCGTTTGCTAAGGAGAAAGCTTTGAAGGAAGAGATAGACTATCTATTGAAGGAAGGAATTATTTCGCACAGTGAGTCTTCGTATAGTTCCGGTGTTGTACTCTTAAGGAAGCCCTCTGGAGAACATAGACTCTGTATAGATTACAGGAGACTGAATGCTATTACAGAAGGACAGGTGGACCCATTGCCGGATACAAATCAGCTGTTTGCCAGACTAAATAAAGCTAAATATTTCTCAAAAGTGGATCTGAGTAAAGGATACTATCAGATTCCAGTAAAGCCTGAGGTTAGACCATACCTAGCTTTTAGTACCTCAGAAGGACACTATGAGTGATGCGTGATGCCATATGATGATGGATGGTATCCGCATGTCTGGTTTTGTGTAGTGTGTAGATGTGTTCAGTCAAAACAATGTTCATACAACAATAACAGGGCAATCCACATAGGACGTCAGTAAACTCACGACGTATAAAGTCAATGAGTCTTGAAACAGCCGTTGACGTTTTTCTTCATTATTTATTGTGGACGCCACAGTGACAAAAATGGTTACGCAAATGTGTAGGCACATCAAACAGTCATTATCACAGCAACATTCAATACAGCAATAGACGGTAGACAGCATTACAATGATGAGTCAGATGCATGTTATATTTCATAGTGCTGTAAATGTAGTCAGGTGAAAAACTCCATCCTTTTCTATAACAGCCAGGAGATAACCAGATGTATGAGATCAGTTCACCCTCCTTAGTCTGACTTCAGCAAGACAGACACGTCTGCCGAAGTATAAATAATGTTCTCAAAAATATCCTCTAGATAATAAAGGTTTTCCAAACCTAGTTCATTTAACAAAGTAGCAAGTAATGGTCCTTGGTACATGCATCAACCGATGCAGTACAATGCAGCGACATGTGAGCTGGGAAAAAACATCTCGTGACGACGACTTTCGGAGACAGGCTATGAATCGAAATCGCTCACGACCCAAAATCAATAGAGTTAATGAAAGAGTCAATTTACCTTGCTTTCATGAAATACACAGAAATATCACGCCTCCCGACATGTGGGAAACACTAGAGGTATTATCTCGAATAAACAAAATATCCATTAAGAGGACTACACATCCCTGACAGAACAAAAAATAGCGGAGATCCCCTCTTCAACGAGGCATCTCTTTCGCCATTCCAAATCGCTCACTCCCACTAGTCGTGGGCGGAAACCGATCGACAAACAACAAGACAAGTCATGCGCAGTCCAGCGCAAAAATGACCACAGCTCAAAAGTTAACTGCATTCGATACCAACGCGAGAAGACAAATGCTTACCGAGAAAAGTGACTATAAATTACAAGCAGTTGTTGCCCTTGCGTTATAAAATAGATATTGTAAAAAACGATGTTGCGAGAATTTATCACGCAACAATGAGTTTAATAGATTGCCATTTGGATTGAAGAATGCGCCTAGTGTCTTCTCTAGAATGATGAGAAAATTATTGGATCCTCTGAATAATCCCTGTATAACAAATTTTATGGATGATATCCTTATAGCAACAGAAACATTTGAGGAACACATTGACTCTCTGAACATGCTGTTTGATCGACTTAGGGAGGCAAATTTAACAGCCCGACCAACCAAATGTTGCGTTGGATGTAAAGAATTGGAATTTTTGGGACACACAGTTTATCAGGGAAATATGACCCCTGACCCAAAGAATTTAGAAAAACTACAGAAAGCCCCGAGACCACAAACCAAGAAGGACGTGAGATCCTTTGTCTCATTATGTGGTTTCTACCAGAAGTATATCAAAAACTTTAATTCCATATGTGCACCTTTAACGGAATTGACACGTAAAGGACATCCAGATCGCATTACATGGACACCACAATGTGAAATGACTTACCAAGAATTGAAGGAAAAGCTCACAAGTAAACCCATTTTGAAATTACCTGACTTAAGTCAAGAATTCATAGTAAGGACGGATGCAAGTAATATTGGGTTAGGTGCAACTTTACTACAGAAATCAGATGCATTGGATGGGGAATTAAGCCCAGTGGCATATGCTAGCAGAAAGTTGAATAAAGCTGACATCAACTACTCAACTAGCGAAAAAGAATGTCTTGCAGTAATATGGGCAATAAAGAAATTCAATATTTATCTATATGGGAAGGCATTTAAGTTGCAAACAGATCACAAACCTTTATCGTTTCTAGCACAGGCTAAGCATGAGAACTCCAGGTTACTCCGATGGTCTTTACTTTTGGCTCCATATAATTTTAGCATTGAGTATATATCTGGAAAAACCAATTTGGGAGCGGATTTTTTAAGCCGCCATCCGTGTGATGAGAATCACCGTAAACCCCAGAAATAATAATAAATTTCTCTATGTGAATATAGAATAAAGGACTGACATATAATGTCTGTTTTAAGAGGGGAGGTGTCGTGGAATATTCTAATCCACATATATAAATTATTAGTTAAATATTAAGCCTAACAAATAAAATTAATAAAGAGAAGAGCAATGGTAAATAACAGTGCTGTCACAAAGACTGTACTCGAAATCCCCTTGTTTTCTACTGCGTAAGCAAATTGTAACGTTTCACGTTGATATTAAAGGCCTTCTGCAACATACACGCGTTTCCCAAACACACAATAAAATGTGCTGCCTTTCTAAGAAAAACCTTGAAATATGCAAGTTGACCTAAATTTTAAATTCCATTCATGTCTTTTTCTACACTGCGTTACCAAAACGAACGAGACAGATGGACAAAAGGATAGCGGGAAGGGAGAGGCAGAAAGCCGAACACTAAACACGCTTCGCGCGATACACAAATGCTGCCATCACGCGTGTAAGACTACAAGCACTAACTTTTTCGGACGGACAGTGATAAATTCACTACCCTTCCCAGAGTTAGGTTTTTAAAATCATAAAAAACGCTTATTAGGAAAGATAACAATAGATGGGCTTACGGTTGAAAACATAACAGTACCCAGACAGCACATCTTCGAAACAGGAGGTAGAAAATACATATTTTGAACGCAGCCACGTAGCTCTTTTAAATTTGGATATTTGGGTTCCTTAGGGTTTGCTGACAAAGAATATGTAAAACGTTACGCAAATAGTCTAGGAATTAACAAGTTATAACCAAAATAAAATATTGGGGATGCCTGACAGCATGAAATCATTTCTGCTCATAAAATTTTTTTATAACATGTTTGAAAAAACCTTGCGTTACAGAAATAGCCTACCATGTAAACTCCAAATTGATTGGAGCGCAACAAATGAAAGACGAACCACGATTGGTCGGACTATAAATACTATCTTGGTTGTTAGGGAGACGTAGAAAGGTAACATTTTTTCAAACACTTGTCGAAACGTGGCCTCATTGGCTAGACTTGCTGATATACTCACTTAGGAGCGTTAGTTCGAGACCACTAGTGCAAATAAGCTTGATAAAGCGACAGTGCGTTGAAGCCAGCTCACATTTTTGCTAAAATAAAAGCCTGGAACATAAGCAGATGGGAATTTGTGCCAGTAATTGTGCCAGAATTCATTGCTAATCAACGTATCTGTGTTTATTTTCATGAAATTGTGGTAAGCTTGAACCATTCAGTATCTTTTAATGAAAATTGAATGTAAATTGTTAATTTATGCCTGTATATATATATGTGTAGTTCAGTGGCAAACAGGAGATAAAGCCTATAATGCTCCAGCCTGAACAGAGGGTGTCGGAGGGAAGTAAAACGGCATGGAATGGCCAAGTAGTACACTGACACCTGGATGAGTGATTAGACAGAAATAATGCTGGAAGTGCAGAGGCGTGGTAACCATTAAGGAGGTAAATACTGGTATAAAGTATTTCAGATGAAGCTGACAGTTGGCCTAACGCTCTGAACTCAATGTTTGTGTTGTATTGTGTTCAGTGTAGAACTAGAGTATCAATTAGTTATGAAGTAGAAGGTATATCCTTCTTGATTTCAGGGACCGTGGTCTTGATGGTATTGAGCTGCACTTGGTCAGAGCTTTGCTGAATCCAGAGTCGGACAGCATACTCCTTGGTCCATTTAGCTATCAGTGAGGTGTCTCCATAGCCCAGAGGAGAATTCGAGCAGAGGAGTCCTTTCCTGCCGCCATCACTCAAGATAAGCTGATTTGGCCAGCTGAGCTCAACATTATGTCCCCACATCTTGAAATGACTTTGTAAAAATCACCTTAAGAGGGGAATTTAATTGTCTTAATATCAGGAACTGAGAACATCTCCAATACTAGTCCCTAAAGACAAACTATTGAAGTCATGATGACAAATACCAACAGAGCTTGAACAAAACAAAACCAGTATTACCTCATATTACCACTACACAACTGACACACATAGGATATTTTTAAAAATATATGTCACTACAATATTCATATTGATAAATTCTGTACATATACTTGTAATTAAAATTGATTGTGATTCCTGGTTCCTTTGTAATTGAATCAGGACACATATTCATTCATATCAGCAATGAATACATATTGTTATTTGAAAAGTTATCAGTGACTCCTTAAGATATCCTTTAGAGTGTTATATGTATGTGAGTGTCCCAGTGTTGTCAAGTATAGTGGAATAAATTAAATTGTTTATCTGTCTGTTGTTGTTTTGACTTACACTTCATCCTACACATACCCTAGACACATAACGTAGTCATCACACTATTGCAGAATAATTCTGACTGAGATATATAGATATGTGGTAGCAAGTAAGGTTATCTATAATACACTACTCTTCTTAGATATAGATACCTTCACAGCTGATCTCAGTCAGTACACTAAGTCCCCTATAAATATTTATACCATCCCACTTCACCACACACACATCCTTGAACCTCATCTGTGGTCGCCCAACTGTTCTCCTGCCATCTGCTAATTGTCCGGAGAAGATATCTTTTGGGATGCGACCATCTTCCATGCGACGAACATGGCCAAGCCAGCGAAGTCTGCGCTGTCTAAGCAGTGTATACATACTTTGAAGGCCAGTACGTGACAACACCTCGACATTAGTCACTTTATCTTTCCACGAGATGCCGAGGATGCGGCGTAGACACCGTAAATGGAAGGTATTGAGCCTTCTTTCTTGCTTAGCATAGGTCGTCCAGGTCTCGCTGCCATATAGAAGTGTGCTGGTGACGCAGGCATTATATACCGCAGCTTTGGTCTTCATTGTGAGTTTGGAGTTTCCCCAAACACGCGATGTGAGGCGGGCAAAGGTAGCTGCAGCTTTGCCAATGCGGCTGTCGCTTTCTGTATCCAGTGAGAGTTTGTCATTGATGGTAGACCCTAGGTATGTGAAGTGATGCACAACTGCCAGTTCATAGTTATCGATAGTGATAACTGGTGCAGCACCCGCATCCTGACTCAGCACATTCGTTTTCTTTAGACTTATTGTGAGGCTAAAGTCCTTGCATGCTTTAGTGAAGCGATTCATCAAGTTCTGAAGCTCCTGTTGGCTTTGAGTGACGACTGCAGCATCATCAGCGAACAACAAGTCTCTTATAGTGACCCTTCTGATTTTTGTTTTTGCCTTCAGCCTTGAAAGATTAAACAGACGGCCATCTGACCTAGTGTGAAGGCATATTCCTTCAGTTGCATCTCTGAAAGCATGTTTCAAGAGTAGGGCAAAGAAGATCCCGAAGAGGGTCGGAGCCAGAACACAGCCTTGTTTAACGCCACTTCGTATGTCAAAAGGCCGTGACGTGCTTCCAGCATATTGGACTGTTCCCTTCATGTCGTCATGGAATGACTTTATCATTTTCAGCATTTTAGAAGGGCAGCCTATTTTCAGCAGGATTTTGAAGAGTCCATTCCTACTGACCAGGTCAAATGCTTTTGTGAGGTCTATAAAGGCGATATATAAAGGCCTTTTCTGCTCTCTTGATTTTTCCTGAAGCTGGCGGACAGAGAAGATCATGTCTGTTGTTGATCTATTTCAACTATTAACAGTAATAAAAATAAGTGATGTTGCTGTAGCTAAATGAGGTAACAAACTAAAACTATTGTTTAAACAACCTTGCGTAATATTTCACGAGAAAAATAATTAACTGTCGACCTACGGTAGTGAAAGTAGACTTTGTAGTGTAGTAGTACAGGAATGATAAAAGTAGTCCTAGCACAGTGGTTCTCAACGTGGGCAATATACCCCAACCCCAGAGGGCCATGCCAAACTCCTAGGGGGCCGAAGTATGATGGTAAAGTTCCTTTGTTCCAGCTAACAGTGACTATCAGGGGGGAGGGGTAAATGAGACTCATAACGTGGGCCATGAGCAACAACAGGTTGAGAACCCATGCTTTAGCAGATACTGAACAGAAATTTAAAAAAGCGGATAACATCAATGGAAAATAAATATTTCAGGCTTACCTCGTTCTATAATATATTGAATAATGTGATCTTGTGCCTGGGTCGATCTGACGACACCAACCAAACCATCTTTTGTTTCTGTAAGATGAGTACAAGTTGGAACTAGAAAATGTGAACGCAGACATAAAGAATGGCTTAATAGGCAGCTAAGGCGATCGTCTACGTTAAGATAGCGTCACGACTGCCACATTGTCAACTATCAGAACAATTTATTTTATGTCTTAAAGATTATTATTAAGTACATATGACGTTTTCGGTAGTATACTGGTAGTATTAGACGTAGTAGTAGCAGCAACAGAAGTAATAATTGTATTAATATTAGTGACAGTTGTGGTAGGTAGTAGCAGCAGTAGTAGTAGTAACAGCAGTAGTAGTAGTAACAGTAGTAGCAGTAGTAATAATAGTAGTAGCAGTGCTAGTAGCAACAATAATAGTAAAATAATAATACTAGTAGTATTAGTAGTTGTAGTAGTAATAGTAGTAGTAGTAATAGTAGTAGTAGTAGTAGAAGCAGCAATATCTGTTGTAACACATACTATAATCTTGAATTAACTTCAGAATCTCTTCACTTGTGAGAGGATCATCAAACAATGGTAAGTTATCTCTCCTGGTCAGGTCTGAAAATAATAAACAAATATTCCTTCAGTCGAAGTCGCAACATTTTTGAGGTTTATAATTTGAGGTTTACAATTTGAGGTTTACATCTTGAGGTTTACAGAACCTGCAGGTTTAGGTTTTAGGGATAGGAATAGAATAAATAAATGAGTGATACATCTCAACGACATAATTATCATCTTTTAAACACTTAGTGAAACTCTCGTTTGTTTAGTTCGTTTTTATTTGAAGAGGAAGAAAACAAGGGTAACGAAGAAAATGGTGATGATGAGTAATGATGATGACGATGGTGATGATGAGTAATGATGATAATGATAATGATGAGTAGTTATGATGATGACGATTGTGATGGTAATGATGACGACGATGATGGTAAGTAATGACGATGATGGTGATAATGAGTAATTGTCACAGAGACTTATGATCATTAAATTCTCTATATACTCTTCTTTTCTTCACCCGTGTCCTCTATTCTATTATCACTCTTTTATCCTTTTTGTAATTTTTCGCATTCGTTCGTTTGCGACTTAAACATTACTATTTTCCCATTCAAACTTACGCCGAGTGGCTGTTCTCATGTAGAAACGCACTAATGATGTTATTACGTAGATGCCAGGCTCGGGAGGTTATTGCGTAGTGGACGAAACTGTGAATATTCGCTCTCGCCAGACCTATAGGCGACATTTTGTCTGCATTTTCACCTGCCACAACGAGTTGCATCGGCTGAGCGCTTAGGTGAGGCGCGATAACCGACATCTCCTCGGCGCAGTTTGAGACATTTGTCTGGAAATCCCAGCTGACAAGGCACTCACTGTTAGCCCTGGTCAGCGTGAGGTGTGAAAACGCACGAGTGTCAGTTCATGATAGTCTTCTAGTTTATGTAAGGTGTTTAAGAATGAGAAGGGGAGATTATTTCGTTTTGCGAAATAAGTTGGGACCCCTTTGTCCTGGTTTAAGATATTTGCCGGAGTTTGAAACTAGATTGCATTCATTCTCCAAATTCGCAGTAGACAGGTTGTTCGTGAATAGAATAAGCTGTATAGCGAAGCCCTAGTTTGTTCGGAAATTTACCGAGCTCTAGACTTCAAATAAATATATCAGCGTATAATTCTAAAGTGTGCGATTCCCTGTAGTTCTGTGTTGAGGTAATATATTATATTAAGTATCTAATATTTTGTGAAGTGTTTAAAGTGATAATCGCTTATTTCATATTTCATTAGTTAGATTTGGTGCAGAGTGCTTAATTTACATAGTCTGTATTATTTTATCGTGACGAGTTACAGTGGAAAACAGAAATTATAATTTCTAGCTTAAACTCAGTCGGCTATTAAGGAATTTAATTTTACTGCTAAATAATCAGACGAGAATAATTTTTCTAAACTAACTTATAAATGCTAGATGCCTCATGAGTGTTGACGGAATACATAGGTACTCCTAATTCATGTTGATTGATTTTTTATATATAACTTATTTCACGGGAAAGTTTAAATGATAAGTCAAGCTGTACGCTTGCAATTTAAAAATGTAAGTTATATTGAGTACATAATATGTGTTTTTTCTTTATACAGTGAATACTGGGGTAACCCAAATTTTGCCATACCAATCCCACTAACAGTTTTTTTTTAAAGAATAAATGTTTATACTGGGCCTTTGAAGCAGATCATATTCTCCTCGAACTCTGTGTTGAGGCTACTTTGTGGCGAGAATAATTATTGAAATCTAAAACATTAACTTTCCGACATTGTTGACAAAGTGTGTGGTGAACCTAGATTATCTGTTGAGAGAAGTTGTCCACCGGTCATCTCCCTAATTAAGGGAAACCTCGTGTTCTGACACTGTGTGCCCGTTTAAGCCTAATTCTTACCTCGTGAGTCAAGTGACACTAATTTTAGTCTGAAATAACTATCGCATGAAGCAGACGCTCCCCGGATCCATTTTGATGAAACCAACAAACAAGTCTGCAGAGCTGGGATCCGCTTCATTAAACGACAGTAACAGATAAAAAGTGTGTGAGTGTCCCAAAGTTTGCGCCAGACGGCGAACAACAGCACGATTGTAAGTATATCAGGGCCCTGATGAAAGAACAGAGTGAAAGTAGACTGAAGGATGTTCTTTGTTGAGTCACCCACGTTGTAACTTCCTTTATGCAAGTTATTGCTAACAATATTTTCCCTTAGAATAAAGCAGAGTATCAAGTCTGTCCATACCTTAAAAGGGGGAAACCATAGACTCAATCAAATGTATCTGTAACTCTTTGGAGTTATCACTTTTTTTAACGGGACTGTGAGCTATATATATCCAGGGGAAGGACCATACAAACGGGTCTATCACTATTGTAGCATTCCTTGATTCTTATGACTATGTGTACATGTTTTTGATGTATTTTTATATGTTGTGACGTACGTTTACTATGATAATTAAACTATACATACATTTATTTCAGTGTGGTGGTCAGTTCGTTCCCATAATATCTATATAATCCTTGTTATAGTTTTCCCACGTCTGTGTGTCTAACTGTCGTCACTTGTATGTGCGGGCACGTGAGTGGATAAAGATATATTAATATATACATAATTTTTTTAGACTGTCTGACTCCTCTGGACCAGTTGTAGAAGATAGGCGGAAAGAGAGAGAGATTCTCGATTTCCGGGACAGCCTCTATAAATTTCTACCATCTCACTCGTGGAAATCTATTTCTATTTACTACCTCTCACTGTGACTATCACTTATTCTAATCTATTCAGAAGGGACCAACCCAAGTCTTAATTTTCCTATCAAAAATCTACGACAGTAATGATGATGATGATGGTTATGATCCGTAATGATGACGATGATAATGATGATGATGGTGATGATGAGTAATGATGATGACGATGGTGATGATGAGTAATGTTGATGACGATGGTGATGATGACGATTATGATGATAATGATGATGACGATGGTGATGATGATGATGACGATGATGAGTAATGATTATGACAATGATGATGATAATGATGACGACGATGATGATGAGTAATGATTATGACAATAATGATGATGTCGATAATGATATGACGATGGTGATGATGATGACAATGAAGATGATAATATTGATAATTGTGATGAAGATGTTGATGAAGATGACGATAGTGATAATGAAGATGATGGTGATGAAGATGATGATAATAATGATAATGATGATTGTGGCCGTTGGTGATTGTTGTCTGCTATACCCTACTTCTACATTGTGTTGATCGTATAGGGCAGCGGTTCCCAACCTTTTTTCACTTGCGTACCCCTTGATAGCCCATTTCTATAAACTGTACCCCTAATATTAGCAAAATATTTGAAAATATAGTTGCTGTTATTCAAAATGTATAGATTATAACCAGAAATAAAGGGGCCAACCACGGGATTAAAAAACAATGTAATAAAAAGGTGAACAAACAGTGCATATATTTTTACATTAAAAAAATCAGAAGTTACAATAAAAATTAACATTTTTAATTTATTAATAATAATAATAAAAACGTTGTTATTGTTAACAGTTGAAATCACTTTTTATAACACACATGTCACGTGACCATGACAAATGTTCAGTGCGATCATTGAGCTTGTTTTGGGGCACATAGTTTTTTTTTTTTTAAATCAGGTTCAAGTGATGTAAGATACAGTCTCAATTCTGGACCTGCATTCAGTTTACTACGGTATTTATTTTTTATAAAAGTATAAGAAGAGAAAGCCCTCTACACCAGCTCAGTATTTGTAAATGGCAACAGAAACTTAAGCGCCTTGTCGATCAGCTGTTCATATTCTCTGCTGATGTCTCCCTAAAAATTAATAAGGAATTTTACTTTGAATTCAGCTATTAAAGTAGTATCAGTCTTCTCTTTTTCGTTGATTGATAATGTGGCTGCTTGGAAATATTCTTCTTCAGAGGAATTTTTAATCCAGTAGTTCTCTTTTCCAGGTTTCGGAAAGTACTTCTCGAAAGATGATTTTAGCCCTTTCAAGTGTTCAATTATTTTCTCGTTGATTTCCTGAGAGAGGTGCAGCTCGTTCTCAGATAGGAAATTGTGCAGAGTTTCAAATACCTAGTTGGAAAGGATGGTCTTCAAAAAAAAAAAGTTGGACTTCATGTCTAAGTTTGAACAGCCGGGTAAGGACTTTACCACGAGAGAGCCACCTCACTTGTGTATGAAGGAGCAGGGTAGAATGAAGACTATTCATCTCTTCACACAGTGCTTTGAAAAGCCTCGAGTTTGTGGACTTTGACTTTACAAAATTAACCACTTTCACAGCTTCATCAAGAACTACTTTTAATTCACCAGGGAGGCGGTTAGATGCAAGGCTTTGCCTGTAGATGCAGCAGTGGCTCCAGGTTATATTGGGGGCTACCTTCGTGACACGAGCGGGAAGACCGGAGTAGCTACCTGACATAGAATTGGCTCCGTCAGTGCATAGTCTACAACAATTAGACCAATTAATATCCTTTTCTTTGAAATAAGAATCAATAGCATGAAATATATTCTCACCTCTTGTAAGCCCTGTCAGAGGATGACAAAGCAAAAGGTTTTCTTCAACTTCATTGCTTTTCAAATACCTCACAATAACAAGCAAAACAGCGAAATTAGCAATATCTGTGCTTTCGTCAACTTGAATAGCAAAGAATTTACTATTTTTAATTCTACTTATTATTGTCGCTTCAACATCGTCAGACATATTCTGCATTCTTTGAGAAATTGTATTGTTCGAAAGAGGGATAGCGTTCATTTTGCGAACATGTTCCTCTCCGAGCATGCACATAACGGCATCTTTTATACAAGGAGAAATTAAATTCTCAGCTATAGTATGATTTTTGCCACATTTACCAATACGATAACTAATACGGTAGGAGGCTTCAACCGCATTTTCGTTATCTTTGTTAGCTGACGACTTGTCTATTACACTGTTGACATATGTATCTTTTTTTCCGCCATTACTCAATTTTTTTCGCGTACCCCTGAACGTCTTGTCGCGTACCCCCAGGGGTACGCGTACCACAGGTTGGGAACCGCTGGTATAGGGGATTCAGATCTCTACCCTGAACAGTAGGTAGCTTATTTATGTTTGGTGGTGTTAGACTTGTGCTTTCTCTCAATATAACGACAACAGTTCAATATTGACAAATGATGAATGATCTCCATGATCGATGATTGACTTCACTCTGACAGCAGTAGCAAATAGGTGGAACTTTTTTTACACAGAATAACGTAAAGAATGCAAAATTACGTGCCCAACCTTCCCTCGAGGTTTGGCCAACTGGTACAGCAACAGTTTCAAATCAATGAATTCAATACAATGCCTTGCTCTCTCGTTCACTCTTGCTGCTTCAGTAGTTCTAGCTGTCTCTATTGGTTATGGCGGTCACGACATGAAAACCGCTGCTGTCAATATTTTCTGTCCTCTAAATTCTTCATGTAAACCTTGTCTTTTCCAAATGTTCTGATATTTTTCTTCTGTTTTAGCTTACTGTCTGTAGCTTTTTTTTTGGTGTATCTTAGAGAATACTGGCCTACCGCCAGGGTTTACGATTTCCCAACTTTATATACTATTCGTAAGTCTGTCATCTTGCCTACAAATCTACACTACCAGTATAGACTATTAAAAGTTCAACATACGAGGTTCGTTTAGAAAATACACACATTTTCTTGAAATGGCAACACTATCTTCTTGTCCTCAGAATAACTCATAAAACTGATGATAATAATGATGAGGATGATAATGAAGATGATGGTGATGAAGATGATGATGATAATAATGATGATGAATAAAAGTAACAAGATAAAGCAAAAGAAGCTAACAGTAACATTTAAACTTGCTGAACACTTACTCAGCAGCTCCATTATCTCTTTCCAGACTTCTGGAGGAAATAAAGGTTTATAAGGCGGGAACACGTTCCTCTCGACAAGATCTGATACTGTAAACAAATATTGGTAAATTTTACCCATCAAAATAAGGACGGTGAGAGAATTAAAGCAACCGTCTTAACCTTTCAGCATCTGCAGCACATTTAGAAGACTGAGGAACTTATTTTCTTCATTCTGAATGAAATTATTTTACCCATATTTGTAAAGTTTGGAAAAAATAAATTATTATTTTGGCTCTATTTTGTCAAGGGATGTAATATATTTTCTTCCCTGCCAAAGGGGGTATTAAAAAGTTATGCTGCTTTTTTCAAGGGATGTAATTTATCCTCTGTCAAAGGGAAACAGTCAAACAAAACAAAAAATTACAATAGAATATATTGTATATATTTTAAAGCACTTTTCTATTTGTTTTCTATTTATTATTTCAAATATACTTGCAAATGTGGTGCGAAAAAATATGAGCAAAACATCGTGCAATTTAGTGCAAAGACCAGAAGCGCTCGACTTTTATATAATTTCCAGACTGCAACAAAAAGTTTGTGTCGACGGGACGGACGGACGTTCTTAGAGAATTATATAGTACTAGCAATAAACCGTCAATAATGACGGAAGTAAATCAAAAACTGTAATATATTTTTAAAATATTTTTTTAATTCAATATAAAAGTTATTTGATGACAACATTTTTTGTGAAAGTGCGTGGATTTGTTTCAAAGAATGTTCCCTGATAAACAGTGTTTTTAACAAAAACTTTCAAGTTTTCATGATTTGTTCCTCAGATGAGGGCGACATAGAGCTGGCCGTGTCCGAAAACAGGTTCAGGAAGGAAAATTCCTACGTGATCAAAAGATTGTCCTTGCGCCTTATTGATCGTCATTGCAAATGCTAAAATCACTAGGAATTGACGACGTCGCATCCTAAATGGAGAACTGCGCTCGCTCGGTTCTAAGTCAGTGCGAGGAATTAAGACTCGTTCTCCCTTATTACTGCCAGTGATAATTTCTGCATCAATGGAATTCCGATGCAAGACTTTTATGACCAAACGCGTGCCATTCAATAGTCCGTTTTTTTTGCGTTCAGATTTCGCAATAGCATGATACATGAAGCAACCTTTAATTTCAGCAAATGCGGTGGCATTCCTGATGGGCACTGCTCGTTAAGGAACTCAGTTGGGAAATCAACTGCGTCGTTGGGATCATCGGAAATCATGGTATCTATGCTCCAATAAACCGTTTCATTTCCAGCGAGTAGCTCATACAATAAGTCTGCAATACTTTAAATTAAAATTTTGTCTTGAAGAAACAATCAAAAACTTACATTTTAAAGTTATTTTTAACAAAATGATGAGTTAAATCCGTTTCCGGAATGAAACTGGGTTTCATAATCAAAAACTTACATTTTATTCATATATCACTGTCACTCACTTTGTGTTGCACAATTCACCGACTTTTCTTCGTTGAGTGTTACTATTTTCGGGAGAGAGTATATAAGGGAAACAATACAATTAATGTCTAACTTTCAACCAAAGTTGCATCCCTTAGATGTGACCGACGTACAAACAGCGAGAATTATGGAGTTTCATAATATTATATATATATATATATATATATATATATATATATATATATATATATATATATATATATATATATATATATATATATATATATATATATATATATATATATATATATATATATATATATATATATATATATATGTTAATAGCCTGTTGCCGTGTATGGCCGAGTTAGTTACTTTCTTCTATTTTCTCATTTCAGTTGTTACTTTAAAAAATGACATCTGTATATTATTATTAATATTAAAAAAGATGTCATCATGCATCATCAGCGACTAACTCTCTCTGGACAAATAAACGGACAGTCACATTGGCGTAACTGCTACTTCCTTAGTATTTCGTGGAAGGGCAAAGTGGCAAATACTGAGGTGTTCTCGCGTTCTGGCCTTCAAAGCAGTACAGGAGAACCCCGTGTTATGGTCCTTCGCTTTACGGCGCTTCGCTGATACCCTTCTCCACATTTTCGGCGCATTCTTCGCTCTTACGGCGCTTTTCGGCCTATCGGCGATCACCAATAGAGGAATTAGAATTGGAAGTTGAGCCAGAGAATGCTGCAAAATTGCTTGGCTCTTTTGATGAGGTCCTAACCGATGAAGATCTGCTTTTGACTGAAGAGCAAAGAAAGCTGTTTTCTGTCTGAGGAATTAAATCCTGATGATAGTCCTGCTGTGCTCAGAGAAATTACAAGCAAGGAATGGGTAGAAGCTATCAATTATATGGAATTGGGGATGACAGCTTTTGACAGGATTGGCTCTAATTTTGAAAGAAGTTCCAAAGTGAATGCAGTTGTTCTAAACAATATTGCATGCAACAGATACATTTTAAGTGAAAATAACCGGCAATCCATGAGGCTAAGTTTAACGATTTCCTTACTTGAAGAAATCAGCACCTCAACCTCCCACATCAACAACTAGCATTCCTTGAACTTCATCAGCAGAAATCACTGCGACGCACAGCTGTCAATGAGAGAAGACTAGCTCGTTCAAAAAGATTCTAACATGTTCAAATGTTTGCCGCTGAGATTTGTTGATGGTTATCGCAAACCGTTCACAGTTAGATTTTATTGGCGCATGCACACCAACACTTGAGCACTTTTCTTTGTCGAGTGTTCCATCAATGTCTCCTCATTCAAAAAGACTAAGACTGTTAGATGATGATGAAACTGTTCTATCTCCTTCATCTTTCCTACAATAAATATTAACTGTTTCTCAAGTTTGCATTGACCAATCACTGTGAGCTAAGGATTAAATATTTCAGGGTAAGTAATGAGTGCCCTAGACAAGTGCCAGTGGAACAAGAGATGAGAAGAAGACGATGGCGATGGATAGGATACACACTGAGGAAACCTGATGATAGCATTACAAGGCAGTCCTTGTTCTGGAACCCCCAGGGCAGGAGAGGCAGAGGTAGACCAAGAAGCACATGGAGAAGAGAGCTGGAAACGGAGGTGAAAATGATGAGGAGAACGTGGAAAGAACTTGAGATGATGGCACGTGACAGGAGGACTTGGCATGTGTTTGTTGAAGGCCTATGCTCCTTTGGGAGTGGAGGGTTATGATGATGAATGAGTGCCCTACTTACTTAGTCGTTCCCCTACTACCGTGAGGTGTAGAGGTTTGGAAGAGAGAGCGCCAGACTATCCTATCGGCTGTCTTCCTCCTGGCCTGGTTCCATTCTAGTCCTCGGTCCTTCAAAGATTGTCTAATGTTGTCCTCCCAGCGGACTCTGGGTCGTCTTGGGGGTCTAGATCCTTGGCTCTTTGTTTCCCATGCTTGTCGTGGTAGCCGATCGTCTCAAGTTCTGCAGACATGGCCAAACCATCTTAGTTGGGACTGTTCTACTTGGGTCTGCAGGGGGTGGGATTTTAGGCCTTGACGTATCGTCTGGTTGCGGACCATGTCTCTTCTTGCTACTTAACCACCTTCCTCAGATACCTCATTTCTATATTTATTAGTATTCTATGATTTTTATGTCTAGTTCTATTACTAATTTAATATATGATAGTGTAAACTGTTATTAAGCTTTGCTATGCATTTGCAAGAGAAAAAAAGAGTTTCTTCGCTTTACGGCGATTCTCGCTTTACAGCAAGGGCATGGAACCTAACCCGCCGTAAAGAGGGGTTCGTCTATATACACTGCTTAGACAGCGCAGATTACATTGGCTTGGTCATGTCCGCCGCATGGAAGACGGTCGAATCCTCATTGATATTGCCTATAGACAATTGGTAAATGGTAAAAGAACAGCCGGGCGCCTACAGCTAAGATGTGTGCTAGAGACGTGCAGGCGTTGGACATCAAGTATCCTGTGGGTACGATGCTGCCGATCACATCAAATAGACGTCGTCTCAGAATGGGCGAATAGAGGCTCTTACAACAAGCACAAGAGAAAAGAGCACGTCGACAGACCCACTAGGCAAAAAGCATCTGGGGGCTACTACCTCAAGGGTGCATCCTCCCCATAGTCAGTTATGACTTGAGGGGGCAACAATAACTAATAATAACAGCTTTATGGTTCATTTTGTTATTAATAATAACAACATCGTCGTTAATGTAGTTAAATACTGTACCTATGTCACAGGATGGATTTAGGGCGACCTCTTCTCTATCTCTCTTTCACTACAGCAGTAATCAGTTACATTTGTTGTACTGACTATTTACGTGCTTTTCCAGGGTCGGCACCTCTTTCTTTCTCTGCTGTGTAGCAGATATTTTGTACTTTCGTTCTTACACTCCTTTCAGTAATATTTCGTCTTATCTATTTACTTGACCATCCCTGCTGAGAGAGTAGATAGGTGATGCAATATTGAAACGACAGTCATGTTGGTAAATTCTCGTGTACCAAACCCTGGCCGCGACAGATTGACACTAAAATCGCCCCAGCGTATTTGTTTAATCGCTGATAAGGCAAGGGTGCGTCATCGCCAAGGTGTAAAGAGACGGGTTTTGTGTGCTCAAGTGACAGATAACGAGAGTACTCATCTGTTAGACACCTTATGGACAGACATAAATGACATAATCGTTTCCTGTCCAACTGTCACGAAGACATTACTTTATATGAAAGTAATAAGTTGTTACATCTGACACACATTTCCGTATGAGGTTACTGATGTGTTGGTGAGTTCGCTGCCAGGCAATCAGATATTTTAGTACCATATATGGAAGAGGTGACCTCTGCATCATGCACATCATTTTTCCATGATGGAAATAATTTTAAATTTTTCCCCACGACACGCACGTTTGAAAACGATTGGCGCTTTCTTAGCATCGTTACAAACAAATGCGAGGGCAGACTTGCAATATAATCTGACAATTTTTGCAAGTCTAGTTCACTGTTAGAAATCGCTTGCCAAAGACTACAACTAGACCTTGCCAGAAGTTAGAATTCAGAATTTCCATTTATCAGACCATTCTTGAAGGACTTAGAGCCCAGGAAAACCATTTTAATAAGGAACCGGAATCTGAGGAAACTGAAGCACACGGAGTCATAGAGGGAATTATCTTATAAAAGTAACGACCCCAAGAAGACGTGTAAAAAGGCATCTGCTAGTGACTTAACTTTATTCATCTGAGCAAAAAGTCTGTGAGCCAGGATTGGCGTAAGCTGTGCATGTTACATTTTATATTTTTCATTACTAACATCTGAACTATTATGTATATATTGCCTGTTAATATTAATATGTGAAAATCGCTAGTAGATGTCCAAGTAATTTGAGGCTGGCAACCTCAGCGAATAGAATGATGATTTCATGAACCACCGCTGCAAGAGCTGGTGACTGCTATATCGCAAGTTTCTTAAAGAGAACTAAAAGCATAAGTAGTCCCAAGTGCCATATGGAGCAGGGAGGGAAAGATGAAAGAAATGATGTACATTCTAAGTATAATATTTACATTTTCAAACCGGTGTAAATGTCTATGTAAACATATTCACTTTAAAATTAATGAAAGTTTAAAACTGTTCAACAAGTGTAGATATAAATGAAAACATATTCAATTTATATTGTGAACACTTTTCAATCAGTGGAGATGTAAATGTAAACATATTCTATCTGTACTATTAACTTTTTTATTTAAATGTTAAATAAAGATAAAGCTATTCAATTTAAATGTAAAGGAAGTTTTCTCTCGAGGGATTAAGTTTGATTCTCATCGAGGGTAAATTCTGAGGTAGATGAGATGGTGGAATAGAGAGAAGGGGACCTATAACTATGGGTTGGAAAACGCAATACTCAGGAGAGCGTTTTGTTTCTATTCTTTCATCATAGTTGTTGGTGGTACCAGTTGAGGGTACTATCTCTGGAACAAAAAGGGAACAGTGGCCTGAGCTTTAAGACGAGGGACCAACTTCGTAGACACTCCCTGACATTTCTGGGAACGTGCTGCGCCCTAACAACCTTGACCAGCGACGAGCGCGATCAGTCTACTAAGAACCAAACCATCAGCGGAAGCAGAACCTACCAGTGGCAGATAAGTGAAACCTATAAGCTGCAACGTTAACTTCTTTATAAACTTTCGTTCCACCACAACAGTGATGACAACTTTCTGTTAAATCCTTATTCAAATGTTCTAAAACCTTGTTAAACTTAAATGATTATAAATTTGTTATTTGTAATTATACAAATTTTACTTCGATTTAATCCTTTTAAATGTACTGCATGTTGGTCTCAGTCAATTTACTAAATACACTCTAATCAGAGCTATACATTAATAATAAGAATTCGACTGAGTAAATCAGGGTGGGGGCTTGACGAGCTGAAATTAATAATTGCTTAACTCTTCATAAAAGGCGGCGGACCGATATAAAGTTAACAATTGCCCGGCCAATGCAGCATTGCTCTTGACTTCGGAAATATCTTATGAAAACTCCCTTGAGATAGAAGGTCATTATCCTTCTATCTACAACTCTGCCAAGAGTAATCTTGTGCGAAGGTAAACACATTTGAAGGCCCATATTAGATACTTTTGAGTTTTGGCCACTGTTGGACCACTACTGCAAAGCAGGGGAGGCAATCCGTGACAATCTACTAATTAAAAAGTAAGATGTAGATAACAAAAAGTAAATAATAACTAAACATTGTTGTTGCTGTCATTTTCGACGGAGTCATCTGTCAAGTTATTTGCTTATGTTTGTATCATAAGAATAATTGTGTCTTTACCTGCGATGTCAGGTTGATTAGGGGTTGTCTTCCCTTGTTTATTCATTCATTGTGTTTGACCTGTAGGGTCAGAGGTTGACAGTTCGGCGTAGGCCTATGGGAAGGTTTTTTAAGCGGGAGTGAGATATACTTCCGGGAAGCCGGGAGGTCCTGTTTTTCTGAAGGGACCAAGAGTCCATTGTTTTTCGGGGAGAATCTTCGAAGTAACTGCTATGGCAGTTTTCCCCAGTGAATCTCTGTGCGTCGGGATGACGACAGAATTCCTTGTTTAGTTCTGAGGATTCATTTGCCAAGTAATACCGACCTTTATGCATTATTACGCTTTTCGGTGGCAGAACATGTAAAGGATTACCTAGGGTGAACAGCAGCTCACTGATCCGCCATTTCAGAACTTATATATTTGTGCTCGAGGTAGCCATCCAAGACTGTTAGTCTTATATTGTCCAGAAATCCAGTGACGAAGATATATTGTGGGAGCCGCAGATTGGCGGAACTTCTATCTACAATAAGTATTACTGCAGGGTTGATGATAACCTATTTAACAGAAGTACACGGCCGACGTCAGAACGAGGCCTGTGCTTTCGGCTATTATACTACAGCCTGATATGTGCAATTGGCAGGGAGTGCCAAGTTGCACCTATGTGTCATAGTAACTAAGGCATCTGACGCGTTTAGTCAGAGACGCCAAGGGTGACGCTACGAACTGTCATTATTGAAGAACTTTGCTATTGACCATGCACGTCTATTCTGATGTTTACCTTTTTGAATGCCAAATGTATACCTATCGATGTCAGGTCAGCATGACCGTGTTACACTGACTGTTCCTGTTGATATTATGTGTGTTCCCGTCAATAAATGTCTTGAAACATGCCTGCAGTGTCAAAGCATCCTTGATTACTGCATGTGAGAGTATGGGTTGCAGGATCTACATCTATACGAGCCTAAACACATTCGCGTCTTCATTCGCACCCACACTCAATTCATCATACGCTCGCACTACACATCTAACAACATGTATACTGTCTTGGGCCAGTGATCACCTCAACAAGAAAAAAAGACAGTTACAATTGTTGTCTTAAGAGGCTCCGACAACATCATCAGAACTGCCATGCTGTGAACCCTAGAGGCAGTGGCGTTCTTAAAGTATCTGGCACCAGGGGTGAATCCCACATTTTACACCCCCTTCCCACAAAGAAACACACTTGCAAGTATGTTTTTAACAGTAAAAACTATCATAACAATGTTCGATGGCAACCCCTCCTGGCTGTCACCCGGGGCAGACCGCCTCCCTCGCACCTTTTAGTACGCCACTGCCCAGAGGGAAGGCAAAAGAGAGGCCGACCAAAAAAACAACTCGGTGGAAAACTGTGAAGGCTGAGATAATTTTTTTTTTTTTTTTTTTTTTTTTTTTTTTTTTTTGCGTACGCCCGCTAATACTCGAGGCGAAATCTCAGGTTATTACTATGTCTAACCTGACATTGATTTTACGTGAGTATCCCTTTTTACTTGTACAGAGACAGGTGTCCCTCGCCATTCAGGCAAATACTCTCCGACTTCGGAGGTACCCATTGCAGCTGGGTCGGCTCAGGAGCCGCCAATCCCTGGTCGACAACACTCCTTCAAATGTCCTCGCCAGGTCTCGAGTTAATCCAGTCCAATTCCCGGTCGACGAAAAATCCTCAAATGCCGTCGCCCGGGTTTGATCCTGAATCACCCGGTCGCCAGAGCGGTGTTGTAACCACTACGCTAGCGCGGCTCCTGCTGAGATAATAAATCATGATCTAGATTTTGGGAACCGCAAGAAGGATGGTCACGTACCAAGCGGTCTTCTTTTTTTATTGGTAGTTGGCCACTGACTGATAAAGCACTCAGTGACTGTAGTGAAATTGACAGAGATACAACGGTAAAATTCCTCCAAGGATAACATTTAAGGATAAAAACATAATGCGTAGGCTGCTGATGTACATGATCGCCTAGACCGCGGGTCATCACCCTCCATAAATTTGACTTGCTAGACAGGAGGGAAACGGAGGATCAAAAAGGAAAAAATATGACTGGAAAGATTGCGTAGCAAGGCTAAAGAGACGCAATTGGGGGGGATGGAGGAAAGTAAAAATTCAAGTCCCCCAAATTGACACGAGGTACGGAATTGGACGTTTTGCGATACCAAGCGCTTGATTTGAATTTGAGCGGAAGAACGCAGATGTTAGGAATATTACAAAAATTTAAAAAGTAATTTTTCTTAATATTAATGCTAGGAATATAAAAATTAGCTGGCCGGATGGCCTATTCTGAGCAATGAAATAATATGATCTTAATTTTACAAACGGATAGATAATATTGAAGATAATGACAAAAGACAGTGTAGTTTACAACATCGACAGACTGCCTTGAATAAAAAGTGTCGTTATTTGCACCCAAAACACGACCTTGGGGACGCAAGTGTTCAAAGTTACTTCTATGGAGGAGAGGGTTTTGAGCGGTAGCTGTGTCTAAATATAACTTTTTACGACAAAATTTTAAGGGGAGAGAAAGGTTGCTTCAAAAATCAAGCACATTTTTTTTTAGAAACACAAGTAGAGACGGACAGACTAACAGATAACCATCCATACTTGACTGAAGCATGACTGAAATGACTTTAGTGTAGAAATTTGAAATTTAAAGTACAACTAGGCAGTGATTGGCCACAGACAAGCATATCATTAGCGCTCAGAGCGCATTTGGGGTCATTCTTCAATAATTGTTCAGTGTTAGACACAGATTTTAAAGTGTGGTGTTTTCCCATATGAAAGCAAGTGAAGTAAATTTAGGGACGCCATCCTATAGCCAGCAGCTCAGCTGAGTTTTGCTAGCACTTCTGTGTTAATTATTCATAATCTGGTAAGATTGAAATTATTTCTTTATATATTTTGAATATTGTTTCATGTTCGAGTGATTTGATACTGCCATATCAAAATCTAGCATTACAAACAAGTAGGGATTTTGCTCTAGACCCCCCGCCCAAGTCAGGGTCTAGGGACCAACAAGGTACATAAACTACAGCAAGGATTATGCAGAATAAATCAAGCGTTGAAACAGATTACCTATCTTCTTTTAGGGCCGACAACTAATAATTATTTTTCAGAATCTATAGTCTGGGAGGATCTATCGGATGTAAACCCACCATGGTAACTGTGCTGTTTGGTCAGAGAGATCTGACCTGTCTGTATAATGTGGTTGTTGTGTCAGTGTGGTGTCCAGACGTGGGTATAGAATAGATTTTGACACATAGCCCATACTTTGATTGCAGAGCTGTGAGTTTTCTATCGACAACAAAGCAGAGTCTATTCGGTGGGTGACTTTACTCGAGTGTATCTGTGCAGTTCTTGTGACAGAGACCACCATTATTGCCCGCCAGCACGGAGAGGTGGGACCGCAAGTTTTCAGCACCAGAGCTACAAAAAGATGAGTGAGCCTCTGGTCTGCTGGACATTCACCAACTAGTGGTAGTGACTAATATCCCCGTAAAAATTCCCACCATTTTCTGGACATTGTGTAGTCAATATAGACAGGTGTGATGAGGCCACCCCAACAGCACAAACAGTAAATATCCTCCCAAAGAGATGACTACTCGAACTTTTTTTAATAAAACTAACTAGTCTAGTACTTAAATATGTACACTCCTGCATTTATTATGTAACATTCCATGCATATTTTTCATAAATTTTCAATCCTTCTTTTAAAACAAGTTCTGGTCAAAATAAAACTTGATCCAGAACCAATAAATGTAATATAATTATATCAAAAACTTTATACACGTGAGTTAGTTCAGTGTATTTTAACACTTGTTAATCTTATTAGTCTTCTTAAATGTCTGTGGGTGTATTTATAACTAACACACCACATTACACATCATTACCCTAGACACTTTACGTAGCCACATTCATTAAGAAAAAAAAAATTAAGTGTGAGGTCGTAGTGGTAGCAAGAAAGGCCTTCTGATAATTCTCAACTACATTTTATCTCAGGAGCCTTCACAGCTGGCCTCATACAAGTTACATGTAGTAATAACACCATCATACAATACCATCAACACCACTACAGTGACCATCACGCCTGGTGACGTCTTGTAGGGCAGCAACAAACTGTCTCCACTTTGTGGTCCTTGGCCGCTGACTGACAAAGCACTCAGTGACCATCACGCCTGGTGACGTCTTGTAGGACAGCAACAAACTGTCTCCACTTTGGTCCTTGGTAGCTGACTGACAAAGCACTCAGTGACCATCACGCCTGGTGGCATCTTATAGGGCAGCAACAAACTGTCTCCACTTTGCTCGGTCGACAGCTATCCTTCATGTGGTGCCCCAGCTCTGGTTCATGCCCAGCATCTCCGCCTCCTCAGTTGGCCGTCCTTGATTTCACTTTCCTTCTTTTGTGTCCATAGCATGTCAGTTCTGGTGATGGTGTCAGGTTCTCTTCTGATGATGACGTGGCTAACTGAATTCCAGCGTCTACCCGCTATGATGGTGCGCATGTCCTCTTGATGGCTCCGAGTTAGCAGTTCTTGGTTGGTGATGGTGTTCGGTAAGAAAATTCGAAGAATTTTCATTAGGCAGGTTGTGTGGAAAGTGGAGAGAGTTTATTGCTAACCTCAGTGACAGCACCACTCGTGATGGCCTCTAATTGCTTTGCCAGTCAATGGCTATGGATCCGGTGAAGGAAGATTTGATGTCTTATGTTACTGTATTGCATGTGTTGCACACGATGGGTTTTTAAAAACTGTTTTCGTATGTTTTTTTCTTTTCTAGTGGTTGTTGTTTGAGATGGCGTAATCATTTTTTCTCTTCTAATTACTTTTATTGATGTTGTTATTATTATATTGTTATGTTATCCCAGATTTCGTTTTAGATTTTATCTTTAGTGCTTTTCTATTATTTTATTGAAGTTACTGTAAACTAGGGAGGCCGATAGCACAGTGGTTAGTGCAATGGCTTCCTATAGCTAGATTCGATCCCCAGTTGAGGTGGATTTGATTTTTTAGACCGCTCCGGAGGTCGACCCAGCCTCATGAATTGGGTACCAGAGCAACTTTTGGAAGGTTAAGGTGGCCGGTGTGTGCGGATGGTCAAGAAAATATGAGCCTTACACCATACTCCCAATAATACTCAATGGGCGTGTAACGGGATCCTTTACCTTACTGTAAACTACTCCAGGCATATACGAGTATATCTACTGCTGTTGACTTTCTTGTACGCCATGTTTTTGAACTGTCTAGTATGACCTCTTTGTCATCCTTTGTCATCTCTCCTTTAAAGATTCTTTAATAACCTCTCCCCTTCGCAGTCTTTTGTAGGTAAAAACTTTGTAATCATAAGTTAGCAAATAATACAGTCTACAACCGAAAGGCAAGGGGAAACAACCGTTGTTTTATCTCTTGTATAGCCATAGATCGAAAAGTAAGTTGTCTATCTAAATGGTACTGTGTCCTATCTGAGATATAAATTTGTTACAATAATATTTACGCCGTATATTGTCACGTGAACGAGATTTGGTTAGTCTTGTGATTGCATTTCATTTAATACTTGCAGCGGTTGTCAAGTGTGTTCTTTTTTCCAAGTGCTTATAACTTTTTATTGTTATTATTGAACATAATCGACATCATCGCACTTCGGGCAAACCAATAGGTGCTTAATCTCCCTCAGCATATATCGAAGTGAATGAAAGCTAACTATTCCTGTTGCGCGCTCGTTCTATACACGATGGATGCATCCTCACATACGTCCATCTATTCTAGACTTACGTTTTGTGCTAAATTCCAGCAATTTTAGCTCTGTTTTCATCTATTGCAGTGTAGTTATCTAACAATCGATCATTAATTGTCCTCAGTATCTCTGCCTTATCTACATCCAATGCCCCACACTATATAAGCTCTTGAGGCTAGTCTACCAGTTCTCTCATTACCATGTTCCCCTGCATGACCAGGACAGTAGATCTACACCAGTTCCTGAAGATTCGAAGCTTCTGTGAATGTTTTCCATTCATGCCGTAGCCATCCATTTTGAACCTTCCGAAGCATGGACTGAGAGTGTACCACAATCCCATACATACATACATATATATATATCGTTCTATGTGGCTTTAAAAATGTGTTATAGCTTTACGAAGAATTCTTTACCTGGTGCAGCGCTACAGCTAGCCGCAAGCAGAAGAAAAAGCCACATAGTTGGCGTGGGTGGTCTCTCTACAAGAGGAAGATCAATATTTTAACATTTAAAAGATATAGATTATTTGCTGTTCACCTCTTGTTGAATTACTCAGTTAAAAATAACAAACAACCATAAATATAAACAAAACAACACAAGACAAGAAAAAAAAATGTTTTTATAATAAGAGATTAATTTATATAAGACGTTTGTTGACAACCATTTGGTCCTAAATTCAAAACTAATCTTCTTCCTCTTTTTCTTCTTCTTGTTCTTCGTACACACTCAGACGTCTGCTTGAATATTTTCAAAGATAACAGTAGTCAGCTTCAGGCTTATTGCATCTCCATGAAGTTTTTTTTTCTTCCGAAAATGGTACTGATGACGTCCATATGTACTTTCTCTGTTCCTCATATGTTGGGCGTCTTTGAAGCAGATGTTCAGCAGTCATTTTATCAGTGCCACATTTACACTCATCGATAGTTCCTATCTTTAGCTTGTTAAACTAATCTGACGATCTCAAATCTTTGTCACCAAGAATCTTTATCCTAAATTTGGATCGCTCACTCATACACATTTGTCTGATCGATTAATTCATCTAATAGTCTTCACAAATTTGTAATAACAACATATACTAATAATAATAAATTATACTAATAACAATAGGAATAAAAAATGTAGTAAAATTACCCACTTAATTTGTTCAATTAAACAAACAGCTCTGACCCTCTGCTATAAACATGCGCCCTAATATAACCGACGGATCCTGTGTCTAAGTTGAACGGTAAGCGTCACTTTAGAACCGAGGCAAAATTTTATATAAAAAGAAAAGTATCCAGATTTTTACCCACGTCCAACCAAAATTATATGTGGGCTGCTGGAAAATGACATTTTCATCCAGTTTTCTTTCATTACCTTCTAACGTAATGGCTAATGTTCCACGTTGCATATTACTGATCACTCTTGCTTAGACCTGTAATGCAAGCAGCAGCTTCATGCGCCATCACTGTATATATCTTTCAGAAAACAAAATCTAACGTCATCATTTATCTTTCAGCTTCCAATGAACATGGAGGCACCACTGTAAACGGGCCCCCCTTGAAGGAAGAATGCACACATCATTCACATTCTCTTGCAGCGGTAGTTTATGCAGTGATTTGTATAACGTGTTGAGGTTGCCAGCCTCACATTAGTCGCCTAGTCCAACACGCAGGTAACAGTAGTCCAATTCTTTCTTTGTTTCATCCAAGGGCCCCCCCCCCCCCCCTTTCCCTTTTGTTTTTTCCCAGGAACTACTCGGGGAACACAAGGAGTTTTGCCAGAAGTTTTTTTTTTAATCATCAGATCAGATCACCACGTAGGACCGAAGACGCAGCAATAGTGATGAATGCAGTCAGGGACCCATAGCTTGACTGCGTGCGTCAGGGTCAGCGAACCAGAGCTGACCAAGACCCTACTCCCCCTCCAAGTGATGGTCCTGGAAACAGGCTGCATCACTGCAGTCTGGCTGAGAGAGTAGGGATCAAAGAGGGAAGGCTAACCCGGTCCCAAATATGCCATGCTGAAACCGGGATGTGTCGGGCCGAAAGGCGCAAATATCGCAGCTTTGCTGTAAACGGCGACACAACGTAACAAACGTCCTTATCAGGACGAACACAAAAGAAGAAGGAGAAGATCAGTTACAATCTTCACATCAAAGGTCGGCTGCAATGGATCGCCAACATCTTCTGTTTGTTGCTCTGATGGTACACCCTAAGTAAACAAAGAAAGAAAACTCCTGATCCCTAAGGCTTATCGAAAGAGACGACTAATATGAGATTGCACATGGGGTTGGTAACCTCAAATTGGTACAGGGACCACAGCTGCACGAGCAAGTGAATGTTTTTATGTTAACTTCCTACAAGAGCAAGTGAATGTTTTGTAAACTTCCTACAAGAGCAAGTTAAAGTTTTGATGTAAACTTCCTCCAAGAACAAGTGAAAGTTTTGATGTTAACTTCCTACAAGAGCAAGTGAATGTTTTGATGTAAACTTCTTGCAAGTGGACCAAAGTAGGGGCCCCATGCTCTATTAGGATTGGAAAGCAAATCGAAAACATGATTATGAGGCAGAGAGACGCGTGTCCTTGTGGAGACGACATGTTCTCTGTGGTAAAGTGGTATGATATAAATATTTATAGGGGACTTAGTGTACTGACTGAGATCAGCTGTGAAGGTATCTGTATCTAATAGGTGTAGTGTTTTACAGATAACCTTTCTTTGCTACCACATTTAGACCTCAGTCAGAATTATTCTGGAATATTGTGATGACTACGTTGAATGTCTAGGGTTATGAAAATGATGAAGTGTAAGTCACAACAACAACAGACAGATAAACAATTTAATTTATTCCACAACACTTTAAAACACTGTGACACTCACATACATATAACACTCTACAAGACTATCTTAAATGAGTCCAGTGTTAAAGTTTCAAATATATATGTATTAATTCCTTTCAAATATTAGATATCCTGATTCAACAACAAAGTGAACCAGGAATCACAATCAAATGTAATCACAGGTTATATGCACACAATTATAAATAGAATCTTTGTATTGACATATATTATTATTATTATCATATGTGTGTAAGTTGTGAAGGATTACTATGAGGTAATACTGGTTTTGTTTTTCAAGCTACGTTGTTGTTTGTCATCATGACTTCAAGTGTTTGATTATCGTGGAAATAGTGTTGGGAAAAGTTCACAGTTCCTGTCATTTGAAACAATTTATTGTCCCTCTGTGTTTAATATAATGTCAATTTTAGAGGAGGGGCACATAATGTTGAGCTGCTCTGGCCACAGAAGCTTATCTTTCGTGATGGCGGCAGGAAAAGGTCTCCTCTGCTCGATTGCTTCACTGCGTTCTTGAGACACCTCACTGGTCGCTATCTGGACCAAGGAGTATGCTGTCAGCCTCTGGATTCAGCAAAACTCAGACCAGGTGCTGCTTCAATAACTTAGGACCACGGTCCGTGAAACAAGAAGGTTGTACCTCCTACTTCAGAACTAATTTATAATCTATTTCCACACTGAGCACAACACATAACAAACACTGAGTTCAGAGCGGTAGGCCAACTGCTAGCTTCATCTGAAACAATTTACACCAGTATTCTCCTCCCTAATGGTTACAACGCCTCTGCAATTCCAGCATTATTTCCTTCTATTCAATAAGATAGGTGTCACAGTACTGTTTGGCAATTCCATGCAGTTTTTACTTTTCTCCGACACGTTCTGTTCAGGTTGGAGCAATATCTAGGCTTTGCCTCATGTTTGCTACTGAACCACACACATATATACAGACACAAATTATCAATTCACATTCAATTTTCATCAAAAAAGATATCAAATATGTCAAGCTTACCACAATTCATGGAAATAATAAACAATTACGTTGACTGGCGATGAATATGGCACAATTTCGATCTGCCTATGTCCCAGGCTTTTATTTAGAAAAATATGAGCTGGATCTCAACGCACTGTTTCTTTAGTAAGTTTATTTGAAAATGTGGCACTGAACTGACGCTCCTAATTGACTATATCAGCGGGTCTAGCCAATAGGGCCATGTTTACACAAGCTTTTGAAAAAATGTACCCTTCCTACGTTTCCCCTAACAACCAAATTTAGTATTTGTAGTCCGACTAATCGTGTTTCGCCTTACATTTACTTCTATCCAATCAAATAGGATTTAACTTGTTGGCCTATTTCCCGTAAAATGGTGGTTTCAAAACATGCCACTGTGCGATTCTGATTTGGTGTTGTCTGACAACCTCACTATTTTCTTTTGGCTATAATTTGTTAATTCCTAGACTGTTTGCGTAACACTTAACATATTCTTTGTCAGCAAGTCCTAAGGCACCCAAATATATAAGTTTTAAGGGAGCTAAGTGGCTGCGTTCAAAATATGTATTTTCTTCTAGGATAGTCGTGCTGTTGCCACCTCCTCACTTCCAAACTTTAGGGTGTCTGCTGTACTGTCAGACTAATGTCAGGAGTTTAGACATAAAACAGTAGAATATCATGTTTCCTAATAAGCATTTTACAGGTTTTTAAACCTAACTCTCGTATGGGTAGTGTTTTTATCACTGTTTATTTGAAAAAAAGTTAGTGCTTCATGCCTTTCGCGTTGGGGGTGGCATTAATTGTATATCGCGAGACGCGTGTTAGTGTTGCCGGCGTTCCTGCTTTCAGCCCTCCCTCTCTCTATCCTAATTCCATCTGTCTTTTCATTACGCAGTGTATAAAATGAAATTAATGCTAGTATTAATCTAGGTCATTAATCAGCTTGCGTATCTCAAGGTTTTCTAAGAAATGCAGTACACGTTTTATTGTTTTGTGGAAACGCGTGTATGCTGCTATAGGCTTTACTATCACGTGGAAACGTTACAATTTGCAGACGAAGTAGAAAAAAAGGGGATTTTTGGTACGCCATTGTGACAGCACTGTGCTTTTACCATTTCTCTTTCCTTTTATTGAATTAATGCGTTAGGCTTTACATTTACCTGATAATTTATATATGTGGATTTAGAATGTTTCACGACAAATTCTCCCCACTTAAAACAGACGTTATATGTCAGTCTATAATTCTATATACACATAGAGAAATTTATTATTATTTCTGGGGCTTACGGTGATTCTCATCACACGGATGGCGGCTTAAAAAATCCGCTCCCAGATTTGTTTTTCCAGAAATATACTCTATGCTAAACTCAAATGGCTGCATAAGTAAGGACCATCTGAGTAACCTAGAATTTTCATGCCTAGCCTGCGCTAGAAACGACAAGGGTTTGTGATCCGTTTGCAACTTGAATGCCTTCCCATACAGATAAATATTGAATTTCTTTATCGCCCATATTACTGCAAGACATTCTTTTTCGCTAGTTGAGTAATTGGTTTCAGCTTTATTCAATTTTCTGCTAGCATATGCCACTGGGCTTAATTCCCCATCCAGTGCATCTGATTTCTGTAACAGGGTCGCACCTAACCCGATATTACTGGCATCCGTCCTTACAATGAATTCTTGACTTAAGTCAGGTAATTTCAAAATAGGTTTACTTGTAAGCTTTTCCTTCAATTCCTGGTAAGCCAATTCACATTGTGCTGTCCAGGTAATTCGATCTGGATGTCCTTTACGTGTCAAATCAGTTAACGGTGCACATATGGAATTAAAGTTTTTGATATACTTTTGGTAGAAACCACATAATGAGACAAAGGATCTCACGTCTTTCTTGGTTAGTGGTCTCGGGGCTTTCTTTAGTTTCTCTAAAATCTTGGGGTCAGGGGTCATGTTTCCCTGATGGACTGTGTGTCCCAAGAATTCTAATTCTTTACATCCAACACAACATTTTGTTGGTCGGGCTGTTAAATTCGCTTCTCTAAGTCGATTAAACAGCATGTTCAGAGAGTCAATGTGTTCCTCAAATGTTTCTGTTGCTATAAGGATATCATCCATGAAATTTGTGATGCATGGGTTATTCAGAGGGTCCAATAATTTTCTCATTATTCTAGAGAAGACACTAGGCGCATTCTTCAATCCAAATGGCAATCTGTTAAACTCATAGTGTCCCTCTGAGGTACTAAAAGCTAGGTATGGTCTAACCTCAGGCTTTACTGGAATCTGATAGTATCCTTTACTCAGATCCACTTTTGAGAAATATTTAGCTTTATTTAGCCTGGCAAACAACTGATTTGTATCCGGCAATGGATCCACCTGTCCTTCTGTAATAGCATTCAGTCTCCTGTAATCTATACAGAGTCTATGTTCTCCAGAGGGTTTCCTTAAGAGTACCACACTGGAACTATACGAAGATTCACTGTGTGAAATTATTCCCTCCTTCAACAAATAGTCTATCTCTTCCTTCAAAGCTTTCTCCTTAGCAAAAGGAATCGAATAGGGTTTCATACAGACAGGTGTGGGGTCTATCAGTTTCATATCATATTCCAATAAGTTTGTATGCCCCGGTCGGTCCGTTAACACCTCTGTATGATTATCTAGAACCTGTTGCACTCTCTTCTTCTGATCTTTCGTTAAATGTGTACTGATTTTCACCTGTGCCGCTGTCTCACAGGGGTGTAATGGATATTCAAATGATGAAAGTGGTTCCTTTTTCATCTCCATGGCAATGGACAAGGTCAACAAGTGTGTCTCTTCCTGATTTTCTCTTTCCAAGTATTTCTTTAGGAGATTCACATGATAGATTTTTTCTTTCCCCTTCTTATCTATCTTATAATTTGTTCTAGACACCTTCTCTAGAACTGTATATGGACCTTGCCATCCAATTTGTAACTTATTTTGACTACCGGGTAGAAGAAGCAGTACCTTCTCTCCCACAGCCAAATCTCTGTCTTTAGCTTTCCTGTTGTAATAGGCAGCATGTTTTTTCCTGGCTTGTTTCAAATTTTCATTAGCAAGTTTCCAGCCAGTTTTTAAACGAGTGGTCAGCTCATTCACATATTGGTATGAGGATGTAATATTTTCCTCTGCCTTTTCATCAGTCCACGTTCTTAACAACGCTTTGAGTGGACCTTTTATTGGCCTTCCAAATAATAATGTTGCCGGGGCCATACCGGTTGAACTATGGGGTACCTCCCGATAAGCAAAGAGGGCGGCGTGAAGGTACTGGTCCCATGTATCTGGTTTTTCGTGTGCCAACTTTCTCAGGATCGACATCAACGTTCCATTAAATCTTTCCACTTGGCCGTTCCCTTGGGGATGGTACACACTACAATGGAAGTGTTTGGCCTGGAAGATCCTGAAAACGTCTTCTGTTAGTTTCCCCTTGAACTGAGAGCCATTATCAGTCAAGATTTGATTGGGAAAGCCTAACATTGTGAAAATTGTGAGTAATGCCTCTGCCACATGCTTAGAGTCAATCGATGACAGGGCTACCGCCTCTCCCCACATAGAACAAGTGTCCACCAGAGTCAGAATGTAGCTGTTCCTTCTCTTAGTTCGAGTGAGAGGTCCCACAAGATCCACGGCAACTCTCTCAAAGGGTGTTCCCACTATGGGCATTTCCCCCAGAGTTGCTGGTGCAGTCCAATGCTTAGGTGCTACTCGTTGGCACTCTGGACAGGATTTTACATATCTTTTGATATCTTCAGTTATCCCTGGCCAGAAATAGTGACAAGCTATACGCTGTCCTGTTGCGCTGATCCCCATATGACCACTGAAGGGAATCGCATGCCCTAGTTCCAACACTTTAGTCCTATATGAAGTGGGAAGGACCAGCTGTCCGTGACCATTGGATTCAGATCCAGCCTTCCTATAAATCAGCTTGTTCTTCATATAAAATTCTCCCTTGCCTGGAGGTGTATGAGATTTGGGCAACTTCTTGAAACACGGCTTGAGTGTCTTGTCCTCCGCCTGTGCCTTCCTCATCTCATCTGGATGAGTATTTATTGGATTATCCTCCTCCTTTTTAGACTGTGATCTGGTCTGCACTGTTGCCAATATCACAGGTCTCTTGGGATTCCCCAAGAAGACATATCTACACCCCAATATCAGAGGGTAGATTGGCTCATTTATCACTGCTGCTTTTATGATTCCTTCCACATATCGCGTTTTCACCTTTATCCGGGCGACGGGAAGTGTCATGGTAGCTACATCCTTGGTTGCAGTTTGAATCTCCACTGTTTCTGTGGTGTATTGATCTGCCTGCACCAGGTGAGAACTCACAACGGAATCATAATCTAAACCTGTATCATATAAACACCTTATGGTGACACCATTACAGATTACATCTTCACACACTGGGGGGTGGTATGGTTCCTGTAGTTCCGCAGGTTTGACCTTTTTTCCCTTCTTTCCAGATGTCATAGCAGCACAATGAGGAGGTTTCCTTCTACAATGGTCAGTGTCATGATTGTTCATCTTACAATTTTTACACCACCTTTTCCCTTGGTTGAAAGATTTTCTTTCATCATATTTCCTTTCATCGAATTGTGGGGTTTTATTTTTATTGTCATACCGTGGCCTATCAAACTGGTGCTTACCTTTGTTCTGATCTCTAGGATCAAATTTATTAAAGTTCTGTGGTGCCTTAAAATTTTCTACCTGTTTCTTTTTATTACCTGATACCTCTGCCTGAGCTGCTTGATACCTTTCAGCGACATTTAGTAACTCACCCAGCCTCTCTGCACCTTGTTCCATGAGAAACTTTCTCAGGTCTGGAGCCATGGACTCTCTTAATTGTTCTATAAGGATCATTTCCTTAAGATCTTGGGTTTTCCCCAGAGAAGTCCATTTCTCCAAGTATGTCTCTAACCGTGCAGAGAACTGGTGATAGGTTTCACCTGACAGTAGTTTAGCATTCCTAATTTTTTTTTCTATAAAATTCAGCATTCTTTTCATATCTTAACAAAAGAGCCTGCTTTAGCATGTCATAATTTTCTTGATCACCTCTGCTCATTTTGGCAAAAACTTCATAAGCTGCCCCACGAAGCCCTTGAGATAACTTTAAGCTCCACCTTTCTCTCTCTAACCCATACGTGGTAGCTAATAGTTCATATCTATTTAGATAGCTCTCGATATCATCGTCTTTCTCAACAAAATGATCTAAATGAAAGTTCATAGCTGAGGTTGAGGCTCCCTGACTAGCAGTAGCATCAGAGGTAAAGGGACTGGCACCATTTTCAGGAGCATGGCCTTGAAACTCAAACTCCCTTAGTCGTAACTCATGTTCCCTTTGTAATCTCTTCTCCTCCTTTTCTGCTTCCCTCTCTGCAGCTAATCTCTTTTCTTCTCTTTCTGCAGCTAATCTCTTTTCTTCTCTTTCTGCCTTTTGTTCTTCTAATTAGAGCCTTTTAATCTCCCTATCTGCCTCCAATGCTTTAGCCTCTTTGTCAGGATCAATCTGCAGCATCTTAGCCTCAGCCTCTAATTGTAACTTCTTAATTTCCTTTTCAGCCTCTAACTTTCTTTCAGCCTCTTTTTCTAATCTTCTTTCTTCACGTTCAATATATTTGTCACATTCCGTAGTGACATAGACAATCATAACTTGCCCGTCCATTCCTAACTCTTTTGCAGCCTGCATAGCAGCAGATCGAAATTTTGCCAGGTCGGCCCTTTTCTAACAGGCAAATGTAAACAATATCTAACTAAACAATTCAATCTCTAACTAAATATCTAAGGACAACCACAGGCACTGAGAGCTCAACCTTATTTATTTTCACCCAAGGATACCTTTTAAATTTTTATTATTCCCAATATATATAATAGGAGAAAGTTCAATATCCTGGACGAGTCCCCAATATATGTGGTAAAGTGGTATGATATAAATATTTATAGGGGACTTAGTGTACTGGCTGAGATCAGCTGTGAAGGTATCTGTATCTAATAGGTGTAGTGTTTTACAGATAACCTTTCTTTGCTACCACATTTAGACCTCAGTCAGAATTATTCTGGAATATTGTGATGACTACGTTGAATGTCTAGGGTTATGAAAATGATGAAGTGTAAGTCACAACAACAACAGACAGATAAACAATTTAATTTATGACACTCACATACATATAACACTCTATAAGACTATCTTAAATGAGTCCAGTGTTAAAGTTTCAAATATATATGTATTAATTCCTTTCAAATATTAGATATCCTGATTCAACAACAAAGTGAACCAGGAATCACAATCAAATGTAATCACAGGTTATATGTACACAATTATAAATAGAATCTTTGTATTGACATATATTATTATTATTATCATATGTGTGTAAGTTGTGAAGGGGTACTATGAGGTAATACTGGTTTTGTTTTTCAAGCTACGTTGTTGTTTGTCATCATGACTTCAAGTGTTTGATTATCGTGGAAATAGTGTTGGGAAAAGTTCACAGTTCCTGTCATTTGAAACAATTTATTGTCCCTCTGTGTTTAATATAATGTCAATTTTAGAGGGGGGCACATAATGTTGAGCTGCTCTGGCCACAGAAGCTTATCTTCCCTGATGGCGGCAGGAAAAGGTCTCCTCTGCTCGATTGCTTCACTGCGTTCTTGAGACACCTCACTGGTCGCTATCTGGACCAAGGAGTATGCTGTCAGCCTCTGGATTCAGCAAAACTCAGACCAGGTGCTGCTTCAATAACTTAGGACCACGGTCCGTGAAACAAGAAGGTTGTACCTCCTACTTCATAACTAATTTATAATCTATTTCCACACTGAGCACAACACATAACAAACACTGAGTTCAGAGCGGTAGGCCAACTGCTAGCTTCATCTGAAACAATTTACAACAGTATTCTCCTCCCTAATGGTTACAACGCCTCTGCAATTCCAGCATTATTTCCTTCTATTCAATAAGATAGGTGTTACAGTACTGTTTGGCAATTCCATGCAGTTTTTACTTTTCTCCGACACGTTCTGTTCAGGTTGGAGCAATATCTAGGCTTTGCCTCATGTTTGCTACTGAACCACACACATATATACAGACACAAATTATCAATTCACATTCAATTTTCATCAAAAAAGATATCAAATATGTCAAGCTTACCACAATTCATGGAAATAATAAACAATTACGTTGACTGGCGATGAATATGGCACAATTTCGATCTGCCTATGTCCCAGGCTTTTATTTAGAAAAATATGAGCTGGATCTCAACGCACTGTTTCTTTAGTAAGTTTATTTGAAAATGTGGCACTGAACTGACGCTCCTAATTGACTATATCAGCGGGTCTAGCCAATAGGGCCATGTTTACACAAGCTTTTGAAAAAATGTACCCTTCCTACGTTTCCCCTAACAACCACATTTAGTATTTGTAGTCCGACTAATCGTGTTTCGCCTTACATTTACTTCTATCCAATCAAATAGGATTTAACGTGTTGGCCTATTTCCCGTAAAATGGTGGTTTCAAAACATGCCACTGTGCGATTCTGATTTGGTGTTGTCTGACAACCTCACTATTTTCTTTTGGCTATAATTTGTTAATTCCTAGACTGTTTGCGTAACACTTAACTTATTCTTTGTCAGCAAGTCCTAAGGCACCCAAATATATAAGTTTTAAGGGAGCTAAGTGGCTGCGTTCAAAATATGTATTTTCTTCTAGGATAGTCGTGCTGTTGCCACCTCCTCACTTCCAAACTTTAGGGTGTCTGCTGTACTGTCAGACTAATGTCAGGAGTTTAGACATAAAACAGTAGAATGTCATGTTTCCTAATAAGCATTTTACAGGTTTTTAAACCTAACTCTCGTATGGGTAGTGTTTTTTATCACTGTTTATTTGAAAAAAAGTTAGTGCTTCATGCCTTTCGCGTTGGGGGTGGCATTAATTGTATATCGCGAGACGCGTGTTAGTGTTGCCGGCGTTCCTGCTTTCAGCCCTCCCTCTCTCTATCCTAATTCCATCTGTCTTTTCATTACGCAGTGTATAAAATGAAATTAATGCTAGTATTAATCTAGGTCATTAATCAGCTTGCGTATCTCAAGGTTTTCTAAGAAATGCAGTACACGTTTTATTGTTTTGTGGAAACGCGTGTATGCTGCTATAGGCTTTACTATCACGTGGAAACGTTACAATTTGCAGACGAAGTAGAAAAAAAGGGGGATTTTTGGTACGCCATTGTGACAGCACTGTGCTTTTACCATTTCTCTTTCCTTTTATTGAATTAATGCGTTAGGCTTTACATTTACCTGATAATTTATATATGTGGATTTAGAATGTTTCACGACATTCTCCAAGACTGTCATCTCCAAGGGAGATGCAAACTGACAGCATGGACTGTACCACTCCATTTGAGGGAGCAATTTGTAGTGATGAGACAAGCCTGAGACAGATCCCCAGCTATATGAGAAGAATAGATGATGTTATATAAGAACAAACGACACAGTAGAAGGTGTTCGAGTGATACGGGAAAACCGGCAGGTAACAATCGACGAAGTGGCTGGAGAATTGAAGATCAGTTATGGCTCGGCGCACCACATCATTCATGACGTGCTGCAGTACCACAAAGTCTCCACTAGGTGGGTACCAAAACAACTCACCCTCGAACTGAAAGAACGTCGTGTTGATGTTTGTGAAACACTGTTACGACGTTATGAAGCTGAAGGAGATGGCTTTCTACACCGTATAGTCACTGGTGACGAATGCTGGGTCCACTACTTCCAGCCAGAGACTAAGCGAGCCAGCATGGAGTGGCGACATTCATCATCGCCGAAAGCAAAGAAGTTCCGTACAAAGCGGTCCGCTGGCAAATTGATGCTCATGCTCTTCTGGGACTGAAAAGGCCCAATCCTGGAACATTACATGCCCAGGGGACTCACTATCAACAGCGAATCATACTGTGATCTGCTTCAGAACCACTTGAAACCTGCAATTGGGTCAAAACGTCGCGGCTTGCTCACTTCTGGTGTGTTGTTACAGCACGATAACTCGCGGCTGCACACAGCTCGTGCGACAATAACGAAAATCACGAATCTGCGTTTAGATTGTCTTCCACATCCTGCATATTCACCGGACCTCGCGATTATCATGTGTTTTGACCCCTTAAGGAGGCACTCGGTGGCAAAAAGTTCAGTACCGACGAATGAGGTGAAAGAGGCTACGCAGTCAGAAGAGTTTTTTCTCGCGGAATCCAGGCATTAGTGAATCGCTGGCACACCTGCATTGAACTTGGTGGGGACTATGTTGAAAAGTGATTAAATGCTTTCATTCCTATTTGTGCATATTCTGTTAATAAAAAAATATTAAGGTTACTTTTTGACTCCTCGTATATATTGTTATACAGAATTGAGACATCATTGCACTCCGGGCTAACCCATAGGTGTTCAGTCTCCATCAGTACATGTCGAAAAGTGTGAATGCTAATGTTCCTGTAGCTCGCTGGTTGTAAACACGACAGATGCATCCCCTCATACGTCCATCTCTACTAGCCTTATGTTTGATGCCAAATTCCAAGTCTTAACCTTGATGATTTATCTATTGCAGTGTCATTCTCTAACAGGCGATCATTAATTGTTCTTGGTATATCTCCCTTATCCATATCTAGTGTCCCCACTATGGGTGCTCTTAATGCTAGTCTGTCAGCTCTTTCATTACCACATACCCCAGCATGACCAGGACAGTATACCCACACCAGCTCTTTGTAGACTGGAAGCTTCTATGAATGTTTTCCATTCATGCCGCAACCAACCACTTTGAACCTTCCGAAGCATGGACTGAGAGTCTGACACCTTGATGGCCTTTGTTAATGAACTTTCAGTTATCCACCTTAAGGCTGCAGTAACAGCCTCGACCTCCATTCTCATGCTGGAAGTTGTTATCTTGTAAGCCCCGCTATGTTCGGCGACGATTCTGCCCTGCATCCGAGCAGAGAAGCCCCAACCGGATGTCTCACCACGGATCACAGACTCATCTGTATACACAATGTCATTATTATCCCCGGAATGATCATGTATCAGTTGATTAATTTCCAATTCTGCTTTTCCATTCCACCAATTTCTACAGTCTCTGCCAAGGCTGATGATGACCTGCTGGTAGTTAATCCAGTTCTCATCTGATATACTCCACTCTTCCCCCTTGAATATACTGTCGACTGTGGCCACCTGCGACACACACATCATCATCATCCCGTCGTGATGGTGACCACATCACCTCTAGTGTACCGATGGTCAAGAAAATATTGGCGTAACACCATATTCCCAATATGCCTCAATGGGTGTGTAACAGGATCCTTAACCTTATATATATATATATATATATATATATATATATATATATATATATATATATATATATATATATATATATATATATATATATATATATATATATATATATATATATATATATATATATATATATATATATATATATATATATATATATATATATATACACATATATATATATATTATATATATATATATATATATATATATATATATATATATATATATATATATCATCTCATCTCAACCCATAACCCGTCATGGGTCGTAGGGGTGCCCTGGTGGAAGCATCAGCAGACAGGATCCTCCACTGCTCTCTATCCTCAGCAATGCGTACAAGTGTGGAGAAACCGTGTCCTGCCCATTCTTTGATGTTATCAGCCCAGGATTTTCTTTGCCTTCCTCTTCTCCGTTTACCTTCGACTGTTCCCTGGAGGATCGTTTTCGAAAGGGAGTGATGACGAGTTACATGCCCAAACCAGGCAAGCTTTCGACGTTTCACTATTGACAAAAGTGGTTCTTGGTGGCCTGCATAGGTGTTTATCTTCTCTCTAACATAGACATTTGTTTTGTGCTCTTTATAGCAAATGCGCAAAATTCTTCATAACATTTATGCTCGAAAACCTGAATCCTTCGCTCCGTATCTGCAGTGAGTGTCCAGCTCTCACACCCATACAAGAGAATAGATAATACAAGTGATTTGTATAATTTGATCTTCACAGGAAAACTGATGTTACTTTTCCAGATCACATTCAACCTTGTCATGGCAGCTGAGGCCATCTCAAGTCTTGTCTTGATTTCTTTATTTGATCTTCCATCACTACATATAGTGGACCCGAGATATTTAAAGGTGTTAACTTCTTCTAACGTTTGCCCATTTAACGTAATGGTGGTCGGAACATGTATATATATATATATATATTTGCCACTCCTTTTCTTGACACTGATAACAAGAGTTGCTAATAATATATTACACTGACAAACAACATTTTTCTTTCTTATATAAGAATAAGTGTTCTTAGGTCAGTTTCTTGTGCTGATTTCACATTTGAAATCCGTTTATCACGTCGGGTTCTTAAGATATTTGTGAATAAATATATTTTTGGGAAACCGTTATTTGCTCCGTTTCATTTTTACTATATAACTTTTTAAAAATTAATAAAATGCAAAATAATTCTACTTTTTATACTGCTAAAAGATGCATGACATATGTTACGTTATATTTCAAATAGTTACTGTATTTTGAAATAATTCTGAGTGAAATATGGCTTCTAGAAGTTGTAGAAATTCGGCTGTTACGTGTGCAGATATTTTACCGATCGTGTTCACCAGAAAAAATTTTCACCATTGCTAAAGAAAGCATATGAACTTTATTTCGATTCGAAAGTTGATGATGCAAATAAATCTTGGAAGCCAAATGCAGTTTGTTCGACTTGTGCAAATACATTGGCAGGTTGGTTACGAAAATCGCCGAAGCATAAGTCGATGCCTTTTGGAGTGCCAGTAATATGGCGTGAACTGACAAATCATGCTACTGATTGTTACTTCTGCTTGACAAATATCTATGGTTTCACTTTTAAAACTAGAAAGTCTGTGGTTTATCCAAATATTGAATCGGTTTCGAAACCAGTGCCTCATGATCCAATCACGTGTCCAATCCCAGTTCCACCAGAACAATATCCGTTGGACGTGAATGAAATATCAGAAAGTGATAGTTTACCTGCTTTAGAAACTAATTCTGACTCGGATTATGTACCGGTGAATGATGGTGTTCACTTAATTAACCATTCAGAACTTTCAGATCTAATACGTGATCTCGCTCTCACCAAAGGACAAGCGGAATTACTCGGTTCGCGACTCAAAGAATGGAATCTTTTAGCGCCCAATACTCCGGTATCTAAATTTCGTCATAGATACAGAGAACTTGTTCAATACTTTGAGATGGATGATGACATTTGCTATTGCAAAGATGTAAAAGGTCTAATGGTGCACCTCGGTCATGAGCACATAGTCAACGAATGGCGACTTTTCATCGACTCTTCCAAGACTAGTCTAAAAGCCGTGTTATTGCATAATGGAAATTTATTTTCATCAATTCCAGTCACCTACTCTGTTCATATGAAAGAAACTTATGACAATATGGCTATACTTTTGGCAAAAATAAAGTACAATGACTACCAATGGCGGATTTGTGGAGACCTAAAGGTCATTGCAATTCTCACGGGCATGCAGACTGGGTATACTAAATTTTGTTGCTTCCTATGTGAATAGGACAGCCGCAACAGACAGGAACATTATGCAAGAAAGGTGTGGCCTATCAGGGATTGTATGCAGCTCGGGCATAAAAATGTAATACACGAGCCATTAGTTAACAAAGACAGCATCATTTTACCACCGTTACATATAAAGTTGGGGCTCATGAAGAATTTCGTAAAAGCGTTAGATAAAACGAGCAAAGCTTTCACTTATCTTCGAGAAAAGTTTCCGCAAATTAGCGATGCAAAGATTAGCGATGCAAAGATAAAGGAAGGTATCTTTGTAGGACCTCAGATTAGGAAAGTTATTGCAGACAAACAATTCGAGAACTTGTTACATGGTAGTGAACTTCGCGCATGGATGGCATTCAAATCGATCGTCGATAACTTTCTGGGAAATCACAAATCTGTCGACTATGTGCATATTGTTAAGCAGTGCATAAATGCATACAGAATTATGGGCTGTAACATGTCCCTCAAAATCCATTTGCTCGATTCGCATCTTGACTTTTTCCCTGACAACCTTGGCGAAGTCAGCGATGAACATGGAGAACGATTCCATCAAGATATCGCCGTAATGGAGTCACGTTATCAAGGACGGTGGAGTGTGACCATGCTTGCCGATTATTGTTGGATGCTTCATCGCGATGTACCACATGCCATTCACCGACGAAAGTCGACTGCAAAGAAATTCAAGCCTACATAACTGTTATACTTCTTGTACAAATGATGTTGTAATACTGTATGCGTTGTTAAAAAACTTCAATTGCGTATTTCTAGAGATCCCGACCTGATAGAGAAAAACGGTTTGCAGATTTAAAAACAGCGCATTAAAATTGACCAGAAAAACATAGAAATGTTAGAGAAAGAAAAAAAATTTTTTTTTTGTTAGTCAGTGTTATTTATCAAAAGGCGCTTTGCTCTCTTTATATTTGTTCTAATACTCATAGTCCCCCCCTGGTTTGAGTATTGTTCGTTCTACACACTTACCTTGAACAAGCCGCTACAAAAACTATGAAAAAAATGTTGCCACGTCTGTCTTCCTAATCTTAACAATAACGAGATCAAGACAACACAACTAACAGTTTTACAAACTAAAACATACAGAACTCCAGACCTACAAATCTACACTTCTCTCACGCTCTAGGTTAAACTAGAGCAGGGTATCTTAACATGTGGTCCAAGGACCTATTGGTTGTCTATGAATGGATTCTAGGGATCCGTGTAAATAACCTCAAATTTAAAATGTAAAGTGTTTAAATATGCTTTTATGTAATTTGTTAATATGTCCATAGCTTTCATCTGACAATCAAAGGGGCCCATAACCTTCAACAGACAATCAAAGGGCCTATAGCTTCATCAAAGGGGCCCATAGCCTTCATCGAACAACCAAAGGGACCCATAGTCTTCATCTAAGGGGCCCATAGCCTTCATTAGAGAATCAAAGGGGCCCATAGCCTTCACTGAACAATCAAATGGGCCCATAGTCTTCATCAGACAACCAAAGGTGCCTATGGCCTTCATTAGACAATCAAATGGGCCCATAGCCTTCATTAGACAATCAAATGGGCCCATAGCCTTCATTAGACAATCAAATGGGTCCATAGCCTTCATTAGACAATCAAAGGTGCCTATGGCTTTCATTAGACAATCAAATGGGCCCATAGCCTTCATTAGACAATCAAATGGGTCCATAGTCTTCATCAGACAATCAAAGGTGCCTATGGCCTTCATTAGACAATCAAATGGGCCCATAGCCTTCATTAGACAATCAAATGGGTCCATAGTCTTCATCAGACAATCAAAGGTGCCTATGGCCTTCATCAGACAATCAAATGGGCCCATAGCCTTCGTTAGACAATCAAATGGGCCCATAGCCTTCATTAGACAATCAAATGGATCCATAGCCTTCATTAGACAATCAAAGGTGCCTATGGCCTTCATTAGACAATCAAATGGGCCCATAGCCTTCATTAGACAATCAAACGGGTCCATAGTCTTCATCAGACAATCAAAGGTGCCTATGGCCTTCATCAGACAATCAAAGGTGCCTATGGCCTTCATCAGACAATCAAAGGTGCCTATGGCCTTCATCAGACAATCAAATGGGTCCATAGCCTCTATCCGACAATCAAAGGGGTCCATGCCAAAACAAAAGGTTTAGAAACCCTGAACTGGAGATATCTATTGTTAAAGATAAGATTTCTCCACAAATTAACTAAAATAAATAAGTTTCATGATCGTTTCACACATCGTGACTTCAGCTGTTTTTGTTCACGATAGTTTATTTTTAGTTTTTTTTTAACGATACTTCCGTCAGCTGTCTCGCCCATACCGGTGACTGATTTCTTGACTTCATTATTCCCTTCATCAGCAGTTAAAAGAAAGAATCATATGAACATATTTGAAGCCCTTGAGCTGTGGATATATAGAAAAATGGAGCGCGTCTCACGGAAAGAGAAGAAAACAAATAAAGAGGTTCTATAAAACCAAGGAATGAAAATGAATATCAAAATGATACAGATAAAGTATTATAGTTTTATAAGAAGGCATACAACTTTAATGGAAGGACATTTTGATATAGGAAGATCGCGCTATAAGGTGGACGACATCATCAATAGAAAGAGAACTCGTTGCTATGACACCACCATCAAGGCAAAAGACAGAAAGAAGCTGGAGATGCACTTAGTCGACCTAAGATATGAAATTGGTGAATGATCTGATCCCGTCATATCTTCAGCTAAATTCACGAGCAAATGCTGCGCTCTCTGGTCTTCACCAGGTATCTTAGCTATTGGAGTTAAAGATCCATTCCCATCACACCTCTTGCCTTATTCACATTCCGGGACTTCATTTACTCTTATTTCCCAGCCACTTTGTAACGTCCACCCAGGACTTAATTTACCCTTGTTTTCTCACCTGTCTCATCACATTATTTCATGACTTAATTTTCCATTGTTTTCTCATCCGTCTCATCACGTTATTCCAGGACTTAATTTACCATTGTTTTCCCATTCCTCTCGTCACGTCATTCAAGGACAACATCTACTTGTGTTTTCCCAGACATCTTGTCACATCATTACATTTGCTTACTCTCCTAACTAGCTCCTTTGTCGTCGATCTTTTCCGATGTGATTCAGGGGTTCTAGACACCCCCTTTAAAAATGGGTGGCGAATTATCTTCAGAAATCACATTATATCGCTGACATTCATTTTTCTGTTAGTACTAGCAATAACCCGTCAAAAATGACGGAAGTAAATAAAGAAAACTATAATATATTTTTAAAATATTTTTTATTTCAATATAAAAGTTATTTGATAACAACATTTTTTGTGAATGTGCGTGGATTTGTTTCAACGAATGCTCCCTGATAAAAGTGTTTTTAACAAAAACATTCAAGTTTTCATGATTTGTTCCTCGGGTGAGGCCGACATAGAGCTGGTCCGAAAACAGGTTCAGGAAGGAAAACTCCTATGTGATCAAAAGATTGTCCTTGCGCCTTATTGATCGTCATTGCAAATGCTAAAATCACTCGGAATTGACGACGTCGCAATACTTTAAATTAAAATTTTGTCTTGAAGAAACAATCAAAAACTTACATTTTAAGGTATTTTTTAACAAAATGATGAGTTAAATCCGTTTCCGGAATGAAACTGGGTTCTACACCGACGGGAATTATGGATATTGATGATGATATTCAATGTACATGATCTAAATCCTGACAACAATATAGTTTTTTTTTTTTTAATAAGATAATAAGGCTGCTTCTAATAAGACTTCCAAATTCCCTTGGGGGGGGGGGGGGGGGGGGGAGGGGGGGGGGGGGGGGGAGGGGGAGAGAGAGAAGAGAGAGAGAAGAAAAGGATGCAGAGTGGCTTAGATGTATGGCATCCGCCTCTAGTTCTAAAAGTACCGGGTTCCCTCCCAGCACAGGGAACATAACTGATGAAAATATTTTTCAGAACCAGTGGTTCCTGATAATGTCATACTCCCCCCTGATCTCCTGAGTAGCGAGATCGGATGCCTAGCCTTCATGGATAAGGGCGAAAAAATAGCAGATCCCGTATGCAAGTTGTGCACATTAAAAATCCTTCAGCAGTTGGAAATCGTAAAGAATAGTCCTTAAGGTCGCTGCCCTGGCAAAATTTAAAAATTAGACATCTACCCACCACAAAAAATATTTATAGAAAGTGTGATTCCTGTATATACACATTGGGGTCCTCACCGGCGCTACGGAGTTCGCGCACATGTATTGAGATCCTTCTTGTGTGATCTGACGGAGGACTTCGCGCACATGTATTGAGATCCTTCTTGTTTGATCTATCGGAGGAGATTGGAGCATTGATGGAGTTGTCAGTGTGCAATGAAGATAGTCATTAAAAACCAAACCAAAACCAATTTTCTTTATTACTTTTTTTTATTGATCATAAAAACTCAAACATAAAACATGCACATAATTATGCTTACACAAATATATTTCTTCTTCTTTAAGTACCATAGGAGATCAGGTCTCTCCACAACTTCCTGTCTCAAGCACAATTTATCAATTCTGCTGTTGACTTCTTTCCATGCCACGATGTCAAACTGTCCAGTATTTGCTCTCTTTGTTTTCCCCTATCTCTTCTTCCTTCAATCTTACCTGTTGTTACGATATATTCCAGCTTACCTGTTGTTAGAATATATTCCAGCTTACTTCTACTCATAACATGCCCCCAAAAAGTGGATTGCTTCTTTCTAACTTGTGAAATAAGTTTTCTTTGCACATTGGCCTCTTTCAGGACATCATCATTACTCTTTTTAGCTGTCCATGGTATTTTTAACATTAAACGCTGTACATTTCCTTTTGTCCGCCCACGCCCCTGTGATTAAGCATGAGTAAATATATTTAAAATTTAATAAATATGAAAGTCATTTTCTTATTTATTTTGTTACATGTAATATAATATGGGAAATATATGTATAGAAACCCATATAATTCTTCAGAAGTTTCCAGACTTTATTCAGTATTATAATTTATTTTATATAACATAGATTTTAATAATAAATAAAATCATTTAAAATAATGTAATTATAAAGTTATCCGACAAAAACAAGCTCACACCTCATACTGAATTTGTATATTTTGTGAATGAAGCAAGTTTGTATGTAGGCTAGCTGTATTGTTTTATACCTTCTGGAAGTCTCATGATCATGAGACTATGATAGGAAACTCTTTACAGAGCGATACAACAGGAAGCAATCTGATCATCAGAAGAGGTCCCCCCGTCCGACAAGCGTTTCGGCCCTACATACTCCTTTACACTCTAAGGGGGGCGGGCCCACTTGGGTCATGACTCCCAAGCGTCTCAGCCTCCTGTTGTCTTGTATCGAAAATGAACCAATTTCACTTATGGTAGCAATTTTAATCCACAACTCCGCCAGCCGTGGAGGCAATTGTGAAAGTAACAAAGAGAAGACAAATTATTCCGTTCGCTCCGTAGCACATCACAACTACGGACACACACTGAGTCACCTGCGCGAAGCCGACGAGATTTGACACTGCGCGCTCGCCACTGAAATTCTTCCTGACACCCCTTATAGTATACATCGCCTGTCGCCTCTCAGCCACAGCCCTTTCACTAGTACGCCTAAAAACTCAGCATATTGTGGACTTAGAAAAATTCCTGGTGTTTTCTGTACCGCAGCGTTTATTGTCACGATTTCCATTGCCCATTGCGGTTGTTCCACAGCCAGCCTGATGCTTTTTCGGCAGTTTCACTAAGCCTCTTCAGTGCCCTTGTTCTCGACTGTCCCCTCAGCCCCAACAGTTTCAATAGATCATACACTGATGCAGCCACAAGCCCTCTTGCGCCCACTTCAACAGCCATGACCCTTGCAGTGAACCCATCGTGTCTCAGATCCGCGGCCAGATCACTATACTTGGCCGCTTTGAACGAATGTTGCTCGTCTAATCTGCATTCAAATGGCACGGTCAGTTCAATCAGTATGACCTGAAGCGTTGCTGAAGAATGAAGCACTATATCCGGCCGTCTCCGCGATTTTCTGATACTCTCTGGATATGCCCCTCGTCCAGGTAGGTCTACCGCAATCTCCCAGTCGTTTGCACAGTCAAGAAGAGATGGTAAACTGCTACCAGGTTTACTCGGCTTGGGGTGTGCTGACTTTCCTGCCCTCAGAAAGTATGTATTTGCGGTGCTCGGACTGGGTTTGCTATTCGCCTTCATCCTTGCCAGATCTATTGTCGCAGCAAGCTCATTTAGCACTTTGTTATGGCGCCAAGTGTATCGCCCTTGCCCTAATGCCACCTTACACGCTGAGAGCACGTGTTCGAGTGTCTGCCTTCCATTGCAAATGGGGCACTGCTCATCATCCGACTTTCCCCATTTCACAAGGTTGGTGGCCGACGGTAGCAGGTCATACATTGATCTAACAACGAAGCTGAGCCTAAGAGGTGCCATATGCCATATATCATTCCATGTCAAGGACCTCTGCAGGGCTCCTTCCCATGTAGTCCATTGGCCTTGTTGGACCTGCTGCACTGCTTTTTGCAACCTCTTATCATTCTGAGCTCCTCGTATCTCCTGAACTACCATGTCTCTGCGCTCCCTGCTTGATGCCTTGGACCACCAGCGGATGTCTCCATGACCAAATCCCCGTCTATTCGTTTGTGTGTATCCGATTACCTCCCTCAGTTTGAGTGGCTCTTGGGCAGCATCAACAGCTTCTTCCACTCTCCACTTCCTTCCCGTTTTCAGTGTGGGCTGAATGGACTTAACCACGTCATCAGCTGACTCGCGTAGCATCATTGCAAGCCTTGCCTTTCCAACTTTGTACTCTTCAACAACTGACTTGAAAGGAAGCAGAAGTTTTGACTTTTTGCAGTACAGTGCTACATCTGACAGACCTGGTGGTACCCCTAGCCACTTTCTCATGAACTTGTTGACCTTCTGCTCTATAGCTTCCACTGTACTTGTGCTTATTTCATATATAAGCAGTAGCCACAGCAACTTCGGTATCAACATGAACTGGAGGCACCACAGTTTGAACTTTCCCAGGAGTCTGCTTTGGTCTATGATCTGTAGACCTCTGTCTGTCATTTCTATTGTCTGTTGCACTGCCTTCGAGTCTTTTAATGAGGCATCGTACACCCTGCCAAGACTTTTAACAGGTTCCTCAATGACAGTAGGGATTCTTTGGTTGGAAACCATGAATATGTCCTCTGCTATCTTCCCTTTCCTGACTGATAGGCTTCTCGACTTCTTGGGTTTGAAGCTCATTCTGCACCAGCTGACTAGTTCATCCAGGCGTTCTAACATCCTCCGGGCCTGATGTTCATATTATGTCAGAATTGTTGTGTCATCCATGAATGCTTTGAGCGGTGGCATGTGACACATTCCACCGAGCTTTGGACCTATAGCCATTCCTTCAGCCGCATTGAGGATTACCTGCATAGCCATCACGAATAGTATCGGAGAGATGGTACACCCCATCGCAATTCCAACTTCAAGGCCAATCCACTTCGTTTTGTACTCTCTGGTTGAAAATCTGACAGCAAACCCTGCGAAATACAGCTTCAGCATTGCTGCAATCTCTTGTGGAACATGATACATTTCTAGGGCCTGCCACAACATCTGGTGTGGAACGGATCCATAAGCATTCGCTAGATCCAACCAGATTACATGGAGGTTTGTTCTGTCAGACTTTGCCTTTTGGATTGCTTCCCAGATCATTGTGGCATGCTCTAGACATCCTGGTGTACCTGGGATACCTCCTTTCTGAATGGTAGTGTCAATGTACCCATTTGCCAGGAGGTGTGTAGTGAGTCTTTTCGCCATCACTGAGAAGAATATCTTCCCTTCCACATTGAGTAGTGAGATTGGCCTGAACTGACTGATGTCTGTGGAATTTTGCTCCTTCGGGATGTAGACTCCGTTCGCCTTTCTCCATTCCTTGCTTACAAGCTGGGTTTTCCACGCATTCTTCAGTAAACGGAGCAGTCGTTTGAGCACTTCAGGGCATCTCTTATACACCAAATATGGAACACCATTAGGACCTGGAGCTGACTTGCACCGAGCTTTCTGGACAATGCTTTCTACCTCTTGCACCGTTGGGGGCTTAGTGTTAAATTCAGCTCCTGGCTTACTTGGCCATGTAAGGCCTGCCATGCTGCTGAGCGGCTCATCTCTGCGACCATCTGAATATGTCATTCTAAGGTGTTCTTCCATGTCTTCTTTCTTGATGTTTAGCGTACCCGACCGTGGCTGCTCAAACAGTTCTTTGGCAAACTTGAAGGGCTCCCTGAAGAATCTTTCCCTATCCCTTCGAGTCTTCCTTCTCTTCCTGCACAACCTTTCTGCTCTACAAAGGGCATTATGTTGGCCTTTCAGGTGCTCCCACACCTGTCGTAACCCTTTCTTCTCTGTGGCAACTGCGTTCTTGAAAAGTTTTCGGGCATGCTTCTTCTGTTTCCTGATTTCTTCTATTTTAATTTGTCTTCTACTTTTTCGTGGTGGGTTACTTTCACTTGCCTCCCTCACTCCGAACACTTTGCGACAGTGCAGATATATTATGTCGCCGAAGATTTCCAGCTTCTTCTCCAAAGTTATCTGCTTCAGGTTGTTGTGATAAACGAGCGCAAAGGCCTTATTGCTCCATCTTTTCCTACATTCTTCATACTGTATTTTCTCCGACATTTGCTCTCTCATCTCATATTTGCGATCCACATTTGCTATTTCATTGTTGTGATTACTCGCGACCGGTATCTAGAGAACCACATTTGTTCTTTCATCGGGGGAAATAAAGTCCTTTGATTGAGTCCACATGCCTGACATTATCATTTGAAGCCCACATTGTATCGTGATAAATCTGGTAAAAACACATATGGTCATCCTAATCAAACTGTAATTTCTGTGACACCACATTGGATGCCCAGATTGGCCAGGGGAAAACGTGGCCGCGGTTCAGACAAGCGTGGGTTGACCACATTGGACGCCCAGCTTGGGCAGGGTGACTTCCAGAAATATATAATACCGCATAATCTACTAGAGTGAGGCAGTCCAGGTTTTTACCTTGTGAGGAAGAGATCAAACCCAAAAACGCATAGCCTAATACACGTGTTTATTCAGAGTGGATGATAATTCAGTTCCGTGATTAATTGTGTTCTTAAAGGATTTTGCGAAGGGAAAAGAAGGTTAGTAGATCTTATACTTATTAATACATTTTCTTAATTTTGTTTATTTTAACCTCACAGCTAAAATGTGCGGAAGATAAAGTTTCAAATAATTCTTGGTATAACTGATTAATAAAATCAGAAGATTTTCATAGAAGATGATAGGATGATAGAAGGTAATTAATAGTTCATATTTCACCTTTATCATCATCACAGTCTCCCATATGCACACACTCTCATGCACAAGATATTTAACATCATTAGAATTGAACTCAGAGAGAGGGAGATGAATAATGAGCAGTAGTTTAAATGAAAGTCAACCAGTGATGTTAAATGTGAAAAACTTACGAAGACTTTTGTGTGTCTTCAGTTCATCAGAAGTCTGAGTCTACACGCAACGTGTCTGACGTCTAACCAGAAATAAGTTATCAAAAACGGACATTTGGCTAGCAGAATTCGCCATAGGACATCTTTCATTCCTCAATTTAAAAGGAATATTGTCTCACCCACAAGTCATAAGGTGGACGCAGCATTTTTTCGTCACCATATACTGCTTGCTCACAAGTTCAATACAGAGTTATCACAAGTTCAATACATCGTTATCACAAGTTCAATACAGAGTCATCATAAACTCTAATCACTCGAAAGATCATTATTATCTGAAGTCAAGCAAAAGAGCTCAAAAGAGGAATCGCATATTTATACCACGTGCAACACACTCTTAAGCGCATTTTATGAAGCAGACTCGAAAGTATATGAATCACGACTACATACGCAAGATTATGAGTCTACATATCACTAACATTTCGTGAAGATATCCAGTCTGACCAGTACCGTCGGGAGATTAGACCACAGACCTTTTGTTCATATGACAACTATTAACTGTTGATCCACACTACAGAGATATACTCAAACAGTGAAGGAATATACATAAATATCTCGTCAGCGTTCTCCGTACGACAACAGTATTCATCAGAACGTCCTCGACTTAGAGATACCCCATTCGACATAACGTATAACAACTTGGGACATTTTATGCATACATGTGAATCCTCATATCTAGGAGAAGCATTTAGAGACACATGGACTGTGTAGAGTACTCACCATTTTGGTAACACGTATCATATCACATCATCATTTCACTCTACACCAGTTCATCCTTAATTAACTATTACTTAATTAACTGTAATTTTATTATCTCATCTGTGTGTTTTGTGTGAATCGTCTTTCACCATCATCACGTTCTAACCATTACTAACCCTATATGTGTGGATATTTCATTAATAAACCCAACGATCAGTTGATCATTATCAAGAGTTTGTTAATGTATCACTCGTGCTGTCGGTGTTACATATTCACCTATAGGAACCTTTCTCTACTCAGATGAGGTTGGGGGCTTTTTTTTTACGGGATCTAAGGGCAGAAGCTAAGGTCGTGGGGAAACAGAACTCTTTCCATAATTTATTAGAAAACACTGTCTAGTGGAAAGCATTCGCATTCCTGTCTTCTTGTCCCTATCTCGAATAGGTCTTTTTTTCTTTCTTAACGAGCCAATTTCTAGAGACCTTATATCTAATATCTCATAGACTATTCCTGGCAAAAACTACTGTCGTAGTTGCCCCAGTGACTCACCACACGACAGTTGTTATCCAACTCTTTTGCCAAGGCTTCGTCCAGCTGTTCCAAAAGCCCTTTTGCACTGGCAGGTGGAAACTTGATTGCATCTCTCTTCCCGTCCAAGAAGTGTGTGAGATCATCATCAGGCAAATCAACTTGAATGTACTCAGCACTGTGGATTGACTCCTGGCTGCGTTCTTCTAACGTCTTATCCGTCGAGACAGAGCGCTGTTGATCTCCCCCAGATGACCTCCCACACCCAATGAGGCGCCTGTGGATTCATCATTCTCTTCCCCCCCCCCCCTTTTTCGGTGAATCCTGGGGGCATCTATCATTTTTGGGTCCTGTAGCAATTGAATACATCTTACGGGGTGCTAACCCGGTCAGCCGGTTTCTAGTCTGTCCCAGTGTCACCTGTCTTTCCAAAAGTCAATCGGTCTTTTCCCGATCGTCACTGGTTTGACCATGTAACTATGATAGGAAACTCTTTACAGAGCGATACAACAGTAAGCAGTCTGATCATCAGAAGAAGTCCCCCCGTCCGACAAGCGTTTCGGCCCTACATACTCCTGATCATATTATTAAGTAGGCTAGTTGTGATCTATGTTATGAATATAGCACTGTTAGGAGTTCATTTTTTTTAAATTGTTTCTTATTAATAAAAAATTTAGTGTGGCCCAGAAAAAAAAAAGTTTGAGAACCACTGGTCTTGGTTAATAAAATGAGAAATGGTGGGCCGTGTTCTTCGAGGTCATCATAATAAGTCGCCTATGTCGTTATGGTTAGGTTAATATTAGACAAACATAAAGGTATGTTTTCAGGCACTCGTAAGAAATAAAGAAGTAGAACACTTGGACAACGGAAAAACAACAGACGTGAGTGGCTTACCCAGGGTTCGAACCCCGTACCTTCCGTACGACAACTCCGCCTAGCTATCAAGCGAATCACACTGACCCCACGGCCAGCTAGGCATCCCCAAAAAAAGATGCTTTGCTGGCTATTTATCAGTACGAAACACACAAGATAACACCGGAAGTATACAGTGGGCAACTCAGCCCTTAAATGACGCAATCACTTCTGTTGTTCTCCTATTAACAGTATGTGTCAGTCCAAACAAGACAAAGACCTTGATACTGGGTTTCTTTATTGGGGTAGGGGGTGTCACGGATAACATCCGCCCCGGGTGCCAAGCACTTTAAGGACGCCTCTGGTGCCAAGTCTTGTGATAGCGCAACACCACCCCCCCTCCCACCCCCCTTTTTCCCCCTTTTCTTGCCACACGATATTGTAGCCTTACGAGACTCACTTTCACGTTGTTGAGTTGGATCACACTGTAATATCCGCAGGTGACGTTGTGTTGTGTACGCTTTTGCACACAGGCGTATGCCCGTGCGTCAAAGCACTTGTATTGAACGCCGCGACATTATTACGTAATTGGTAACTATTTGACGTATGTGTCGTCTGCTATTGTAGCCCAACGGCTAATTTTCTGGGCCTTTCACTTTTGTACGCTGACTGGTGAGGACGTACATTTTATGCTCCCAATTCGTGGAGACTTTTTATGCAAGCGATTTCATGTGGCCATGTTCGAGAGGCCGCCATCAAAGTATTTATTGCCATGATTGTTTACTGTCTTAACAGAGAAGTATAGTAACCAGTTTAATGGAGTATTTCGCAACAATATCGTCAGCAACTATTAATGCTGCAGAACTTGGGTCACGTCGTGTCCGAACGAACCTTTAGTCATAACCGCCAGAATTGCGATATATTCTGCTATTGCATGCCATGTTTTATGCTTCTACAACTGACAGACACTGGACGTCTGAATGCAACGTATTATTGATATTATTACATGCTTGGAACTATGGAGCCAAATAAATGTCTTTTCTGTGGACTGAATTTGAGCGGCATTGTGGTTGACTATTTTGAACTTACCAGTTTGTATGGCGTGCCAGTTGCACTGAATGACTCTATTTATTAAGCCTACGATATTCCCGTTTTTCCAGCACGATCTGCTTAATTCTATAGTCACCACCTCCACACAAATAATAACATAGAATTCTCTCGCAACACGTTGACCGTGACATTTATCACAAATATAATGCACTTATTTCTTTTTAAAATCTTATTTTATTTCATCGCATGTTTAGTTTTAGACATCATAACACCCATTTTTCAAAAAGGGCGACAGCCGACAATGTGGAAATCATTTTCTGTTGTTGTTTAAACTGTTTCGTTGTTTGATTCATGAAATTGTCTTTTTTTTTTCTTTTATTTGTTTATATATATATATAATCTTTTTTTCTGTTTGATTCTAATTTTAAGCAATAACTGAATATTACTTCTTTGGTAGTGAAGGTCATCTTGGAATAAAATATACTTTGGTAAGTTTAACAAAAACTAATGTACAACTCACAAGAAAGTCGGCCGTTGATATAGCTGTGTTTAGAACTAACAACTCGCTGACCTGGTTATTACAAAATGCCACTGATTTAATCGACACATCACCATCTGACGCCCGTACTTTCAAATGCAAAACACAGTCTATATTCGTAGTTCATTATTCCCTTGACTTTAAAACCCTTACTTAATTGAAGTTATTTCCACCATATTTTACATTGTTTTAGTTATTATATAAACTCAGATGTGCCAAAGCAGTGTGGTAAAGTGGGATATTATAAATATTTATAGGGGACTTAGTGTACTGACTGAGATCAGCTGTGAAGGTATCTGTATCTAATAAGTGTAGTGTATTACAGATGACCTTACTTGCTACCACATATTTATACCTCAGTCAGAATTATTCTGGAATATTGTGATGACTACGTTGAATGTCTAGGGTTTTGTAAATGATGAAGTGTAAGTCACAACAATAACAGACAGGTAAACAATTTAATTTATTCCACCACACTTGACAACAGTTTGACACTCACATACATATAACACTCTATGAGACTATCTTAAATGAGTCACTGGTAAATTTTCAAATATCAATATGTATTAAGTACTTTTCATTAATATATAGGTGTCCTGATTCAATTACAAAGTGAACCAGGAATCACAATCAATTTTAATTACAAGTTATATGTACATAATTTATCAATATGAATCTTGTAGTGACATATTTTATTAATATTATCTTATGTGTGTCAGTTGTGTAGTGGTACTATGAGGTAATACAGGTTTTGTTTTTTCAAGCTATGTTGTTATTTGTCATCATGACTTCAAGTGTTTGTTTCTGTTGGAACTAGTATTGGAGATGTTCTCAGTTCCGTTCATTAAAACAATTAATTTCCCCTCTTATTTTTACACAATGTCAGTTTAAGATGGGGTTACATAATGTTGAGCTCCGCTGGCCACATAGGCTTATCTTTCGTGATGGCGGCAGGAAAGGACTCCTCTGCTCGATAGCCTCCTTGTATTCTGGAGACACCTCACTGTTTGCTATATGGACCAAGGAGTATGCTGTCCGCCTCTGGATTCAGCAAAGCTCTGACCAGGTGCTGCTCAATAACTTTAGGACCACAGTCCCACAATTCATGGAAATAATACAGAATTACGTTGACTGGCACTGAATATAGCACAATTTCGATCTGCCGATGTCCCAGGCTTTTATTTAGAAAAATATGCACTGGCGCTCAACGCACTGGTTCTGTAGTAAGTTTATTTGCAAATGTGGTGTTGACCTGACGCCTCTAATTGACTATATTGGCAGGTCTAACCAATCATGCCATGTTTACACAGCTTTTCAAAAAAAGTACTCCTACTCACGTTTCCCCTAACAACAACCAAGTAGTATTTATAGTCCGACTAATCGTGTTTAGCCTTACATTTATTTTCCGCCAATCAAATAGGAGGTAACATGTCAGCATATTTCCGTACAATGGTGTGTTGAAAATCTGCCACTGAGCGATTCTGATTTGGGTGTTGTCTGACATCCCTCACTATTTCTTTTGGCTATAATTTGGTAATTCCTAGACTATTTGCCTAACGTTTAACATATTCTTTGTCAGCAAGTCCTAAGGAACCCAAAATATATAAATTTAATGGGGCTAAGGGGCTGCGTTCAAAATATGTATTTTCCAGGATAGTCGTGTAGTTTTTTTTTATTTTTTATGTTTAGAACCGCCACCTGTCCTGCTGTACTGTCAGACTAATGTCAGGATTTAAGACATAAAACAGTAGAATGTCAGGTTTCCTAATAAGCGTTTTGTAAGTTTTTAAAACCTAACTCTCTTGTGTGTAGGGTTTTTTATCACTGTCGATTTGAAAAAAAGCTACTGCTTGTGGCCTTACACGCGTGATGGTAGTAATTGTGTAGCGAGACGCGTGTTTAGTGTTGCATGCTTTCAGCCCCTCCCTTCTTTCTATCTTTAGTCCATCTGTCTTTCGTTTTAGGTAACGTAGTGTATAAAAAGACATGAATGGAATCTCAAATCTAGGTCATCTTGCGTATCTCAAGGTTTTTCTTAGAAATGGAGTACACATTTTATTGTGTTGGGGAAACGCGTGTATGCTTCAGAAGGCTTTTACTATCAACGTGAAACGTTACAATTTGCAGACGCAGGAGAAAATAAGGGGGATTTCCAGTACAGTCATTGTGACAGCACTGTTCTTTACCATTCTTCTTTCCTTTTATTGAAGTTATTTGTTAGGCTTTACATTTACGTTTTAATTTATATATGTGGATTAGAATTTCTCACGACAAGCAGGTTAAAACTTGAAAAATTAAAATGTACCGTACCAAGAAAGAAAGTTTGCATGCATAGTTTCAGCATATAGGATGTATGGAACATAGATATTTTGAGCGTCAGAATTGAAACGCGACAAATATAAAAAGGTTAGGTGATTTATTTAACATTAAAAGTACTTTATTCTTGGAATAAATTAACTAACACCTAGAAAAGTTAGCTGTCAAAAAATGCGAGGGAGAAATTAAGGCAAGGACACGCTATTATTTAGACAAACTAAATAAACATAGCTAACAGGTGAGAGTCCCAGAGGCGGCCCTAAAGTATTTGGATCCTACTTTTGGCACCCTCCCCCATAAAGAACGATACCTGCACGTATATTTTTAACAGTACGTAATATCACAATAGTGTCCGATGACACCCCCTTCCAGGCTATCACCCGGGGTGGACCGCCCCCTCGCACCCCCCTTAGTACGCCACTGGGTGAGACTAAACATTAATCTCAAGAAGACAGAAGTCAAAACACTCTATGTAAGAAATCATGTGCCCATAAAAGTAAGGGATCAAGAGCTGGAATACAAACACATTGACATACTCAGGAAGCACAGTAACACCAGATGGCGGAACGAGCATAGTAACACCAGATGGTGAAACGAGCATAGTAACACCAGATGGCGGAACGAGCATAGTAACACCAGATGGCGAAACTAGCATAGTAACACCGGATGGCTAAACGAGCATAGTAACACCAAATGGCGGAACGAGCATAGTAACACCAGATGGCGGAACAAGCATAGTAACACCAGATGGCGGAACGAGCATAGTAACAGCAGATGGCGGAACAAGCATAGTAACACCAGATGGCGGAACAAGCATAGTAACACCAGATGGCGGAACGAGCATAGTAACACCAGATGGCGGAACAAGCATAGTAACACCAGATGGCGAAACGAGCATAGTAACACCAGATGGCGAAACGAGCATAGTAACACCAGATGGTGAAACGAGCATAGTAACACCAGATGGCGGAACGAGCATAGTAACACCAGATGGTGGAACAAGCATAGTAACACCAGATGGCGGAACAAGCATAGCAATACTAGATGGCGGAACAAGCATAGTAACACCAGATGGCGAAACGAGAAAACATCGGTAATCGAATGAATAAAGCCAGAATTGCCTTCTCCAATCTAAACACCATCTGGAAATCTTATCATTATAGTACAAATATTAAATTTAAAATCTCCGAGAGCCGCATAGTTTCTGTACTTCTGTATGGCGCGGAGTGTTGGAGAGTAACAGAAAAAGAAATCTCCAAACTGTCCTCTTTCCACACAACCTGCCTAAGGAAAATTCTTCGAATATTCGGGCCGAATACCACCACGAACAAAAAACTGCTAACTCGGAACCATCAAGAGAACGTGCGCACCATCATAGCGGGCAGACGCTGGAATTTGGTTGGCCACATCCTCAGACGAGACCCTCAGAACTGTCATGCTATGGACTCCAGAATGAAAGCGAAAAGAAGGACGGCCAAAAGCTACTTGGCGGAGAACAGTGGAGGCGGAGATGCTAAGCATAAACCAGAGGTGGGGCACGACACGAAGGATGGCTGCCGGACCAAACAAAGTGGAGACAGTTTGTTGCTGCCATGCAAGACATCACCAGGCGTGATGATCACTGATTGCTTTGTCAGTCAGCGACCAAAGACCAAAGTGGAGACATTTTGTTGCTGCCATACAAGACACCACCAGGCGTGATGGCCACTGATTGCTTTTCAGTCACCGACCAAAGGCCAAAGAAGGCGCTATTATTTCAGTATCTGTAGCATTTATTAGTTGCAAAAAAGAAACACAGTTACAGTAGGCGGGTCAGCGTTAGGATTTAGGGTTAGGCTTAGAAATCGGGGAGAAAACTACCTGGAAACGCTAACCTTAACCCTGTTTCGACCTTTAGAAAATTATGGGCGAAAAAGATTGATGGTGCACGTTAATAAAAAAAAAAATCAACGTACGGTAATTAAAAAAAACAATAAAATTCTGAAACAACCTTCTAATACTCCGTCTGCGAATCATTATATAAGAAGTGGGAGATAATACGGAGATCATAAAAAACTAAGAGATAATTTATTGGAAAATTTTTCAACATGGCGTGAACAAATAAAAATAAATAAATATTAGACAAACATAAAGGTATGTTTTCAGGCACTCGTAAGAAATAAAGAAGTAGAACACTAGACAACAGAAACAAATAAAAATAGAATAGCCCAGCGGTTTTCAACCGCCCTGGGGTGCCATGATTGACGGTCAGGGGAGCCGTGGGTAGTGTAGCGGGAGGTTATTTAAAATTATTTATTATGTAAGAGTATGCCAGTAAAGAGTTCTGACCTTACAAGTAATACCCCAGTCTTAGAAATAAGCACTGGTGTATTGTTATCACAACAATAGTCAGACTGTGAAAACCCTGGCCCAGTTGGTAAGAAGTAGTACCAGGATTTAAGGTGTCTCCTCCCTGTGACTATCTTATGATTACTTATATTCTAGGGGATAAGTAAAATGTACATTCACTGAACCCACAAAATGGAAGAAGTGAATAAATCCTCAGGTACAGTTAAAACAGTTTAATAATTACACTAATATTCTATTACTGCTAGTTGGAACAGAGCATTGAAATATATAAATATATAGAAAATAAAGTCACACAATTACTATTATTGTCTGTTTAGACTTCAAGATCTTAAATAATAAAGTTACTGAAATCACTGTTATTAGTCCTTTGAATTTAAAGATAACTGTCATCAGTTGACTGAGTTTCTGTATGGTTAATTATTATTTTCAACTATTGGCTGTTTCACATGTATAGGTGGTCAGTGTCAAACAGGACACTTATCTTTCAACTTGACAATGCTGAAACTGAACTGTCCTTTGCTGATATCAGACTTGGTAGGCCCAACAGTAAGGATGCCAATTGACCAGTTGTAGTTCACTCTTTGGGGTCCTGCACTTTTGTGGGATTGCCTCTGATGAACGACACCGGCTTCTGATACTGGACAGTCTGGTTTGAGTTATTTCATGGAACCTGCAACATATCAGCCGTGGCTAGTATCTGGCTAGACTTGTAGCTGACTAGCACAGATGTCAGACCAGTCAGTCATCAGATGTCACCGTTATACAATCATAGTAAGTAAGAACATCATTTCAGGGATATAGCATTAATATTAACATTTCAATTAAGTGTAACTGACTAGCACATAAGTCAGACAAGTCAGTCATCAGGTGTCAAAGTTATACAGTCATAGCAAGTAACATCATTTCAATGATACAGAATTAATATTAACATATCCGTAATAAACATCATCTGGTTTACTCTGCTCCTATACATCCTTTTCTGATCTATAACTTGATCCTTCTAAATCATATCAAGTACAAATTCAAATACTGATGCTATCTTAGCAACTACCCAAAATTAATACATAAAATAAATAAAGTGAGTGACCACGTGATCAGGTTGCTTTCTACTGAAACTGGCTGTAGAACACTCCAGTTTACCAGCTGTAAATGGGTACAAAGTTGTGCGCTCGAACTAGGGAAGGCAAAGGCAGCGAGGAAGGGGACTAGTCACCTTAACCTCGTAAACTGGGATCTTCCACGAAGAAGTTTCTAACACTTCATTTCCCTATGACAATCTCTGCCATGGGACTGCCTTTATTTTCGTAAGCGATAAAGCAATATGATAAATATATCTTCATTAGGCTGTGGGGCTATTTGTGATTAATTTTTGTACAAGCAACAATCATCCACAATGCACATGTTTAGATCATATAAAAATACAATACATTATATCAATAACTATTATACAGGCATATTTTGTGAATTCTATATGAACCTGAAATAACAAATATTATACACGGTAGTTATCATAATTTCGCTTACCCTCAGACTTCAGATACTGGACTTAAAAATGTTTCTGGCGATCCGCTCACAATTCATGGGTAGTGGCGAAACTCTGCCTCCAGTCTGTCTCAAACCTCTTTCGTTGTGTATCTCTCCAGTTTACCGATACGCTATATATATACGCATAGCGCGGACGTATCGGAGAGTACCGACGTCACAGCTTAAACCTAAGCCTGAAAAATCCTTCCCGAACAGTGATTTCGGCCGATCTGTGCGTCGACTGAAATTTTGCCTTTCCCATTCTCGGCATATATAATATCCATATTGTTCCATCTTATCTAGTTTTATACAGTTGATAATTCTCTACCTTCCTATCCATGTAATTTCCCAAACTGTTATTTGTTGATTTTAAATTTTAGAACAGAAGTGGGTTTACATGCTTTTCCGCGTAACTGTGGGCAGCCGAAATACGCATATATCTCCGTAAATGAGAACTTCCTACCGTTCCTTCTTATATGCAGTTATACACAATCCTTCCCTGTACTGAAATGTAAAATCCTTTTCATACTGATTCCCGTCTGCTTTTATTTATCCTTGGCAATTTCCTCTGTCTGATACATATTTCGCTGATACGCCGCCATTTTGAAAGCGGTCAATCGATCGTTGACGGATTTATAAATCTACCTGAAAACGTTTGCAATGACTTGAAACCAATTTTGCGACATAGCTCCCCCATATTTTAAGCTGGATGATATCTAGCTTAACTATTGGGTACAAGACAATTGCAAATCGACCATTCCGAGGTTAGTTTTCCTTCCTTCTATCCTCCTCAAGCTCTGTGGGATGGCGACTTAGAAAATCTGCGCCCACATTCTGTTTTCCCGAAATATATTCAATAGTGAAGGAATATGGCTGAATCAATAATGACCATCTTAGTAAGCGAGTATTTGCATGACGTGATGAGGCCAAAAATGACAGGGGTTGATGATCGCACTGGACCACAAATGGTTTGCCATACAAATAGGGTTGAAACTTATTGATGGCCCACACCAATGCTAAACATTCCCTCTCTATAGTAGAGTAATTCTTTTCTGCCACGTTCAACTTGCGGCTGGCATAAGCAACAGGAAACAGTTCCTCATTCTGGGTCTGAGATTTTTGCAAAAGCGCGGCCCCAATTCCTACATTGCTTGCATCAGTCCGTACTATAAACTCTTGCGTCAGATCTGGTAACTTCAGAATAGGCCTACTAGTGAGTCTATGCTTCAATTCTGAATATGCATGCTCACACTCTGCCGTCCACTTTATTGTGTCAGGTTTTCCTTTCTTTGTCAGATCCGTCAAAGGTGCACATAAGGTGTTGAAGTCTTTGATGTACTTTTGATAGAATCCTCCTAAGGATACGAACGACCTCACATCCTTTTTTTGTCTGTGGTCTAGGTGCATTCCTTAACTTTTCTATATTTTTGGGATCAGGAGACATGTTTCCATGACAAATTGTATGTCCCAAAAATTCTAATTCCTGACATCCGATTACACACTTTGTTGGACGAGCAGTCAAACCTGTCTCTCTGAGTCTACCCAGTAACATTGATAGAGAATGTAGATGATCCTCAAATGTTTCCGTGGCTATGAGAATGTCATCCATAAAGTTGGTGATGTTAGAGTTGTTCAAGGGTTCCAGCAATTTCCTCATCATCCTTGAAAATACGCTTGGTGCGTTTTTTCAACCCGAATGGTAGTACATTAAATTCGTAGTGACCATCCGAAGTGCTAAAAGCCAGCATGTGTCGGATCTCGGGTTTGACAGGAATCTGGTAATATCCCTTACTTAAATCGACCTTAGAGAAATATTTCGCAGTACTTAGCGTCGAGAACAGCTGATTGGTATCTGGTAATGGATCAGCTTGGGTTTCAGTGATCGCATTCAATTTCCGGTAATCGATACAGAGTCTGTGTTCTCCACTTGGTTTTCTCAACAGTACAACACTTGAACTGTAAGGTGATTCTGACTTGGAAATGATTTGTTCTTGCAACAGATAATCAATTTCCTCCTTCAATGCCTGTGCCTTGGCATATGGTATAGGGTAGGTCTTCATGCAGATAGGTGTTGGATCGATGACCTTCATATCATATGTCAATAAGTTGGTGCATCCTGGTTTATCAGTTAACACATCTGCATGTGTTTTTAAAACCTCTTTAACTTGCTCCCTCTGTTCCTGAGTTAACTGAGTACTAATTTTGACTTGTTCATATGTCTCAGTCGGTCTTAATGGATACTCTATTGAGGTAAGTGGTTCATGCTTCATTTCGGTTGCGATGGCCAGAGTCATCATATGAGCTACCTCCGTTGATGTCCTGTCATAATATTTCTTTAACAGATTAAAATGGTACACCCTTTCTTTGCCCTTCTTGTCAATTTTGTAATTAGTCCTCGATATTTTCTCTAGCACGTTATATGGACCCTGCCAACCAATCTGCAGTTTGTTGTTACTGCTGGGCAATAGAAGAAGCACTTTTTCTCCAACAGCAAGTTCCCTATCCTTTGCTTTCTTGTTATAGTATTCAGTATGTTTCTTTCTGGCTCTGCGAAGATTGTCATTAGCCAATTTCCAGCCCATTTTCAGTCGAGTGGTCAACTCATTTACATACTGAATTGATGAGGTGACACTTTCCTCTGCCTTCTCATCTGTCCAAGTCCGCAGTAATGCTTCCAGTGGACCTTTTATAGGCCGACCAAACAACAATGTGGCCGGTGCCATTCCTGTGGAATTGTGTGGGACTTCCCGGTATGCGAATAATGCAGCGGGTAAGTATACATCCCATGTTTCAGGTTTTTCACTTGCCAGCTTCCTCAGAATAGAAATGAGCGTACCGTTGAACCGCTCGACTTGACCATTTCCTTGTGGGTGATAAGGAGAGCAATGATAATGTCTGGCTTGAAAAATCCTGAACACTTCTTGGGTTAGCTTTCCCTTGAACTGGGAACCATTGTACGTCAATATTTGATGTGGAAAGCCTAACCGGGTGAATATTGTCAACAATGCCTCTGCCACATGCTTAGAATCTATAGATGCCATGGCTACGGCCTCTCCCCACATAGAGCATGTATCAACTAGAGTTAAGATATAACTATTCCTTCTCTTAGTCCTAGTGAGGGGTCCAACAATATCCACTGCAACTCTCTCGAATGGAGTACCCATGATTGGCATTTCTCCTAGAGTTGCTGGTGCAGTCCCATGCTTGGGGGCTACACGTTGACACTCTGGACAAGATTTCACATATCGTTTGATATCTTTCGTGATCCCTGGCCAGTAATAGTGACACGCTATCCGTTGACTTGTGGCACCAATTCCCATGTGTCCACTAAATGGAATAGCATGTGCGAGCTCCATAACTTTCTCCCTGTATGACTTTGGTACTACCAGCTGTCCATGTCCTTGAGGTCCTGTACCAGCTTTTCTATACAGTAGTCCATTATTCATATACAAATCTCCTTTTTCTGGAGGGTTATGGGCCTTTGGCAATTTGCCAAAACAAGGCTTCAATGTGTCATCATCTGATTGAGCCTGTTTCATCTGCTCTGGCTGAGTACTGTTAGGGTTTTCCTTTTCGTTTTTGGTGCTCGACCTGGTCTGGACTGCTGCCAGGACAACAGGTTTTATTGGGTCACCCAAAAATACATACCTACACCCCAATATCAGCGGGTATATAGGGTCATCTATCAATGCGGCTGTTATCACTCCTTCCACGTAGCGAGATTTCACATTGATCCTAGCAATAGGAAGTGTCATGGTTGCTGTTCCCTTAGTTGCCCCTTGTATTTTCACGGTTTCTGTGGTAATTTGATCGGAGTGCACTAGGGTTGAACTCACAACTGAGTCGAAATCCAGGCCGGTATCATATAAGCACATGACTCGATTGCCGTTCACGGTTACGAGCTCACTCACAGGGGGATGACGGAGGCTATTCTGACTCCCTGTCAGTTCCATCATATCTGTCCTATTCCCTGTTGCTAAACATGCAGCGTGATGAGGGGTTTTCCTTCTACAATCTACAGTGTTGTGGTTGCTCATCTTACAAATTTTGCACCACTTATCTCCCTGTTTGTAGGGTTTCTTTTCCTGAGTCTGAGGGTTCTTGTCCTTATTATCACATCTTGGCTTATTTCTGTATGGATGATCCTTCTGGTCAAACTGGGTATTCTGCGGTGGTGGCTTATATCCTTCTACCTGCTTCCTTTTTGTTCCTACCAATTCAGCTTGAGCTGCTTGGTATCTCTCTGCACATTTCAAAATGTCTTCCAGCCTCTCTGCTCCTTGTTCCATAAGGAATTTTCTCATTTCTTGAGACATGGAATCTTTCACTTGCTCTAACATAACCATTTCTTTCAGATCCTCGTAGGTTTTCTGATACTTACCTAAACTACTCCATTTCAACAAATACGTTTCTAGCCTAGCTGAGAACTGGTTATATGTTTCTCCAGGTAGAGGTTTAGAAGTTCTAAATTTCTTCCTATATGCCTCAGAGTTCTTTTCATACCGGATCAGTAAGGCTTGCTTTAGTATTTCATAATTTTCCTGATCTTCTTTGGGGAGTTTCAGAAACACATCATATGCAATACCTCTCAATCCCTGGGATAACTTTAGACTCCATTTTTCCTTTTCCAGTCCATATGTAGAGGCTAGCCTTTCATACCTATCCAGGTACGACTCAATTGCGTCCTCCTTTTCAACAAATGGATCTAGGTGGAAGTTCATGGCCCCATTTGCTGTGTTCTGAAAAGAGCTATTCGCAGAATGAGGTGAGCTATTACCATGGGTGCTAGTCCCAGCCTGAAGTTCAAGTTCAAGCTGTCTCATTTTCAGCTCATGGTCTCTCTCTGCTTGTAACTTCCTTTCTTCTCTCTCAGCCTCTGCTTGTAGCCTCCTTTCTTCTCTCTCAGCTTCTAATTTCTTGGCTTCTCTCTCTGCTTCTACTTCTAATTTCTTGGCTTCTCTTTCTGCATCCAATTTCTTGGCTTCTCTTTCTGCTTCTAATTGCTTTGTTTCTCTCTCGGTGTACTTTTCACATTCCGTCGTGACATACCGGATCAGAGCGTCACCATCCATGCCAAGCTCTTTTCCCACCTGTAGTGTAGCAGACCTAAATTTGACCAAGTCAGCCATGATGTATCTGTAGTCTAGTAGGGCAAGTGATCTTACTCAAACTAATTTACTACAATATAATTAACTTAGTTAAAATTAAAGTTAATTAAACTGACTTCACCATATATGAAACAGCTTTCTTTATCTGTACTCAATGGTACTCCTAAAAATATAATTATTTCCTACTATGTTACTCTTTCCAAAAAATTTTACAAAACAAAATTTTCTACACAGCAGAAATAGAAAGTTGGCTCAGGAATAAAGATATATCCCGCAGACGAGCCCCCACTGTAGCGGGAGGTTATTTAAAATTATTTATTATGTAAGAGTATGCCAGTAAAGAGTTCTGACCTTACAAGTAATACCCCAGTCTTAGAAATAAGCACTGGTGTATTGTTATCACAACAATAGTCAGACTGTGAAAACCCTGGTCCAGTTGGTAAGAAGTAGTACCAGGATTTAAGGTGTCTCCTCCCTGTGACTATCTTATGATTACTTATATTCTAGGGGATAAGTAAAATGTACATTCACTGAACCCACAAAATGGAAGAAGTGAATAAATCCTCAGGTACAGTTAAAACAGTTTAATAATTACACTAATATTCTATTACTGCTAGTTGGAACAGAACATTGAAATATATAAATATATAGAAAATAAAGTCACACAATTACTATTATTGTCTGTTTAGACTTCAAGATCTTAAATAATAAAGTTACTGAAATCACTGTTATTAGTCCTTTGAATTTAAAGATAACTGTCATCAGTTGACTGAGTTTCTGTATGGTTAATTATTATTTTCAACTATTGGCTGTTTCACATGTATAGGTGGTCAGTGTCAAACAGGACACTTATCTTTCAACTTGACAATGCTGAAACTGAACTGTCCTTTGCTGATATCAGACTTGGTAGGCCCAACAGTAGGGATGCCAATTGACCAGTTGTAGTTCACTCTTTGGGGTCCTGCACTTTTGTGGGATTGCTTCTGATGAACGACACCGGCTTCTGATACTGGACAGTCTGGTTTGAGTTATTTCATGGAACCTGCAACATATCAGCCTTGGCTAGTATCTGGCTAGACTTGTAGCTGACTAGCACAGATGTCAGACCAGTCAGTCATCAGATGTCACCGTTATACAATCATAGTAAGTAAGGACATCATTTCAGGGATATAGCATTAATATTAACATTTCAATTAAGTGTAACTGACTAGCACATAAGTCAGACAAGTCAGTCATCAGGTGTCAAAGTTATACAGTCATAGCAAGTAACATCATTTCAATGATACAGAATTAATATTAACATATCCGTAATAAACATCATCTGGTTTACTCTGCTCCTATACATCCTTTTCTGATCTATAACTTGATCCTTCTAAATCATATCAAGTACAAATTCAAATACTGATGCTATCTTAGCAACTACCCAAAATTAATACATAAAATAAATAAAGTGAGTGACCACGTGATCAGGTTGCTTTCTACTGAAACTGGCTGTAGAACACTCCAGTTTACCAGCTGTAAATGGGTACAAAGTTGTGCGCTCGAACTAGGGAAGGCAAAGGCAGCGAGGAAGGGGACTAGTCACCTTAACCTCGTAAACTGGGATCTTCCACGAAGAAGTTTCTAACACTTCATTTCCCTATGACAATCTCTGCCATGGGACTGCCTTTATCTTCGTAAGCGATAAAGCAATATGATAAATATATCTTCATTAGGCTGTGGGGCTATTTGTGATTAATTTTTGTACAAGCAACAATCATCCACAATGCACATGTTTAGATCATATAAAAATACAATACATTATATCAATAACTATTATACAGGCATATTTTGTGAATTCTATATGAACCTGAAATAACAAATATTATACACGGTAGTTATCATAATTTCGCTTACCCTCAGACTTCAGATACTGGACTTAAAAATGTTTCTGGCGATCCGCTCACAATTCATGGGTAGTGGCGAAACTCTGCCTCCAGTCTGTCTCAAACCTCTTTCGTTGTGTATCTCTCCAGTTTACCGATACGCTATATATATACGCATAGCGCGGACGTATCGGAGAGTACCGACGTCACAGCTTAAACCTAAGCCTGAAAAATCCTTCCCGAACAGTGATTTCGGCCGATCTGTGCGTCGACTGAAATTTTGCCTTTCCCATTCTCGGCATATATAATATCCATATTGTTCCATCTTATCTAGTTTTATACAGTTGATAATTCTCTACCTTCCTATCCATGTAATTTCCCAAACTGTTATTTGTTGATTTTAAATTTTAGAACAGAAGTGGGTTTACATGCTTTTCCGCGTAACTGTGGGCAGCCGAAATACGCATATATCTCCGTAAATGAGAACTTCCTACCGTTCCTTCTTATATGCAGTTATACACAATCCTTCCCTGTACTGAAATGTAAAATCCTTTTCATACTGATTCCCGTCTGCTTTTATTTATCCTTGGCGATTTCCTCTGTCTGATACACATTTCGCTGATACGCCGCCATTTTGAAAGCGGTCAATCGATCGTTGACGGATTTATAAATCTACCTGAAAACGTTTGCAATGACTTGAAACCAATTTTGCGACAGGTGGGCGTGGATTTTTTTCGTATTTAGCTGTTAAGAATACACAGAGCTGTGGGAAATTTCATTTTTGGTGTTTGTCAACCTGCGTGACGCCGGAGAAATTTCACTTTTGATGTTGGGCAGCATTTGAAGTCCCGCTTTCCAAACTCGCCTATCAACTTTCCGCGCATTCTCCTCGCGCGACCATAGTAGGTAACACGGTGATTTTCTGTTTTCAAACGTTTTTGATTGTGTTGTGAGTTTGATATAAACTATATAAAGATTTTGGTTTCACGTGCACTCTTGTGAACAATGAAGAGCGTCCACAGTGTGTTTTAAAGTACTCTCTGTCGAATGTTTGCTGCCTAGCAAATTGAAGCGCCAGTTAGAAAGTGTTCATAAGAATGACGTGGGCAAACCAAGAGAATATTTCTCTAGAAAGCTGACTCAAATGAAAGAACAAAAATCAGCATTTTCTAAGCAGGCGACAATCTCGAGTAAAGCTCTTCTAGCGTCCTACAAGGTAGCATACCGGGTAGCAAAATGTAAGAAACCCCATACGATTGAAGAACTCGTTTTACCGTGTGCTATTGATATGGTGTCCATTATGGTTAGAGAGTCCGTGGGAAAACAGCTTTTGCCCATTCCTTTGTCGTACAGAACAATCAGCCGTCGAATTCAAGATTTAGGAGAGGATCTTAATGAACAGATTATAGAAAAAAATGAAGGGAAGGACTTTGCGTTGCAGCTTGATGAGGCCATTGATAGCAATAGAGATGATCATTCAATCTGTTATGTGCGGTTTGTTGATGAAAAAAAAACGAAATAGTGGAAGATCTTCTTTTTTGTAAGGACATAAAGGCAGGTACGACAGGCAAAGATTTATTTGAAATTGTGGACAACTTTATGGCGGAAAATAAAATAGACTGGGGTCATTGTGTTGGTGTGTGTACTGATGGTGCTCGTTCAATGTCGGGCTGTTACAGTGGCCTACAAGCCCTCATCCGCGGCAAACCTCCTAATGCTGTTTGGATCCATTGTATTATCCATAGGGAAGCAATTGCTTCACCGCATTTGAGTGTTGATTTGAATAAAGTCCTGCAAACTGTCATAAACGTGGTGAACTTTATTAAAACTCGACCTCATAGAGCCAGATTTTTCAGTAAAATGTGTCACGATATGGGAGCTGAGCATACGTCTCTCTTATTTTATAGCAGCACTCGATGGCTTTCCATAGGAAATGTATTATCGCGCATTTTTGAACTTAGGCGGGAACTCTATTCTTATCTTGAAGAAGAAAACCATGTCAGTGCTAAGTGCTTTCTGGACACTGACTTCCTGTTAAAAGTTGCATACCTCTGTGATCTTTTTGAAAAGTTGAACTCGTTGAATAAGTCTCTGCAAGGAAGTGAAACTCATTTGATTCAGCTTATTGACAACGTTTCGGCCTTCAAAAAGACGCTTCTTCTTTGGAATAGAAAAATCATTGAAGGAGGAGAAATGGACTACTTCCCAGGTTTGCAGCAGTTTATTACAGACAATGAAATAGATTTTAGTGCAGATATTGTTTCTATAATTCAAGGACACTTATCTCAACTCAGTGTTCATTTTGAAAAATACTTTCCTGAAAACTGTGATAGGTTTCAGTGGGTTCAAAATCCCTTCAGTAGTGATGCTCCTTCGGTCTTCAGTACTGCAGAAAAGGAAGAACTGATAGAACTTTGTTAAGTCATATTCGAAGTTACAGTTAGGTGTTAAGGATTTTGGTGTACGGGGCTGGAGTTTGTTAGTAAGTAGGTTAAGGTCATGAGATACATGACGTGTATATACATGTGTGTGGGTAGAGAAAGGAGTAACTCTGTTTAGAGTGTATTATTATTGAAGTATGCAAGCTTGGAATGTTACATTTAAAAGTTCACTGTTAGAAGCACGTAGAGTATGGTTGAAGATTACTCAGGGGCGTTCATGTGTGAATTGAGGTTTACAGGACATGAGAAAAGCGTGCGAGAAGTGAATGGAGTTAGCATACTTGTCAGAGAAGAATACTGAGTTGTTAAAGGGGAGTCTGTGGCCATCCGTCGTGGGAGACGGTCGGTGTTTTCTAGAGTATGTGAATAGTGTCTGTGATTTTCATTATATTATATTGGATGTGACGCGATGATGTTTCGCGTAAGGTGTATTTACAAGGCCTTTATATATTATTATTTATAAGCGCGTTGTGGGTGGAAGAGATTGGGGCCTTACCACGTACTTCCTACAGAACGTAATGGGATCACAACAACAAGATAAGAACCGATATGTAGAGAACTCTCTGTCCCCTGGGGAAGAATCTACTGTACAAATTAACAGGGAAGAGGCAACTCCTCTAATGAGTAAGGAAGTACATAATGACGAGTGTTCCTTAAATTCTGTTGAAAGGGAGCATTCTGAGAAAGACCACCTAAAAACTAGTAGGAGAAGCCTAAAAATAGGAACATGGAATGTTAGAACTCTAAACGGAGAAGGAAAGCTGGACAATCTTATATTAGAGGCAACCGACATGAAACTCGATATACTGGGAGTTGCAGAGGCAAGACTTTTGGATAAAGGCTACATAACAAGAGACCAGTACACGCTTATACACTCAGGAGGAGAAAAACATGAAAGAGGGGTAGGAATGTTGATAAAGAAGGAGTTAGAAAAATACGTATGTGGATACTGGACACACAATGACAGAATGATGTTACTAAAGATGAGAGCAAAGCCATTCGACATATCAATCTTACAAACTTATGCACCAACTAAAGATCACAGCGAGGAAGAAATAGAAGAATACTATGAAGAGCTACAACACACACTTAAACCAGTCAAATCTACAGATGTGTTGATAGTAATGGGTGATATGAATGCAAAAGTAGGAAAAGGAAAATACAAGAAAATAGTAGGACAGTATGGATTAGGGACAAGAAATGATAGAGGAGACAGACTTATCCAGTTCTGTGAAGAAAACCAGCTGGTCATATGTAACACCTTTTTTGAACACCACCCAAGGAAATTATACACATGGAAAAGCCCAGGAGATGTAACACGTAATCAAATCGACTATATCATGATAAAACATAGATTTAAGAACAGTGTCACAAGTGCAAAGACACATCCTGGCGCCGACATAAATTCAGATCACAATCCAGTTGTCATCAAAGTAAATATAAAGCTGAAAAGAGCAGGAAACAGAAGACAGGAGGAACCCCAGATATAAATATCAGCGCTGAAACAACCCGATATAAAACAGAAATATTTAATCGACGTCAAAAATAAATACCAACAGTTATTGACAGAAAGCATGGAGCAGTATAGAAGAGAAAACCCAGAAGAAAAAGCAACCGCAAAATGGGAATGCTTAAAAACAAGCATACAATCAGCAAATGCAAATTTACCTAAAAAGGAGTCTAAGAAAAATCAAATTTGGATGACAGATGACATCTTAAATAAAATGACCGAAAGAAAGAAAGCAAAAAACACTCCAGAATATAAAACAATAGACAATGACATACGTACTATGTGTAGACAAGCAAAAGAACGGTGGATAGAAACAAAATGCAAGGAAATAGAAGACTTGGAAGCAAAGCACATGATAAGAGATATGCATGTAGAAATAAAGAAATTATCAAATAGGTCGCAGTTTGCCCAAAGAGGAGGATGTATCAAGACCAAAAATGGTGTAATCTTACTTGATGAGATAGACATATCAAACAGATGGGCAGAATACGTAAAAGAACTATTCGAGGACAACAGAGGTAAAAAACCATCACCAGATTCTAATGAAGGCCCAAACATTCTCAGATCAAAAGTAGAGAATGCCATTCATATGATACAAAAAGGAAAATCAGCAGGCATGGATAACATAAAAATTGAAATGATAGAAGCTCTGGAGAGCTTTGGTATAGATACAATCACAGAAATATGCAATGATATATACAATACAGGATATTTACCACACGACATGAAGACATCAGTTTTTATAACATTGCCCAAAAAACCAAATGCAACAGAATGTTCAGACTTCAGAACAATCAGCCTGATGAGTCATGCAATTAAGATACTGCTCAAAATCATACAGGAAAGAATAAAAAGTAAAGTAGACAGCGAAATCCAAGAAGAACAGTTTGGTTTTAGACGGAACAGTGGAACAAGAGAGGCAATATTTTGCCTAAGAAGATTAGCAGAAAAATATACAGAGGTCCAAAAACGTATGTAAATGTGCTTCATTGACTATAAGAAGGCTTTTGACAGAATCCATCATGAGAAAATAATTGAATGCCTCAAAGACATAGGTATTGATGGAAAAGATATAAGAATACTCAGTAACCTTTATTGGGAGCAAACTGCCACAGTAAGATCGGGAAGGAATTATTCACCATACATGGACATAAAAAGAGGTGTCAGACAAGGTTGTGTGCTGTCCCCCTGCCTATTTAATTTATACACCGAAAAAATTTTCAAACAGATACAGGAAATACCAGGACTGAACATCAGTGGAAGATCAATAAACAACCTTAGATATGCAGATGATACCGTGTTGTTAGCTGAAAGCGAACAGGAGTTACAAGAACTAGTGAAGCAAGTGAACAGTATAAGTCATGAATATGGACTCGACATTAATATTGAGAAAACTAAAACTATGATAATTAGCAAAACAGACGATAAACCCACATTAAAGATAAGCATAAATGGGAAAATCCTGGAACAAGTCAAGAGCTACGTATATCTTGGTGATATAATAACAGAAGATGGCAGATGTGAAACAGAAATCAAGAAGAGAATAGGAATGGCCAAAGCTACATTCAACAACATGAAACATATACTGACATCCAAACAGTTATCTCATAAATTAAAACTGAGAATCATAAAGTGTTATCACGGCTGTTTGTGCCCTATACCAGAGCGCTCTTTTAGTTTCGGTGACCGGAATTCTGACACCGGGTATAAAATTTTCGTGTGCACCGTAAAAGACTATTTAAGTTTTTGGCGGGGAAAATCAGCTGTTGTGTGTGTAAAATCTGTAAAATATAAATCATTACACACTCGTTCTGGATAAACACAGCGCTAAAATTCTTTTGTGTACTATAACTTTGTTCTCTGCTCTATTTTTGATTGCATTTTTATTTGTTTGAAATTAGTTTTGACGGAGTTACAGACTTTTGAAAACAGCGTCATCATTTGAGGAAATTCATAAAATAAGTAATCTTTTTATTAATTTAATATCTAAAAATCGGCCCATTCGTTTGAGTGTATAATTATAAAGACTTCTCGAAGGGAAGCTAAAGATTATTTCCACATACTATTTTTTTTTTGGTTTCATATCTTGAGAATGTGTGGTAGTCAATTTTGTGAGTTTGGCATTACAAGAACAAGCATATTGTCACCAGATTTTATAGCATTTAAATTACTGTAAACGCATTCCTGATACTCACAAATCTTAAATAAGGTTGTACAAAAATAACTTTTTGTAAAGCACCATCTGTTTTTTGCATTTTCATTAATTTATAATGATATTTAGCTACGTATATAAGCGTCAGAAAACATGTAAATCTATAGATAGATTACTTCCACATACTTTGTTCTATCTTTCAAGTCTTGTTAATCTTGTATTTATAATATGAATTTTTTTTTTAATTGTGTGTGAGATAAGGACTGTTCCATTAGTGTTCTTTGGTAGACAATCCTGTGCACACGACGGCTGCCAAAGAATTCTAAGTAACTGTTTGTATATCTTCTTTCATTCACAGATAAAGCATTCTACATCCTGGTGTTAGACTTGATAGTCCCAAATATTCCTCTATCTTTCTACATACACAAGTAAACTATACTACATAACAACGAAATGGAACATACTGTTTTGCATCATATGAATTGTGCCAGTGCACTGTGCAGAGCCTGTGGCAAGAGAGCATTAACTTCCAAAACAACACGTTCAATTCAGAAAGCACTGAACTGTTCTAATTACGTTAATGATCTGTTCTTTGTGTTTGGAATTAACGTATCAGATGATAAACCCACACAGCATTCGACTATATTTTGTAAGAAGTGTTACTTACGAATACAAAACTCAAAAAGGAGGCATAATGAGAAGTGTCTTGAAACAGCCAAGTTACTATCGGAAAACAGTCAGCACATCTGGAAAGACTAAAACCATAATTTAACTATAAGTGAATGTCAACTGTGCAATTATGTTGCAAAGACATCTTTTGGTGTTTTAAAAACAAAAAGCTGCTCTATCCCCTGTGATGTTCTTTCTGACCCCTCCATGTCTAGTCAGTCATTTAGCTGTAGTCAGTCAGTTAGTTTGTAGTCAGTCAATTAGCTGTAGTCAGGATAGCTCTGTACAGTAGGAGGTTGATGTGCCTGCCCACATTAGTGATGATATTGTTCAACTGGAGGTTGATGTGCCAGCTCACATTAAAGGCGATACCATTATTCATTTGGAGGTGGATAACACTACTCACCCTAGCATGCCAGTTTTTGTTGCCACATCTACACCTACCAAGTCAGTTATACATACGACAAGTACATCCACCTCGCCTGTCTTCAAAAGGGACATCACAGTACAACAGTTACTTGCTAAGCCACCTTCACAACCACTAACACAAAAGGAAGAACCCCTATTCACATCCATTGTTAGAAAAAAAAACTAGAAACAGCAAAAAGTAATATCATAAAATGCAAAACCAGAGGACAGCCTATTGTACTACAAAAACTAATTAAACATAGAAGAGAAACATCAGTCACCAGAACGCCAACAAAACGTAAGCGATCTCAATTGCTCCACACTGTTAGAAAACATATTGCTGGAACATCAACTGATTCATTAGACCTGCAGCAGGCACATGAACTATAACGCTGTTCAGAAACGTCACGTCAGGAAATTTGCAGGAAAGCAGGCATTGAAAGTAGAGTTAGAATATCCAAAGAATTAGCAATAGCCATGAAGGAAACAGTAGGTCTTACGTGGGCACAGGAGAGAAAACAGAGAAGATTGAAAATTGAAAGACGCGCCAGCGGTATTAAAAATATAACTTCACAATTAAAATTTATAATGGAAACTCATTTGTTACAAATTTCTCCATCTGTAAATGTACAGATTCATCCTATAAAAAAAAGGAAGTGTGAATGATAATTGAGCGAAATTTTGGGGCTAGAGCAAATTATGGCAGTTGTTGCTTGAGATTGACAGAATTAACAGAGTGTGGAAATCATTTAATAGATGTATTTATTAAATACACCTATTTATCTATTAAATTGAACATTTCGTTTTACTCATGACCATACTCATTTTTACATGACCATCGTGATGTATGATTGAGATAATTGTTAGCTCTCATGTTTTTGGGGACAATTGGGTGTGTTATTTTAAGGTAATAAATGTGGACTTGCAATTTAATGTTTCAATAATTAATGTTTGACGCATGAAACCAAAACAAAACGTTGATATCCATTTTCTGCAGGTTTTCTACTTTTGATTTCTGTAATTTGTTATGCATGTTGATTGTGACCGATTTAGTGAAAATTGCATTATAAACAAACCATAACAAAATATAAAAAAAACGTAAATTTTACACTATTTCAGACTATTATATCTTCTGTTCTAATTGTGATAAAATGTTTGTTCTTGTTCTAAAATTTACTCTAACATTTCTAGTCTAGCTTTACGCAAAATTAAAGCCGGTATTTATAATAATAAAGTAGCCTAAAAGCATTAATTAAGCCCTATCAAAAGTAAACAACGCCACATGTTTTTTCCATAAGGAAGTTGACCACGTGACCTCTGTCAAGTGGGCTATAAATAGCGCGGTCGGCGAAAAAGGGGAAATAACTAAAAGATCGCTGGCAAACAGCCGTGTTATATATATTCTGCATTTCTGTATGGTGCAGAAACATGGACGATGAATAAGCATTTGGAAGAAAGAATTGAGGCTCTTGAAATGTGGATATATAGAAGAATGGGGCGTATCTCATGGAAAGAGATGAAAACAAATAAGGAGGTCCTAGAAAATCTAGGTATGAAAAGAGAACTAATGAGAGAGGTCAAAGTTCGGCAGCTAAAATACTTTGGCCACATAAAAAGGCATAACACCTTGCAGAAGACCATAACAGAAGGGAGAGTTGAAGGCAAACGTGCAAGGGGAAGACAGCGCTATAAGTGGGAAGATAACATCAAGAGATGGACGGGAAAGAGTCTATCAGAGTGTACCACCAAGACAAGAGACAGAAGACGTTGGAGATCCATTACAGCCAACCTTCGTTGTGGAGATGGCAACTGATGATGATGATGATGTGGGTTTCCCGCGCTGTAAAGTTCAGGAGGAACTTGGATGCCTGGTGATTAGACCAGAGGTATAGATATATGTGCGAGGAGTGAATGCCGCACTTTGGATTAAAAAGACACGTCGTTTTCCCGTGTCAGTAGTAGGTCTATATAAGCGCGTTGTGTGGTTTTCCCGCGCTGTTAAGTTCTGGAGGAACTTGGATGCCTGGTGATTAGACCAGAGATAGAGATATATGTGCGAGGAGTGAATGCCGCACTTACATTGAAAGTAGGACCACAGAGATATATGTGCGAGGAGTGAATGCCGCACTTACATTGTATTACATTGTATACAGACCATTGTTACTTATACTTATTGAAGGTTATTGGGTAACGAGTATATTAATGTGCTGCACTAGTCTTGTAAGGTATTTTGATATAATAGACAACAGTCTAAACAGTAACGTAAGGAATGGCCAACTTGAATAATCTTGATCAACAGCTTGTTGTACGTTTTATCACATTTAATATGTCACAATACAACATAAGTGTACTTCACTTCTTTTGAGAGCATATGATGATCTGGCAGTACATCAGAAATACAAATGTGTTCAGTAGCCGACATAAGCAATAATGTCGTTGTGCCGGTTTAAAGTCAGAATGTCTATGTATCGTCTACGACGCCTTCATACTTTACAAATCCGTATTGATTCAAATCACTTACTGTCCATCTCCTTAAGCCACACACAATCAGGCACACATTCTTAATGAATTGAGTCAATTATCCTGACTCTGAAATATTTTTATAACAATAAACACTGGTCTGTCGCTCTCATAAATATCCGTACACTTTGAAAACACAAGCCAAACTCAACTGTCCTAACGATAACCTTCGTTCCCCCCGCAGCAGACCCGGTCCACGTCATACACTAAATACCTGTGTCACACACACATTCCACAACTCGAAAACTTTTTCAGTCAAAGCGTTTTCGCGTTCTGCTCCATTGCGCACAGCGATGAATTACAAGCCTGTAAGCAAAGTGATAGGTAACACTTTTACCCCGCCCCCCAGCGAAAACTGAAAGTTTTCCATATAGGAAGTCATTTTTAGAAAATGCGAGAAGTTACCGTCCAGTCTATGTCATACCTGAGCAACAGTCTATGGAATGTAGTCAGCACCGTGGAAAAATGAGAAAAATCAATGAAAATGTGAAGAAATATGATAATGAAATTGTGAAGTTTTGGAAAATGAAATATCTGAATGCATTTAATTAAAAGATGAATGAAATGAAAGATCTAACTAATTAAATAGTATTAAGTAAGTATAATAATTACGTTAATGTAAATGTCCACATGAACCTGTGTGTGCTGTCTGTAGCATTGTGTAAAACTGATTAACTAAAGTTACTGAGTGTCATCAATGATAGGTTCATCTTTCATAAGTGTGAAAGCTTACTATTTGTAATTTTAGCACTTTAGAGTCACATAACTGGTTTAAGTAATAACAAAACAGAATGTTCAAATGGCGAAGTTCTCCATAGGCGTATCGAATCGATTGTTTCTTGTGTGAGATTTCTTTTCATATGTTGCCTCTTGAGTGTCACAGTCTCTGAGCCCAACATTTTGAAGTTCGGTTGCTGGAATAGGAAATATGATCTTTTTAAAGTTCTGCATCCCAGTCATTTTGAGAAGGATTGCCATTAAGATATGACAAAGAGCCTTATACTGTTTATCTGAGATACTGTGATTTGTTTCCTTTACCGCATACGTCATGACTGTCCGGAAATCAGATCCTGAGTACTGTTCATGGAACTTGATGTAGTGTGAAACGATTTGAATGTATCCACACAAAACGTCTCTTATCTTGTCTTCAAATGACTTGAGTTGTTTCTCTTGATAACGATGGTAATATGAATCTGGTTATGGATATTGTCAAGATAGCGTTTTTAAGTTAGCGAGGTATCTGTAGACTATCAGCAGTGTACCTTGGTCAATGGGTCGCAGCAATGTCATATCCTTGAGAATCGGGCAGGTCTGTCTGTGTACATCTCGACAGAACATCTGCAAGCACATTGGACTTGCCCTTAATAGGTCGAATGATATAGTCATATATTTGCAAATTAATTGCATAACGTGCGACTCGTGCGTTTTCCATGTTGGACTTTTGAAGGAACGACAGGGCCTTCTGGTCTGTCTCAATGATGAAACGAGAACCAAGAAGGTAACGCTGAAGCTTTGTGACAGCCCATATGATCGCGAGAAGCTCGCGCTCAATAATTGGATATCTGGTTTCTGTCTTTGTGAGCTTCCTCGACACATACATCACCGGATGAAGCATTCCATCTACTTCTTGCATCAAGGAGCCACCAATACCGTACATCGAAGCGTCTGTCCTGAGAATAAATGGGAGATGAGGATCAGCAAGTTTTAAATTGGTGCACACGAAAAGTAATGCTTTAAATGGACTAGAGCTATGTTGCAGGCCTCCGTCCAGACAATTCTATTAGGGGAGCCTTTTGTGGTTAACTCAGATAGAACTGACGTAACTGAAGATAAATGAGGCATAAATTTATTATAGAACTGTACAAGGCCGAGAAGACTCCGCACCTGCTTCTTAGTCTTAGGAATTGATAGATAAAGAATCTTCGAGACAGTTTTATCCTCAGTTTTAAGAAATCCATGGCCCACTCTGTGACCTAGGAAAGAAATTTCTTTGAAACCTATGTGAATTTTCGAAGGATTCGCTGTCAGATTATTAGAGCGAAGAATTTCGAGAAGAGATTTCAATCCCGAAACATGTACGTCCCAAGAGTTATGGAACAAACAAATGTCATCTATATAAGAGATGATATCAGACCTATGAGAAAATAGTTTCCTCATCATCCGAACGAAAGTCGCTGGTGCGTTTACCAAGCCAAAGCACATGAAATTATACTAAAAGAGACCCTTAGGGGTAGCGAAAGCAGTGAAAGGTTTTGCTTTTTCCTTGAGAGGTATTTGCCAATACCCCTTGGATAAGTCAAATTTGCTAAAGTACGTTGCTTTAGAAAGTTTTGACAGTAAATCATCAAGAATTGGCATTGGCTCTGCGTCAGATTCCGTTATGGAATTGAGTTTACGAAAATCCATGTATATTCTGATATTATTATCCTTCTTCTTGATTATAACCATTGGAAAAGAATAAGCAGACTCTGGTGGTGCAATAATGTTAAGCTGTAACATTTGACCTAATTCTTTTTCAACCTGATCCTGAAAGTGGATAGGGATAGGGTAAGGCTTTAATTTAATAGATTTGTGATCTGTGAGTCTAATATCGTGAGTGATTATAGACGTTCGGCCTGGAATATTAGACAGAACTTGCTGATATGACTCTAGAATAGAAAGAATTTGAGATTGTTGTTCGCTGGGTAGATCCGGACAAATAGATACATTTACCCATGATTCTGTCGGGTAAAGAGACATGACAGGAAGTTGCAAAGGTACATCATGAAAAGAAGTGGGTTCTTCTTGAATCACTGATAATGAAGAGTAAGATGTAGGATGATCAGTGATTACTTCATTAACAGCATCTAAGATAGGTTTGAGATATTCAGGTCTATCATGGAATTGTTTGAACATGTTGATGTGAAAGGTTTTATTCTTGCCTTTCACGTCAAGAATGTAATCAACATCTGTCAATTTTGAAATAATTTCATATGGACCACTCCACGAAATGAGAAGGCTATTCTCTCTCGTTGGTAGCAGGACGTAAGCTTTGTCTCCAGGAAGTAATTTCTTTAACTTTTTCCAACGGTTTTGAAGAGATCTAGCTTTTTCTTTTGCCTTTTCAGATGAATCAGTCGCTATTTTCCATGCGTCTATAAGTATCTTTCGTAGATTCACCACATACTCATAAGATGATTGGCATTCCTGAGTCATCTCCGAACCTGTAAGTAATTGTTTTATTATCGACATGGGTCCTCGTGGTGGAGCACCATACATTAGCTCAAAAGGTGAAAACCCAGTGTGTTTGTTTGGGACTTCCCGATAAGCGAACAGCACTGCTGGGAGCACTCTATCCCAGTCTTGTGGATACGTCGTGGTCACTTTCCCCAGTATTTGTTTCAGCGTTTTATTTAAACGTTCTACCATGCCATTGGACATAGGATGATAAACAGAGCTAAGAGATCTATCAATATTGCATAGATTCATGACATGCGACATGACATCTGACACAAACTGTGTTACCCTATCTGATAAAATATTGTCAGGGAACCCCACTCTCGTAAAAATGAGGAATAGTGCATCAGCCACATCGGTGGTAACAATATGTTTAAGAGGTATTGCCTCCGGCCACCTGGTGCACATATCAATACAGGTGAGGACATATCTATGACCTCTGGCTGACGGAACTGACAGTGGACCTATTAAGTCTATGGCCATCTTTTCGAATGGTCGCACCGAAATATCCGCAGCCTGTATAGGTGCATTATGGTAAGCACCTTTTGTAGCCACTTGTTGGCATGTCTTGCACGAACGACAAAATAATTTGACATCCCTGACTACTCCAGGCCAATAAAAATGCTGTAAGACTCTATATTTCGTCCTAGCAAAGCCCATGTGGCCTGCACAGTTTGTATCATGCGCATGTCTGAGAATGTAAGGTCGAATATTGGTTGGTACCATAATTTGCTGCTGTACCGATGTAGCATCTCTAGCATTACGAATTAATATGTCATTTTTAATTGTATACCACGGTTGTGACCTTTCTGAGCAATCAACATCATCTGATTTTACCAATTTGAAAAATCTTTTCAAAGAATTGTCATTCTTTTGCATATCAATAAATGATGTCTTCGTTAACATCGGCATAAGATGTTGATCTTCCTCCTTGTCATGATTGTTAGTCATTTCTTCTTCCTCTTGAGCCTGTGCATGTGCTCTTGTAATGACCATATTAGCGTGTAGTATATGCTGACGTTCCCAGATTTCTATATCTTGGAGTGAACACGCTTTTATACCCACAATATTGCCCATAATTATGTCAGCAATTGGTTCCTGTAATAAACATGCCTTAATTTGACCTGAGAAAAGTGGAGCATCAATGTGCACAATGGCCACAGGATAGAATTCCACCGTGCCCCCAAATAGGACACATTTTACATTCTCCCCGGTGCAGCAAGATGGGTCTACCAACGATTTGCGTACACCAACAGTTGTGCAACCTGTATCACGCAAGACTGAAACTAGTTGATTATTTAAAAAACCCCTGTGAAACATTAGCGAGCCTTTCCCATCATGAGAGACTAATGCAGGTACTAACGCGGGCACAGGATGACCGCAGGAAAGTCTGGAGACCACATCCGACTGAAATAGAGTGCTGCATTCTAAACAATTTGATGGATTAAATAAATCAGCCGCACACGCATTTGCAATATTTGTGTTTTCCCCATTGGGATTAACTGCTCCTGTGTTACTACTCAATAATATCAGCGCTGAAGATCCACCAAACTAAAGGATTGAAAGATCTGATAATCTCCCTTGAAAGACTGGCCGAATGCTTCAAGAAGTGCACTATCCAATGGATACCAGCACATTGCAACATACCAGGAAATGAGGAGGCAGATAGACTTGCTAAGGAAGGAGGTGCCTTACAACAAAATGATATAGAGACAACTTACGCAACGGCAAAGACCACTATAAAGGCTACATTCAAGTCCAAATGGGAAAGAGAGCACCAGGGACATTTGAAAAATGATGCATATCATCAACTATCCAGAAAAGAACAGGTCATCATTTTTCGGCTACGCACTGGTCACAATAGATTGAGATACCATCTGTACCACAAATACAAAATTGGTGCAACAGATCTCTGCACCTGTGGTACCAGCCCAATGACAGTCGAACACCTGCTGCAATACTGCCCAACCTACAGTAATGAACGGAGTAGCATATGGCAACAACCCACTTCTGTCAACGAAAAACTGTTTGGAGATGTTGGGAGCCTTGGGTTGACTACTGCCTTTATTAGAGTCATAAATGTGGAAGTCTGAAGGCGAACGAGGAAGAAGAAGAAGAAGTGTTACTACTCGTATTATGACTCCAGTTCGAGTTTTTTCGATCCATGCTCCGAGAGCGGTTAAAGTTGTTATTACCCCGGTAATAATTCCGACTCTCTCTGCCATTCTGAGGATTATTAGAATGTTGAAGACACGTACAACCTGGGCAGTGTTGAGATGGAGGAGAGTTTTGGTTGTTCTTTGTATAATAGGATCTGTCTCCTCTGTTCATGTAGGTATTATCAGATCTACGCCATCCTCTGTTAGATTGAAAGTAACCCTGTGATGGTCTATTTCCATCAAAATATCGTTGGGAGTTTCTCTGATATTGATAAGGTTGATTGCCAAAATTGTACCGTCCTCGGAAAGATCCACTATTTCAGTCATTATTCCTGCCAAAATTTCGATCCATACTTTGCAATCGAGCTCTATAGTTTTTATCTGCACCGAATGAGCTGATGCAACAGGTAATGCTTCTTTACTAGCAGAGCTGTTCACACTCTTCCCTGGGTGTGCCGTCATAAACTGGCACCCTAACAACTCAAGGGATTGTAAAGATTCTGGCTTCCGTTCATGTAAATAGGACAAAAACTCCGGGCTAATGGAGGAAAGTACTTTGTCTCTCAGAATAAGGTTCATCAAGTCCTCATATGTATGTTTGATTTTTGCCAACTCAATCCAACGATTGAAGCATAACTTTATCGTTGAAATGAACTCACTAAAGTCCTTGTTGCTTTCGGGTGTGAGTTTTTAAAATCTTAGCCTGTATCCATTCTCGTCTAATTGATACTTTCTTAAAAGTAATGTTTTAGCTGCCTCATAAGATTTTATGTTTTCCTCATCCATTGTTGACACAGCTGTCAACGCTTCCCCTGTCAGTAATGACATTAAATGTATCACCCATGATGATTTTTCCAGTTTGTATTCCTCACACACTGTCTGGAATCGGTTTAGGAAGCACGAAATGTCGTCTGTATTTTGATTAAATTTAGGTAAGTGAAGTTTAAATGATGAAGCATGTTCTCTCTTGACCGAACGTGCACCTTCTTGATTACTCTGTTTATTACTAGCTTCCAATTTGAGTCTCTCCAACTCTACAGAAGCCATTTTTTCTTCATGCAGAAATTGGGCTTTCTTAGCCTCTAAATCTATCTCATCTTGTCTTTTCTTTTCTGCCATTTCATCTTGTCTTTTCTTTTCTGCCATTTTTTCTAACTGAATTCGTTCATCTTTTTCGATCTCTCTCATTCTTGCTCTCTCATCCCTTTCTAGTTTCTTTTCTTCTCTTTCCAGTTGCTCCATGGCAAACTCTTTAAGCTCCTGGCCTTGCATTCCCATCTCTTTACCTAGCTGGATAAAATGCTCCAGACTAGACATTATGTAAGATATATATATATATATATATATATATATATATATATATATATATATATATATATATATATATATATATATATATAAGTTACTTAGTCTGAATATGAATATGGGTACTGATGAGCGATAAACAGTACCAATGCCAATTCGTTAAAATTCAGTACTCTGCAAATGTGACTTAGCAAGTAATCAATGCAAACAAAAAAATTAGTGTCGTACACTAGCAGACAGAACACGTAGTACAATAGTGTAGCAACAGAAGAAAATACTAAGGTGTAGAAAAAAAGATAATGTTTAAAATGAATGCTTACACTATAAGGTTAGCCTAAACAAGACGAATTTACAACGTAAAATCCATATATCAACATAATGATAGCTAGAGAAGACCAACAATAGACGTACAAAAATGCAGAAAAACTAAATAAAAAAAAATAACCGACAAATACAAACAACAGTGAAAAAACAGGACAGCACGTCTATAACATAAAGTAAATATAGTATATTCACAAAGAGCGCTTTCCACACAGCATTTTGAGCCGGGCCTCTTTGAGAAAATATTACATAAATTTCCCTACTGACACCCTTGATTGCAGACCCATCCGAAGATGAGATGTAATTCTGCTTATCAAGGTCCCACAACGTCCTCCATTCTAACCACAACACAATATAAAACAGATAAACAAAAAGGCTCTACTATAGAATTGTGTAAGACTAAGGCTACAACAAACTAGTCCACTTATCTTTTTGTGATCCTTCCTCCGAAGTATAAATGCACGTGACAGTATTGTTGCCTCCAACATATGCAACAGGTAGAGCGAAATTTCATCGATGCAGATTGCTCCCACATGTAGAACTATCCATCTTGTTTTGCTGGTTGAATGAATGTGCTTCGTTTTGTATGCAGAAATGTTGTTTGATTACTTTACTTTTTCTTGACGAATCCAACCTGGAACTGCGTAGAGTGATGATAACTTCCTTGATGAAGAAAATACGAACTTCTATTGGTAAAGTTCTGGAAATATTATGATTGAAGTGTGATGTTTATTCTTTGAGTTTCTTCTCGCCGACCCTAGTTTGAAGAAAACCGGTTGACATAGGTTGCGCAGAAATTTCTATTGCTTTTCGATACTGTAAAATTCGTCGATGTGGCTAGGGACAGTAGTATCGTTTGATAAAATCTTGTGGGTAGAACGAAATCCCGTGTATACTGGCCACCACTTTATACTGTTACCTTATACTTATTGAAGGCTATTGGGTAACGAGTATATTAATGTGCTGCACTAGTCTTGTAAGGTATTTTGATATAATAGACAACAGTCTAAACAGTAACGTAAGGAATGGCCAACTTGAATAATCTTGATCAACAGCTTGTTGTACGTTTTATCACATTTAATATGTCACAATACAACATAAGTGTACTTCACTTCTTTTGAGAGCATATGATGATCTGGCAGTACATCAGAAATACAAATGTGTTCAGTAGCCGACATAAGCAATAATGTCGTTGTGCCGGTTTAAAGTCAGAATGTCTATGTATCGTCTACGACGCCTTCATACTTTACAAATCCGTATTGATTCAAATCACTTACTGTCCATCTCCTTAAGCCACACACAATCAGGCACACATTCTTAATGAATTGAGTCAATTATCCTGACTCTGAAATATTTTTATAACAATAAACACTGGTCTGTCGCTCTCACATAAATATCCGTACACTTTGAAAACACAAGCCAAACTCAACTGTCCTAACGATAACCTTCGTTCCCCCCGCAGCAGACCCGGTCCACGTCATACACTAAATACCTGTGTCACACACACATTCCACAACTCGCACGCTTTTACAGTCGAAGCGTTTTCGCGTTCTGCTCCATTGCGCACAGCGATGAATTACAAGCCTGTAAGGAAAGTGATAGGTAACAACCATATAGAGATTTATGTGCGAGGAGTGAATGCCGCACTTACATTGATTATAGATCAGAGATAGAGATTTATGTGCGAGGGTTGAATGCCGCACTTACATTGAATGCAGTTGTTACCAGTACGTAAGGATGACTGTACTACATATTCTAATTATGCACGTATTTCGTACTATGTTTACTGATGTCCAGGACTATGCTGTTGAGATTATATGTAATGGAACTGTGACCCAGACTTCTGTGTACTTATTCATTTTGTATTCACGTACTGTCTTGCTGTAGCCCAGTTATATCAAGAAAGTTAACCGTCTGGCCTTTATCAAACTTTCATCAGACTCTTCACTAAAATCGAAGTTTCCATCCATGGCATTGCCAAAATGTTGGTATTCAGTAAAACAGGAGTTCCCAAGCTTGAGCAAGAGAGCACTGAAGATATTAATTCCTTTTGCAACCTCCTATCTCTGCGAGGCTGGGTTTTCAGCAGTGGCTGTCATAAAAACTAAGTTCAGATCAAGACTTGATGTGGACAAGAAAATGAGGGTAGCTGTATCTCAATTGATGCCAAGATTTGACAAGCTGTGTAACAACAAGCAAGCTCAAGTTTCACACTGAGGTGACTGGTACTTTACTTATCATATTTTTTTTTTTTTTTAGTTTTACTGTACAAGTGTTTTGTTATGGAGAAAAAAAATCATGAGTGCAGTATATCAGAGAATGATTTTCAGACAAAAATATTTAAAAAAATGTTAGAAAGAAACTACTTTATCTGTGCAGTTTTCTTTTTATAGTAAGGATTTTCAAAGTGCACTTTGTATATAATTTTTCTTGTACGTGTAATTTTTTCACAGATTGTCCAATTGCATTTTTTTTTTAAACTACGTTAAAAATTACATTGTTTAAAAGGCTTTCCAAAGCTCTCCTGCTCAAAAAAAGTTAGGCTAAATGTCGAAACATCGCTAGAATTTTTACCAGTTATCCCACAGGGGAGCCGCAGAAAGAATGTAGTTGGTCAGGGGGGCCATGAACTCAAAATGGTTGAAAACCGCTGGATTTGCCTATAAATAGCGTCATGGACCGGAAGTCGTAGACACAATCTCTGCGCAGACGACACGATAATCGATAAAAATATTCAACCACAAAGGAAAATGTTTTAAAAAAATGTAAAAATATTTTTCATTTACAGCATATATATGTGTGAGTGTGAGAGTGTGTATGTGTGCGTGTGTGGGTGTGTGGGTGTGTCACATCCAGACCAGATAAGGTTAAAAAACAATAAACAAACAAAAACAAAAGGTATTAGTATTATTTTGTAGTATATCTAAATACTTGCGTGACATTAAAAACCTAGTTCAATTGTTGAATGTCATGATCTACATAATTTTACGTATGTCTGTATAGATAACGATAATAAATATCCTTTAACTCTGACATCTCCTGTTCACTTCCCCGGCACGTGCTGTCTGCGAGCTACAAATTTCATTGTAACAAAATCGTAAAATGACAACATCTATTTTAGTTTTGACGAGCAAGTGCCCCGCCAAAATATGGCCCGGGGGGGGGGGGGGATAATTAGGTGGTTCTCTTTTTGCTTCATGCCCTGGTGTCGGAACTGAGACACAATGTGTCATCACAATCCTTTTAGAGCGTCTGAAGACCTACATCGAGGCTTCGCATTGAAAGAATCTAACAAAAAATTGCTGAAGACGAACCAGCAACGAGATCTGTGGAAAGACAGGATCTACTCGTGTGGCATAGCTTACTTACTTAGTCGTTCCCCTTCTACCGTGAGGTGTAGAGGTTTGGAAGAGAGAGCGCCATACTATTCTATCGGCTGTCTTCCTCCTGGCCTGGTTCCATTCAAGTCCTCGGTCCTTCATAGATTGTCTAATGTTGTCCTCCCAGCTGACTTTGGGTCGTCCTGGAGGTCTGGATCCCTGGCTCTTAGTTTCCCATGCTTGCCGTGGTAGTCGATCTTCTCCCATTCTGCGTGGCATAGCATCAGATAAAAACTATATATTTACTCAGTCGTTTCTCTTCTACCATGGGGTGTAGAGGTTTGCCCGAGAGAGTGTCTTACTATCTTATCAGCTGTCTTTCTCCTGGCCTGGTTACAATCTAGTCCTCGGTCTTTCAGAGATTGTCTTATGTTGTCCTCCCAGCGAACTCTGGGTCGTCCTGGAAGTCTGGATCCCTGGCTCTTAGCTTCCATCTGAAAAAAACGACGAAGATTATTATGGCACCTTGTTCTGTACAAGAGAAAATAATATATCTAAAATAGTAAGTCTCCGATATAATAGACAGGGTCAAAATTATAGGTCACGATAGTCAGGTTAACCTACTGACCCCAAACTTCTTAGATACGGATCTTTTTTATATAAAACAAATGTGTTTCTCTGTTTACATTATCTCCATCATTCTTTACTCTTATTCTTCTTCTTCTCCTACATCTTCCTTTCCTCCTTTTTCTTTCTCTTCTTCTTGTTCTTAACTTCTTATCTTTCTTCTGATCCTGTTCTATTTGTTATTTATTATCTTTTCTCTTTCATTCTCTTTTCTTTTTCATCTTCTACTGATTTTTTTCATTATCAGCTTCTTCATCATCATCTTCTACTTAGTCTATCTTCTCCTGCTCCTTCTTCTTATCGTATTCTGCTTCTTCTACATCCTCATCTACTACTTCTTTTTTCTCCGTCATCATCGCCTTACGCTTCTTCTACTTATTCTTCATAATTTTCTCCTTATTATTTTTTTCGTCTTCTTCATTATCTCTTCCCTCACCTTGTACTTCATCTTCTTCTTATGTTTTATTTTCTTCTCCTCTTTCGTTTTCATCTTCTTCCTTTCTTCTCTTTTCTCTTCTTCATTTCTTTTTTTCATCTTGCTCTTCTTCTATTTCTTTTTTTCTTCTCCTTTTTTTGTTACTTCTTCATCTTCTGCTTTGTGATTATCTTTTCCTTCTGTATGTTTAATCATTATCATCTGCTACTTAATACGTTTTTCCTTCTTCTACTCCTTCATCTTCTTCCTCATTATTCTTTTCCTCTTCTCTGCTTTTGATAACCTAATTCTTCACCTCCACCACTTGTTCTTCTTCATCATCATCATCATCGTAATCCTCTAATTGTTGTTTCATCTCCATCTTCTTTGTATGTGCCACATATATGAAACACAGGCACAAACGTGCACAAAACACAATGATAATCTTTGTGGCTGTCACCGTTCAAAGTGTCTTTTTGTATTTAATTTTAGCTTTTGATTAGTTAATATTTTTATTATTGTGATCCATGAAAGAAAAGAAAATGCGAGAACCCCATGTCCGTAATTTTGTGATTCGTTGTCTATTTTGAGATCTGTGAACAAGTGAGGTGAATCCCAATCCGATAAAGCGATGATTCGTGATAAAGAATGTCAAGTGCTCAGAACTCTGTAGAAGAAGTAGACCGATAAGAAGAAAAAGAAGAAAAAATATAACCTTTTGTATGTATAAAAATGACCGCTATCTAAAGTTTCAGGTTATTGGGTTAAGCTTGTAACCTTGACCTTATCGCGTGACGGTGCAGAACTCTGTATTATTCCCTTTATTGGACACAGATTAAAGAGATGGTACAACTTTCTGAAGCTCTATACAGTGTTACATTTAGGTGAGGGGAGTAGGTAGGCCCGCCCACGCTATGGACCCTGTTGACTTTGTTTCTCGCCTGCATAGAGATATGAACACACTCTACCTTGGTTGCAATTTTCATTTTGACTTCTTACATCTGGCATTATCCATCCTGCCTGCTGGATAAGGTTTTTAAAGTAACTTGCGTAAACTGACTGTTATAATTCCAAAAAACAGTTCCTCAATCATCGTAATCTTGTTTGGGAACAGGCAGTGCAGCGTCATAATCGGTCGTCTTATAAACTTTCTAATGACATGCGTGTCACGAGATGGAAGTAGATAGTTAAATAGTTCCCAAAAATGGAGAAGAGAACGGGTGAACTACAGGTAGGGATGGCACAGGACTAGTCAGAAAGATAATTCACAGTTCTAGGTGATATCTGTAGTAGAGAGCTATGAAGTAAGTCACCTTCTCGCTAGACCTATCCTATGCTCCAAGGGTGTCCCTATAAATAGTTGATGTGAATGCATCTCGTTTATCACTCCCTACCAGTTAAGGAAAGCTAGACAATCTAATATTAGAGGCAACAGAGATGAAACGTGATATACTGGGAGATGCAGAGGCAAGACTATTGAATACAGGCTACATAAAAAGAGACCAATACACGCTTATACACTCAGGAGGAGAAAAACATGAAAGAGGGGTAGGAATGTTGATAAAGAAGGAGTTTGAAAAATACGTATGTGGATACTGGACACACAACGACAGAATGATGTTACTAAAGATGAGAGCAAAGCCATTCGACATTTCAATCTTACAAACTTATGCACCAACTAAAGATCATAGCGAGGAAGAAATAGAAGAATACTATGAAGAGCTACAAAACACACTTAAACCAGTAAAATCTACAGATGTGTTGATAGTAATGGGTGATATGAATGCAACAGTAGGAACAGGAAAATACAAGAAAATAGTAGGTTAGTATGGATTAGGGACAAGAAATGATAGAGGAGACAGACATCCAGTTCTGTGAAGAAAACCAGCTGGTCATATATAACACCTATTTTGAACACCACCCAAGGAAATTATATACATGGAAAAGCCCAGGAGATGTAACAAGAATTCAAATTGACTTTATCATAATAAAACATAGATTTAAGAACAGTGTCACAAGGGCAAAGACACATCCTGGCGCCGACATAAATTCAGATCACAATCCGGTCGTCATCAAAGTAAATATAAAGCTGAAAAGAACAGGAAACAGAAGACAGGAGGAACCCCAGATATAAATATCAGAACTGAAACAACCAGATGTAAAACAAAAATATCTAGTCGACGTCAAAAATAAATATGAACAGTTACTGACAGAAAGCATGGAGCAGTATAGAAGAGAAAACCCAGAAGAAAAAGTAACCACAAAATGGGAATGCTTAAAAACAAGCATACAATCAGCAAATGCAAATTTACCTAAAAAGGAGTCTAAGAAAAATCAAATTTGGATGACAGATGACATCTTAAATAAAATGACCGAAAGAAAGAAAGCAAAAAACACTCCAGAATATAAAACAATAGACAATGACATACGTACTATGTGTAGACAAGCAAAAGAACGGTGGATAGAAACAAAATGCAAGGAAATAGAAGACTTGGAAGCAAAGCACATGATAAGAGATATGCATTGACATGAAGACATCAGTCTTTATAACATTGCCCAAAAAAACCAAATGCAACAGAATGTTCAGACGTCAGAGCAATCAGCCTGATGAGTCATGCAATTAAAATACTGCTCAAAACCATACAGGAAAGAATTAAAAAGTAAGGTAGACAGTGAAATCCAAGAAGAGCAGTTTGGTTTTAGACGGAACAGCGGAACAAGAGAGGCAATATTTTGCCTAAGAATATTAGCAGAAAAATATACAGAGGTCCAATTAAGTATGTACATGTGCTTCATTGACTATAAGAAGGCTTTTGACAGAGTCCATCATGAGAAAATAATTGAATGCCTCGAAGACATAGGTATTGATGGAAAAGACATAAAAATACTCAGTAACCTTTATTGGGAGCAAACTGCCACAGTAATATCTGGAAGGAATTATTCACCAAGCATAGACATAAAAAGAGGTGTCAGACAAAGTTGTGTGCTGTCCCCCTGCCTATACACCGAAAAGAAACATTTCAAACAGATAAAGGAAATGCCAGGACTGAGCATCAGTGGAAGGTCAATAAACAACCTTAGATATGTAGATGATACCGTGTTGTTAGCTGAAAGTGAACATGATTCACAAGAACTAGGGAAGCAAGTGAAAGTATAAGTCATGAATATGGATTGGACATTAATATTGAGAAAACAAAAACTATGATAATTAACAAAACAGACGATAAACCCACATTAAAGATAAGCGTAAATGGGAAAATCCTGGAACAAGTCAAGAGCTGCTCATATCTTAGTCATATAACAACAGAAGATGGCAGATGTGAAACATAAATCAAGAAGAGAATATGAATGGCTAAAGCTACATTCAACAACATGAAACATATACTAACATCAAAACAGTTAACTCACAAATTAAAACTGAGAATCATAAAGTGTTATATATATTCTGCACTACTGTATGGTGTAGAAAAATGGACAATGAATAAGCAACTGGAAGAACGAATTGAGACTCTTGAGATGTGCATGTATAGAAGAATGGAAAGAGAAGAAAACAAATAAGTAGGTCCTACAAAATCTAGGTATGCAAAGAGAACTAATGAGGGAGATCAAAGTTAGGCAGCTAAAATACTTTGGCCACATAAAAAGGCATAACACCTTGCAGAAGACCATAATACTGTAGAAGGGAGAGTTGAAGGCAAACGTGCAAGGGGAAGTCAGCGCTATAAGTGGGAAGATAACATCAAGAGATGTACAGGAAAGAGTCAGGGCCGGATTAAGCTAGTGCGGGGCCTGTAGCATATGTTAAGAAAGGGGCCCTATATTTAAAAAAAAAACCAATAAAACAACACAAACATATTTGAACACATTCATTTTTAATTTGCATAGTAATTATCATTATCAATTAATTCGTTCTTGTAATCCTATAAACTTGCCACTCATGTTGCTGGCGTTGTCATAACTTTGACCACGGCAGTCTTTAATATCAATGTCATTTGCCTTTAAAAAATTAAGTAGACTTTTAGTAAGCTGTTCAGCACTATGACCTTCCATATCCAAAAATGTCACAAATCTTTCAACTGGTTCAGATGGCAAAACATAGCGCAGAGTCAAAGTCAGCTGGTCCATATTAGATATATACTTACTTACTTACTTAGTCGTTCCTCTTCTACCGTGAGGTGTAGAGGTTTGGAAGAGAGAGCGCCAGACTATTCTATCAGCTGTCTTCTTCCTGGCCTGGTTCCATTCTAGTCCTCGGTCCTTCAAAGATTGTCTAATGTTGTCCTCCCAGCGGACTCTCCATATTAGATATATCTGGAGTAGAATCCAATGAAACGGAATAATACTTGTATTTCTTCACTTCACAGAGAATGTGATCCAGTATGCTGGATCTAATCAGATTGATGAATTCCTCACTCGTTGTTTTAGATAGATATGATGTATGTCCAAATCCTTTGTTTGCATGAGTACTTATATGCTCTGCCAGAAAAGGGTCAAACTTGGCCAGTAATTCTAACCCTAAGTAATTCCCGTTATAAGGGTACCCAACAATTTAATCAGTGCCACGAAATGAAAGGCCTCGTTCTGCTAAAAACTTCACAACTTCAATTATTCGCTCTAGAAGTTTGTGCCAATATTTTTCTTGAATGTCCATTTGTTTCACAAGCTGGGAATCGACACGTTCACCTTTGTTTTTACGCATCAACAGTGAAATTAAAGCTTGTCTATGTGAGGAGCTTTCTTCATGTCGACGCAATAGATTGCTTGCATTTTTCCAGTCATTAAACCCTTCCACAGTAAACTTTGATGAACATTCTGAACTCATAAGCTTGCATGGGAAACAGAATAGGCGCCCTTTACTTTCTGAATAGCATAAAATAAACTGACAGTATCGAGTTTTCTTTTCAGTGTCATACTCAGCTTACGTGTTTTTGATATCACAACTTGGTCTCTTCTTTCTTTTTCTTCCTTCGCTTTACGTTTTTCACTTCCAGAAGCATAATTACGTCCAATATGTCTGTGTCCACTACTCATTTTTTGAGTTTTCTAACCTTACAAATCAAGAAATTTTAATCAAGATCGAAAGAGAGTGCAAGCACGCCGTATACCTCAATTAAAACAGGAAGTTTCCGTTTCCTAAATTCTAGTTTTTATTGTTAATGCAAATTCATTTAACAAAGAACGAAACAAAATTAGAGGGGCAGTCGCATAGAGCCAAAAAAGTGGCTTCCGTCCAAACGTGACCAAATTTTCAACGCCACTTAAATGGCTTCCGTCCGCAAACAGTTAAGATTAAAATAATGAAGAGTCACACTAAGTCACCCTCTTATGCTCTTTCTCTTACAGTTTCGTGACACCAAATGAAAAGGCGTTAAAGATGGCATAAATCACAAGATCATTGGTTTAACGCTCGTATTTTTTTTTTCTTCTCTCTAACCAGCGGCACTGTTGCTGTCATTTTCGACGGAGTCATCTGTCAAGTTATTTGCTTATGTTTGTATCATAAGTATAATTGTGTCTTTACCTGCGATGTCAGGTTGATTAGGGGTTGTCTTCCCTTGTTTATTCATTCATTGTGTTTGACCTTTAGGGTCAGAGGTTGACAGTTCGGCGGGGGCCTATGGGAAGGTTTTTTAAGCGGGAGTGAGATATACTTCCGGGAAGCCGGGAGGTCCTGTTTTTCTGAAGGGACCAAGAGTCCATTGTTTTTCGGGGAGAATCTTCGAAGTAACTGCTATGGCAGTTTTCCCCAGTGAATCTCTGTGCGTCGGGATGACGACAGAATTCCTTGTGTAGTTCTGAGGATTCATTTACCAGGTAATACCGACCTTTATGCATTATTACGCTTTTCGGTGGCAGAACATGTAAAGGATTACCTAGGGTGAACAGCAGTTCACGGATCCGCCATTTCAGAACTTATATATTTGTGCTCGAGGTAGCCATCCAAGACTGTTAGTCTTATATTGTCCAGAAATCCAGTGACGAGGATATATTGTGGGAGCCGCAGATTGGCGGAACTTCTATCTACAGTAAGTATTACTGCAGGGTTGGTGATAACCTATTTAACAGAAGTACACGGCCGACGTTAGGACGAGGCCTGTGCTTCCGGCTATTATACTACAGCCTGATATGTGCAATTGGCAGGGAGTGCCAAGTTGCACCTGTGTGTCAAGGTAACTAAGGCATCTGACGCGTTTAGTCAGAGACGCCAAGGGCGACGCTACGAACTGTCATTATTGAAGAACTTTGCTATTGACCATGCACGTCTATTCTGATGTTTACCTTTTTGAATGCCAAATGTATACCTATCGATGTCAGGTCAGCATGACCTTGTTACACTGACTGTTCCTGTTGATATTATGTGTGTTCCCGTCAATAAATGTCTTGAAACATGCCTGCAGTGTCAAAGCATCCTTGATTACTGCATGTGAGAGTATGGGTTGCAGGATCTACATCTATACGAGCCTAAACACATTCGCGTCTTCATTCGCACCCACACTCAACTCATCATACGCTCGCACTACACATCTAACAACATGTAAACTGTCTTGGGCCAGTGATCACCTCAACAAGAAAAAAAATACAGTTACATTTCTGGTGGACCAGTTACGTGGGCTCTTATGATACATTTCTTGTCGCCAATGTGGCCTAGAAACTTACATTTCTGATGGACCAGATCTGTGGGTTTAAAAAGAACAGGGCGAGCATTTGACATTATTGTTGACATTTATGGATCCAGAAATTTACATTCCTGGTTGGCTGTTACATGTATGATGTCTCCAGTTTTGTCGAGAAAGTTACAAGAAGGACAAGTACACATTACACTTCTGATCTGTGGGTCTAAGCTACACACGGGACAGCCGTAACACACAGTGCTAATTCTACATTTGCAAGTTTTGGCTACAACAGGACAGATATAGGTCATCAACGGTTGACACAAATAAACAGTACGAGCATTTATATTATAATGCTACATAAAGCATAACAAGACAAGTACTGAAGTGAACTACTAGGCATTTGCTACGTGGACCATAACTGCATAGAAGGCGGGTTCCTATTGTAAACAGTACTGCGGGTTGTTACACGTTTCATTCAACAACAGACTTTTCTAGGTCAGAGTATTCAAGCTACATTGTTGGAGGTCAAGTGTCTGTAAACAGTACGTGAAATTGTAAACATTCAATGTGCAAGCCCTAATTTGAGAAGGTCATAGTAACTTTGGTTCGTGAATACCACTTTATGTTACAGTGGATTTGACGTTCAGTGCGCGTTTGACATTTCGTTTCTGTGTTCGCAAGGAGCAAGAAATTTATTTTAGTTTCAGCTGTGACTGAACTTGTTCTGCAACACATTGAAATTGATTGCTATATGTTTATGTCACTTCTACTGTTTTGTGTATTTTTCTGCGGGTTTTTTCGGTTGGTGGGTCTTACGGTAAATATGCCACTTGATCGAGGCTTACTGTAAGCGGTCTGTAGGTGCAAATTTTCTTAATTTGGAAATTTGCTAGTGACAATTGGTCGCTATTGATGTTAGCTGTGATGTAATTGTACTTAACGTTGTTTTTGTAATATTTTGTTTGTTTTTCAGTTTTGATTGTCGATTTGTTTTGTTTGTATTCTGTAGGTCTCTCCTTTCTTGTGTATTTCTCTACACATTTTTGGTTAAAACAGTGTTGCCATTTGTATTGTTTTGTATTTTTGTCTTTGTATTTTTTTTTTTTTTTTTTGGTTGTACTACATTACTGTCATGCACAGTCTACATACACATACTTGGTCATGTTTTGATATTATTGATAAGGTAGACTCTTCATATAGAGTTTGTTAAATAATATTATATAAGATATTTATACAAGTTCTTTGATAAAAGACTTGTTATCTACAAAGATTAAGACAGTAAAATAAAGTGAAGTGAGTATACAAGTCTAGCATTTCAGACTTGTCTCCCATTGAAGTGGGATAAGGTAATTTATTTAATTTTTTTTCAGGTTTCTGATCTCATTAGACAGAATGTCTACATTGGATTTCTTCATCCAGCAAGGGTTGACCCTTGGTAAGTCTGGTAAAGAATTGGAAGAATATTCATCTGCTCAATTCGCCATTGCATTAAAGTCAGAAGAAAAGAAACAAAAAGAGGAAATTAAATTGAAAGCAGAAGCTGAACTAAAGAAGCTAGAAGCTGAGAATAGAAGATTAGAACTTGAAGAAAGAAGGTATCAAAGAGAGGCTGAGGAGAGAAAAGCTCAAGCTGCTGCTGAGGAGAGGAAAGCTCAAGCTGCAGCTGATGAAAGAAAATTCCAGATGGAAATGGAAGACAAAAAACTTCAAGCTGCTGCAGAGGAAAAAAAACTTCAAGCTGCTGCAGAGGAAAAAAAACTTCAAGCTGCTGCTGAGGCTGAAATTAGGAAAATGGAACATGAGGAAAGAAAACAGAAGATGGAACTTGATGAAAAACTCGCAATTTTGGAGTTAGAGAAATTGAAATTGGCGAGTACGGGTGCTCAGCAAACAACTTCGAGTACGACAAAGGAGTTTGTTAGTAGGATTAAATTGCCTCATTTCAATCCTTTAAAGGATGACGTAGCAGATTATCTAGATAGATTCCAATTTTTGTGCGATACGCATAACATAAAAAAGGAAAAATATGTTGAACAACTGATGCCATTTTTTACAGGTGACACAGTGACTACTCTTATGACAATAGACGAACATGAGAGGACTAATTATGATGTTGTCAGGGCAGCATTACTAAAGAAATACCAATTAAAACAAGAAGACTATCGTCTTCGTTTTAGGACAATGTTGCCAGAAAATGGAGTAGATTTCTCTGATTTTGTTACAAAGATACGTCGTACATTTACACGATGGGTTGAGTTGTCTCAGATTGAGAAAACATATGAAGGTCTAATGGACTTATTATTGCGAGATAAGGTTTTGTCATCTGTTAATGATTCTTTTCTTGCATTCCTTCATGAGCGTAAGCCTAAAAACTTAAAAGAAATGGAGGAATACTGTTGTCAGTATGCCACAGCACATCCCCATGCTACAGTTAGCAATTCTAAAGTGAAAGAAGGGTTGCCAGCTGCTTCGGCAACACCATATGGCCCTAATTTCAGAAAAAAAATTTCAGGGTGCTCAACAAAATTGGAATAGGGGAAGTAATCAAAATTACACTCAGAAGCGGAGTAATCCAACACATGATGGTTCTTCGTCTATGCAGTGGAGACAAGATGGTAGTTCTCGTAATTTTAGTGGTAATAATTTGAGACACTTTCGTAAAGGCTATCCAAATAATAACTATTCAAATTTTCGAGGTAATCATTCTCGACGTCAAGATTATGACGATGGTGAATTTAGAAACCGGGATTCAAACCGGAATGATGATTACAATAGGCAATATGATAACAATTACAGGGGAAATGATAGTCGAAATAATTACAGGGGAAATGATAATCGAGGTAGACCTAGGTTTAACAAAAAAAGACCTTACCAACAGGCAAACTCTGCGCAACAAGAGTTTGATGGAGTCTGTAATACAGTAAATGATAGTGGTAACTCTAGGGCTATCACTGGTTGTGCTTTCGATTTTGGGAGAGCAACTGAATGCCCCCAATGCTTAACATTGTTTGACTCATCAACTGTATCTACGCTAAGTTGTGGTCACCCTCTTCCTGCTCTACCTGCTACAGTTGCGCATGATGGGAGAGGATCTCTCATCTTACATAAAGGTCTAATAAATGATAGGCTAGTCTCAGTACTTTTCGATTCGGGATGTACTACCGTCGGGGTTAAGGAGTCTCTGATAGATCCTTGCTGTGCCACGGGAAAAACAATCAAATGTGTTACATTTGGTGGTACTATGGAAAGCTATCCTACTGCTATTATTAGGATTGACACTCCTTTCTTCACAGGAGATGTCCATGCATGTCTTCTTCCTAATCCTATTGCGGATCTTATAATCGGTCGTATTCATGGGGTTAAGGAATGCACCCCGCAACAAATTTCTAGTTGGGAAGAAAAAAAACATTCAAACGGTCAATGCAGTGGTGACAAGAGCTCAAGCTCTTAATCCCCCAACTTCATCTGATAATAGTAATGAAGTTGATAGCCAAGACGAGCACTTGGTGATTTCCCATGACTCGTTTGTTAAACGTCAAGAAGAGGATCCTTCTTTGAAGAAATACTTCCTTCTTGCAAAGAAAGGGGATCCCAATCAAAATACGAATCACAAATCGTATATCACTATGAAGAATGGTATATTGGTACGAATGGTACAACACTCGGACAAGTCTATGCACTCGCAAATTCTTGTGCCTAAGTGTATGAGAGCCTTAATTCTTCGGCATGCACACGATTCTCAGTGTGCGGGACACATGGGTTTTTCCAGAACTAAAACTAGAGTCCTTGCGTCATTCTTTTGGCCATTCGTGAATAAAGACATCCGAATTTATTGCCGATCTTGCAAAATTTGTCAAGAGGTCAAGTCTAGGGGTCCGAGACATGCTGCTCCTATTCAGGCTGCAGATATTCCGATTCGGCCGTTTCAGAAAATGGCTATAGACATCATTGGTCCGTTCAAAATTAAGTCAGCCAGAGGACACCAATTTATCCTCACTTGCGTGGACATGTGCACGCGTTGGCCAGAGGCTATTCCTCTGAAGAGCATATCAACTGTCGATATCGCTGATGCTCTTTGGCTCGTATTTTCTCGTCTGGGATTCCCCGGAGAAATACTGTCGGATCACGGCACTCAGTTAATTTCGGACGTTATGTCTCAGGTAATGGCTACGCTAGACATTAAAAGGTCTCTCAGTAGTATTTATCATCCAATGTCCAATGGATTGGTAGAACGTCTTAACAGGACACTAAAGAACTTACTTGGCAAGATAACGGAGGATCATCCTGAAGATTGGGACAGGGTTTTACCTGCAGTCCTCTTTGCCTATAGAGAGGTTCCCAACGAGCATACAGGGTTTTCTCCTTTCGAACTTGTCTTTGGCGCGCAACCGCGCGGGCCAATGTCCTTGTTACACGATTTGATAACTTCCGATAATATTGACGATGATACACAATCGTCATATGAATATGTTATAGCTCTTAGAGAAAAGATTATCGAATCGTGCAGGTTAGCAACTTCATCTTCCGAATTTGCGAAAGAAAAAGCTAGGCGATTTGCTAATAAGAAAAGACGCCTACGTCAACTTTGTCCTGGAGACAAAGCATATGTCTTACTGCCCTCAAGAGAGAATAGACTTCTCATTTCTTGGAAGGGTCCATACACTATAGTCTCGAAAATTTCTGATGTCGACTATATTGTCGATGTGGATGGAAGGCATAAAACCTTCCATATAAATATGTTAACAGAGTTTATTGAACGTCCAGACTATTTACAGCCTATTTTCCAGGCGACGGACGACTCTCCAGTTCAACATGGTCACATCTCATCCCTGTCCGTTATACAGGATGAGGAAACTATTTTTTCTGACGTGAACTTACCTCTTCCTACGATTCCACTTATTTCAACGGAATCGTGGAGAGACGTTACAGTCTCTTCTAACTTGTCTTTTGAGGAACAACGTCAAGTATCCTCTACGTTACAATCATATCAGGATGTCCTTACCGACATTCCTGGACACACAGATGTCATAGAACATGACATCATACTTACTGATCGTAATCCGATCAGAGTAAGACCATACCCAATACCTATTCATTTTCAAGCACAAGTCGAGAAAGAATTGGATGAAATGATTCAACTACAAATAATTGAACCATCCACTTCAGCTTATTCTTCGTCGATAGTTATTGTTCGAAAGAAAGACAATAACATACGTCTTTGCGTTGATTATCGCAAATTAAATCAAGTTACGAAGTTCGATGCTGAACCTATGCCGTTATTAGATGATCTACTTATTAGACTTTCTAAAGCTAAATTCTTTACTAAACTAGACTTGTCGAAAGGTTATTGGCAAGTCCCATTGACGGAACACGCCAAACCTCTCACTGCTTTTTCGACACCTAGGGGTCTGTTTCAATGGAATTTTATGCCTTTCGGGCTTATGAACGCCCCAGCGACTTTCGTGCGCATGATGCGACGAATTCTATCAGATCGTGCAGATGTCATTGCATATTTAGACGACATCTGTCTTTTCAGCGATACTTGGGAAGAACACTATGTGGGTCTGAAGGAATTGCTATCTACTCTACGTGAGCATAGTTTGACTGCTAAACCCTCTAAAGCTTTTGTTGGGTTTAGTGAAATTTCCTTCCTAGGTCATCGAGTTGGTCATGGTCTGTTGAAGACAGAGGACCAAAACATTTCAAAGATATTAAATATCTCGGTTCCGAAGACAAAAAAGCAAGTGCGTAGTCTCTTGGGATTGATACAATTCTATGGAAGATTCATTGAGAATCTGTCCTCCATTATGGCACCACTTTCAACGTTATTGAAAAAAGGTTCTCCTAATATGGTGCGTTGGTCCCAAGAATGCCAATCTTCATTGGATCAGGTTAAGAATTTGTTCTCATCTCATCCTATCTTAAGACTACCGACGATTGATAAGACTTTTGTCCTTCGTAGTGATGCCTCTTCCACTGGCATTGGAGCGGCACTAATGCAGGAATATTCAGGAACTCTGCATCCTGTAATGTATATTTCTAGGAAGCTGAATGCGGCAGAAAGGAATTACTCGGTTTTGGACCGTGAATTGTTGGCTATGGTTTGGTCCATTCTTAAGCTACAAAGGTTCCTTCTGGGCGCGCATTTCTTTATGGAAACCGACCAAAAAGCTCTTACGGCTATGCAAAGTAAGGATTTGAAGAGCTCGAGATCTACTCGTTATGCTATTGCTCTTCAGCCTTTCCATTTCACGGTGCGAGCTATCCGTGGTTCGGATAATGTGATGGCGGACATATTGTCTAGATGCCCACATGATTCCAGTTAAATCTTGTGTCCTAGTTTTTCCTGATATATTTTCAGACTTAGGTCTGTCCTTAATATCATAATATGTTGTAATACAAATGTATTTGGATGATGTTTAGATAATTTAACAAATTTCATTTTGTCCATCCATCAGTGATATGTTGCTAAAATAGCATTGACATTTGTATATTGCTATGATTATATTATTTAGTAATGTTTGATATATGATTGGTATTGCCAGCAACTTAGGTTTCTTGAATGGTATCCCTTAGTTTGTTTGGCTTAAAGGAAATATTTTCTCCTATGTTGGGAGATGATTTGTACCCTCTTCTATTGTACCTGATATTAGGTTCATTGTTTGCATGAGCACAGAAGTGATACTGGTGCTATCTTGCTCATGAACATATTAAAAAAAAAAAAATTGCATTTTTTTTTTTTTACAGGGGGGTGGTAGTAATGTTGCTGTCATTTTCGACGGAGTCATCTGTCAAGTTATTTGCTTATGTTTGTATCATAAGTATAATTGTGTCTTTACCTGCGATGTCAGGTTGATTAGGGGTTGTCTTCCCTTGTTTATTCATTCATTGTGTTTGACCTTTAGGGTCAGAGGTTGACAGTTCGGCGGGGGCCTATGGGAAGGTTTTTTAAGCGGGAGTGAGATATACTTCCGGGAAGCCGGGAGGTCCTGTTTTTCTGAAGGGACCAAGAGTCCATTGTTTTTCGGGGAGAATCTTCGAAGTAACTGCTATGGCAGTTTTCCCCAGTGAATCTCTGTGCGTCGGGATGACGACAGAATTCCTTGTGTAGTTCTGAGGATTCATTTACCAGGTAATACCGACCTTTATGCATTATTACGCTTTTCGGTGGCAGAACATGTAAAGGATTACCTAGGGTGAACAGCAGTTCACGGATCCGCCATTTCAGAACTTATATATTTGTGCTCGAGGTAGCCATCCAAGACTGTTAGTCTTATATTGTCCAGAAATCCAGTGACGAAGATATATTGTGGGAGCCGCAGATTGGCGGAACTTCTATCTACAATAAGTATTACTGCAGGGTTGGTGATAACCTATTTAACAGAAGTACACGGCCGACGTTAGGACGAGGCCTGTGCTTCCGGCTATTATACTACAGCCTGATATGTGCAATTGGCAGGGAGTGCCAAGTTGCACCTGTGTGTCAAGGTAACTAAGGCATCTGACGCGTTTAGTCAGAGACGCCAAGGGCGACGCTACGAACTGTCATTATTGAAGAACTTTGCTATTGACCATGCACGTCTATTCTGATTTTTACCTTTTTGAATGCCAAATGTATACCTATCGATGTCAGGTCAGCATGACCTTGTTACACTGACTGTTCCTGTTGATATTATGTGTGTTCCCGTCAATAAATGTCTTGAAACATGCCTGCAGTGTCAAAGCATCCTTGATTACTGCATGTGAGAGTATGGGTTGCAGGATCTACATCTATACGAGCCTAAACACATTCGCGTCTTCATTCGCACCCACACTCAACTCATCATACGCTCGCACTACACATCTAACAACATGTAAACTGTCTTGGGCCAGTGATCACCTCAACGAGAAAAAAAAATACAGTTGAATTAAATTAATAACGGCAGTTTATAAATTAAATCTATACACTTGAATAATTATTGGATGTATAATTACTAATTGCAGATATTATATATATAAATATAATTTTACACGAGTTCACAAAATTTAAACAAATAAAGAAAATAATGTCTCTGTTTGGTCTTATCTCATAACAGTATGGCCATTGGTGACGTTTAGTTCTGTTTCTCTCTAATAATGTGCACATATTTTTGTCAGTTACTTTCTCTAAAGACACTTCTGTAGCTTGACAAAGTGTAAACTTCCTAAGAGACTTTATTCACCTGGACAGATAGGTGTGCTGCTACTACTAGGCAATGCAGAGTTGGCTCTTTACTCACACACTGGAAGGATGGATAGAAGCGGAGGTCGCCTGATGTTCATATCAGGAGACCCAATACTTATAAAGAGACATTTGTTTCCCTCTTAGTTTGTGGTTTAATTTGTCAACAGTCGACGATAGACACCAATATCAGACGGATCTTGAAGACGCTTGACAACCTTTGTAATTAACTCAGCCTTAATGCATGAGGCGTGCTACAGGCACCAGACTTAACCATTGTAGAGAAGTATAGTCCAATGCACATGTGAGAACCAACAGCGACTGTAGCAGACTTCAACCGACCCCACACATGAAGCTAAATACTATAACAGCGCAGTCAATGAACATATCACACTTTATTTTTCCTAATTTCCACCACAGTTTAAATCATTCGATGATGATAAATATCTTCGCTTCTTTTTTATAGACAACTTAATTTATTTTCCATTGTTAAATTATAAGTGATTATTAAACCTGTTTATTTGTAACTGTAAAGCTATAGCTGGTTTAATCACTATTGAGTGAAGTTATGTCTGCACTTGCGTGACTGTGGTAAGATCCCTGATACCCCGATCAAATAGATAAAATATTATAGATTATAAATCCAAATATTATAGAGATAAAATAGGGGAGTTGTGCTCTACGTCTTCGCCATCGCCCTCAGCAAGGCGTGTTTCGGCCAATTTTGAGAGAAAAAAAAACGGTGGAATGACAGAAGGAGAGGAAAGCCATACTACAAACTTTGTTGCTGGCAGATTTTGAAAAAGTGGTGCAAAGCCATTACAAACCCCTTACCACCCCGTTCACTAGCATAACAGTTTTAATGTATAAACACTTAGATAGGGAGACGGTAGTGAAAAACACACAGACAAGCTCTCATTTCCTGTAGAGTTATATTGTCGAATGAAATTCAAACGCGTTGCTTCGTTTTGAACAGAACGATAGGGGAGGGGGAACGTTACCAATTTGAAAGTGTAATTTATTTTGAAAAAAAGACAAGTGGGGCATAACATAATTCGATTGGCTGTAGCAGAATAGACTAACAGTAGTGATAAAAACGATTTGAAACCAGCGTTAGTTGCCACTCGAAGAAAAATATTTAACTAGTAGTGTTATCATCAGAAGCAAGGGATTCATGACCAGTGCCTTCGCTGTTCTGTATCAGTGGCGATCTGAATGTGCCCATTGATCGCCGGTTAACCTACAAATTGTGCATTATTTCATTGATGCGGTAAGATGAACATTTATGTAAACCTTATTATTGAATATGTATCTGTATTATTGAATGTGTGGGCAGAATTGATGGGTAGAGGCTAAACCAGAAAGGCGCCAAACTCAACACTTTGTGTATGCCACAAGTGATAGTAGGGAAGATTACCATTTCTGTTAAAAGCCAGGCAGGCTTTCTTAAACTTTGGGAAAGGATGAAAAGATATAGTTGAAAATAAAATATGACCTTATTATAATTGGTAAGCCAGAAAACCACTGGCCGTCTTCACCAAGTCACAGTGTTTTCACATGACTTCATAAAATTAATTATAATTTTCCTATGAAAGGAATATATCAAACTGATGATTGAAATTTACCTGAGTATGAAGCTGTCACCCCATCAGAAAGGAACGATAGCTGTTTATGTAGCCATTGATGTTGATCTTGAAACTGTTGATAATGCTTAGTTGATTAGGGAAGGAGAGATATGTTTGAAATACTGAGGAGGCCTTAATCCTCTTAATTTCAGGGTTCCATGTACAAATATTCAGTGAGCCATCCCAGACGTATTGTATCTGCACGTGTGAGGCAAGAAGAATCTGATTGCCAAAAGACTTTGAAGATTGCTGCAGCAGTATCTAAACTTTGCTGTCGTGACTACTATCGTGGTGGAAGAAAGACCACAGTGCACCAAGACTTTCAGATAAGAACCATATATGGGTTCATGAGTTTTCACCTGACATACTCTCTCCAGTATTATATCAACACAGCGTTCTTGAAGTGATGAACACCCACGTTTCTCCTAATAGTGACATATATATATTTTAGTGCTTCATCAGGGCATTTCAAGTCTCAGACATTTTATGATATAAACAGACAAGTAGTCTTTTGTTTTGATTCACATTAATGTAAATAATATTTCCATTCTATTTGAGTTTTAAACATTTATGTGCCCAAGAAATTGAGGTACAGAAAATTAAAATTGTAAAAAATTGTTACTCAAACTTTAAACACTGATTTGTTTATTCCTTTTCATTGAGTTACATTAGTGGTTGTTGTCATTATCTTTACATCATATATCGCATTACCCTAGACATCTAGCCAGATAACAACCAGACACCTTAACACATAAGTAGGATCAAAATATATCGCAGATTTAAGTCGTAGGGTGGTAGCAGTCAGGTTCCCTGAGAACAAGCTTCATCAACTATTAGACTCAGGGGCTTGCATAGTTGACTTCACTCTGTAGACAAGTAATATTTTAATCAATAACATCCAAACCCACCACAGTGACTCATATTGTTCTAAATACATAACCAAATAGAACTATCAGATTAAGATTTTGCTGAACCATCTTCGGCTGGGGGCTTAGAATATACGAGTAAATATTTCATCACAGAAGAAGTGGTAGAAAAATAAGTTCGTGATAGCTTAGATGATCTCAGTTGTTATGCTTGCTTTTCTTTAAAAACCTGTGAGTCTCCCTAAAGTAAAATCAACATTTTTTAATTTATATTTCTGCCAAGAATAATCTTGAGCGAAGATTTGATACCTTTGAACACCTCATCATTAGACTCTATGTTTAGCCATTGTTGGACCACTACTGCGGAGCAGAGGAGACAATCCTGCCAGACTTAAGGAGAGGTAACCCTTTTCTTTCTCCTCAGTAATTCTACGAGGTGACATCTAAATTACTTAGTTGTTCCCCTTCTACCTTGGGGTGTAGAGGTTTGCCAGAGAGAGCGCCATACTATTCTATTGGCTGTCTTCGTGCCAGTTCGTCGCCTTTAAAATCGGTCCGGATATCTCTCTATGGTTTCTTGTAATAAAATTTTAAGACAAATAGGTGATTGGCTTGTTGCGCCTTTGTAAGGTGGGAGGAATGCCTCCTTACGGCCTCCATAAATGCCATCTAGCTGATTCATCGTTTTACCCTTCATTTCCTTAAACGCATCAAGCACTCAGGTCAGTCAGAATCACTCCTCACTTTTTTCAGCACGCGCTTGGGCCTGGTCTAGGCAGCGTTTTCTCTAAATTATTAATCATTATTTTATATTGTTTTAACTATTTTCTAAAGAACTTTTTCTATTCAAACATCTGACAAAGTGCACGAGCTGGTTAAATGATCAAGGTACTTTATCCCGCCCTACAATTATTACCCCTATTTGCTGTAAGAAGGCGTAACATTATGTAGGTCTAAGGTCAGATACGCGTAAACGTGACAACATATGTTTTAAATGTCGCGCATTAGTTTCTTCTTCTTCTTTGATCCTAAGGCACCACCTCAAAGCAGTCAGTGGGCATCACGCCTGGTAGCGTCTTGTAGGGTAGCAACAAACTGCTTCCACTTTGCTCGGTCGGCGGCCATCCTTCGTGCAGTGCCCCAGCTCTGGTTCATTCTTTGCATCTCGGCCTCTACAGTTCTCCGCAAATACAAAACGATTTGTCTTTGGTCGGCCTCTCTTTCGTTTTCCTTCAGGGGCCCATAGCATAGCTGTTCTTGTGGTGGCATTGTGATCTCTTCTGAGTACGTGACCAACCCAACTCCATCGTCTGCCAGCTGTGAAGGTGTGCATGTCCTCTTGGTTACTCCGAGTAAGCAGTTCTTGGTTAGTGATGGTATTCGGCAAAAAGATTGTGGGGAAAGGGGACAACTTCGACATTTCC